>OZ010571.1:4460123-4577623 GCA_963932145.1 Acanthosepion lycidas
CCTAACAACTGGGCTATAGCGAGATAGTTCGAACTTAATTTGTCATGGCAAAAGTGACAACACAGAATACAAAGATTGATAAAATAATCCTTTATCTAATCAGAATGTTTTATTTTCTTTTATAAAAATTGATATAATGATCTGTTTTAGGAAAGTCTTCATTAAATTATTAAAAATGGCTTCAAATTATTAATGTAAGTTCAGATAAAAGTTATTAAAAATATTTGGTACACTATTTTCTAATTGTGTTCATAAATTTTCTATTTTTTTTTTTTTTTTATTTCTCATTGGGAAACAATTTAGTTTGACAAATTTCTGTGCAATCCACAATTCGTTTTTACTCTTTGGGAAACACTGAAAATAAACCTTATTTAAAATATTTAGAGAATTTTTCGTTTTATACATGACATCAATTGAACAAGTTTTCAGTTATAAAAGACACACTATTGCAGCATTAATTTTAGTATAGCAGCTAAATAAGTCCTTTTATCTTCTCAGTTGAAAATCACTTTGATTCCATGAATTCTTTAAAACTTTAAAACCTTTCATCCAAAAATGCTGATTTGTTCTTTACTTAAAAATGAAATGCCGACATTATTTTCTGAAACTCTTCAATTCATAATCACGTGGAGAGACTTTGTTTATTTAAATGAACAAAAACATTATAGAAAATAGCCAAAAATGTAAATGTTTTCCGACAAGAATAATTGTAGGAAAAATGAAGAAACCTTTTTTTTTCAGAAATGAAGAAAAAGACATCAAAATCAAATGATTGATATTAGCACGTCGACTTTTCAGTCGTTTAAGTTGCCTTGCAGCAAAGTATCTGATGAGAAGAGATTCACAATGCAATAGTAACACATTGCAATGGCTTCTGTTTAATACTTTTTCTTCTCTGTTTCTCTTCAATGAATATAACATGTATATTTCAAGTACAGGCTAACGTACATTGATCGATGATTTTAGCTGCGAGAATGTTTCTGTAGATATAACTAAAAAGAAAAATACATTTGCAATGAGATAATCAATAGTTCTGAAATATTAAGACCAACACAGAAAAAAACAAATATTTTCTTTTTTCTTTCACTTATGATTCTAGATTTCCAGTTAAACAGACGTCTTTTCTACAGACGCAACGTTACAAGTCCATTACTATTCTATCATTATTTCTATGTTCAGTTAAGCGCCATTCTTTAGTTACACTAGTTCAGAGCCTTATAGCTACCATTTACCATACTACATCCATTGATTTGAATCACCCACATTTCCTTTCTATTCAAATTATGAGAACGAGGTTCTACTCAAAGAGCTTTTTCCCCAAAACTGCAAACTCCCACGGGGATGTTTTTACTCAACACTACGATCTTAGCCACTTCAAGTCAAGGGTTAATCCCTATCCTCCTTATCTCCATAATTTTAACTTCCTTCTGCGTCCTGTTACAATCACATTCTTATCACACATCTTATTCCGTACGGCTCTACCCTAAGTTAATTTTGAGCCTTGTGCTTGAAAAAAGAAAATCTTATAAGAAAATAGGCTGAAAGTATCATTTAAGAAAGCATTGATTATTTGCAGACATTTTTATGTCTATACGTTCTTTTTATAGATACAAATATTTAAAACAATGCTCTGTTTATAATAAACAGTATTAACGACATTTACCGGCCTGAAGAGCCGAGAAATTTTCATAGAAAATATCTTAAAATAATTGTCGGACTTTGTCCATTTCATAATGTGTGACGTTATTTGTTTACATTGGGATACGAATTGAGCAGATATGAATGTACGAGAAAAAATCGTGGAGAATTGTATTTGGTTTAGTAATTCCTTTTGCTAACTGCGGGAGATTATTGCCACTTTTTCATATAGACAAAGTAGACATCTCTCTGATATGTAATTGTAGGCAGGTGCATTTTTCATGTTTCTGTCTTTTAGTTGGTATATTTATGTGGATAGTGTTGGAGTATTTTCTGTTGGAAAATGAGAGGTTGTGGATGCGTTTTCTTTGCTTGAAAGTTCCTTCTGTGACGCCAGCGTAGTACATTGTAGTGTTGTTGGTGTTTACACTAGCTTTGGATACTATGTTCGTCTGTAGACAATTTCCTTGTAGTGAGCATGTAGCTTTGTCTCTGCAGTTGCATTGGAGTTCTTTGATTACGCTATTGCAAGTTATTTTTTTGTGGCTTTTTATTATTTGTGTTATGTTTTTTTTAACGCAGCTATAGTTAACCTTCACGGTTTTTTGTTAAATATTTTTGCTAAGGGGTTTGTTTCGGAGAAGTGTTTTTTATTAGATTTCGGAATTTCCTGCCGATGTTTGTTCTGACAGTTTTGTTGTATGGTGGGTTAAACCAAATTATATTTCATTTTCTGTTTCTCCGTCTTGGTTGTGATGGTGTGTATTCCAGCTGATGCATGTATCTGCTTTCCTTTAGTGCGTTGTTATATAGGTTCTTTTTTTTATTTCTTTTTTTTTTTGCTGTTAAAAATGTGCTTGATGATTGAAGTTGGATAGTTGGGGGATGTTGTATATGTATGTGGAATTATCATTATCCTTTTTAAATGCTTCATAGGTTTCTTTGTCCAGGTTGAGGGTGACGTCTAGGAAGTTTACTCTTCTCGTGTTTGTATTTATTTCTATTTTGAATCCAATTGTTTTTAGAACGTTTAATATCTTTTTCTTAAATCTACCTACTTTGAGGCCATTGGGTACTCTTATTTGAATTAGGCCATCGTCTCTATATAGGCCCGTGTCTTTTTCGTCTAGTATTCTGGCTAGGTATGAAAGGATAAGAATATCAACCAGATCGTAGGTTTTTTGTGATCCGCCATAGCTTCCCATTGTTATGGAAACAGGCCGTTATCTTTTTTTTTTCTTTGGCCATGGTTCCTTGTTGGGTAACAATAGGGATTTTCGGCCGTGTTTAATTATTTTTGTTTCATCATCCGTGATTTATACATGGTGTTGTTCTAGTTTTATAGCTTCGTTCAATATATTTTCTGTTATGGAAGGGTAAATGTTTATAATATCGAACTGGAAGAGGGTAGCTTTATTTTTTGTTCTGTATCCCTGCGAGCAGTCGTTGACGTCTTTGGTATTTTTCTATTGTTTAAGTCCTAGATTTTTCATTAATTCAGTGATGATATTTTCTAATATGTTTTTACTGATTTTTCCTATATCGTTTTTTGCAGGGTTGATTAAGCGGAATGTGGGTTTTATATCAAAGCTAGTTTTGTGGTCCTTTGCTGTCGTGAATGATTGCTGTTCAGCTAATGAAGTTTATCTTTTTGTCTTTTTTCAGTTTAGCGGCCATATCATTGCCTTCCTGGCTTATGTCGTTTTTTGCACTCTCAGTTGTCTTTTTGTATAATTATGGAATGTTGCTAGTTATAAAGTGGGCCGTGTGTTCCGTTGTGAATATATTTGTTGTTTTGTCAGCAAATATGAATACTCTGTTGGAGTTCCTTACTTTTTTCGAGTACTTTATATATATTTTTTTTCTGGAAATTATCCAAGTGTCTTTTAAGCGTTATGTTTCTGACCATGTTTCTGTCATTTTCGAATTTTGGTTTTCCTTTACATTTAGATTGGCATTTTTTTGTATTCAGTTTGAATGTTTCGGTCTTGGCTGTGCTATTTTTTTTTTTTTTTTTGCACGACTGAGGCAGTGGTGAGCTCTTCATGTCATATTTCTTATAAGACTTTCGATTTTTTCCATTAGAAGAATTTTGCACGAAGACTGGGTGGGCATATGGATACTTTCAGCGAGTATCCTAAGTCGTTCTTATCCATTTTGTGTAAAAACAGTGGGAGATCTAAGTATATATACATACATATATATATATATATATATATATATATATATATGTATATGTGTGTGTGTGTGTGTGTGTGTGTGTGAGCAGGTATGTAGAAAAATAGGAAAGAACACGTTAGGTAAATAATCCGGAGTTCTTTAGTATTTTTTGTTTTTATTTTTTAAAAAACAGTGCTCTATACAGAAGTAGAGCTTAAATTATAATTATTTTTTAAAAAAATATGATTCCTTGCGAAGGAATCATATTTTTCTTTTAGAAATAATTATAATATATATATATATATATATATATATATATATATATATATATATATATATATATATAAAGACATTTTTATGTTTATACATTCCTTTTTTTTAATGTCTTAAAATAATTGGCGGACTTTGTTAATTTCATAATATATATATATATATATATATATATATATATATATATATATATATATATATGTGTGTGTGTGTGTGTGTATGTATTATTTTATATGCACTGTGCTTAGTGAAAAGCGCTCAATATCAGTGATAAAGCTAACATATTCAGTTGTATGGATATGAGTTTGTGATCCTAGGTTTCACGCTTTTGCGATCATCAGACAAAATGATTTGTTTTTATTTTTAACTTGGATTATGCTTGTTTGACTATGTTTGGTGCTGGGAGCGGTAATTTATTACTGTGTTTGTTTGGGATTACACTCTCATACACATAGACACACATACATATAGGTGTACGCATTTTAGTTCACACAAACACATCCATATAAACAATCCGAGGTTAGCCGCAAATACGCATCCATGCGTTCTGGTATACATACATGCGCAGTTGTAATTCTATTTCGGTGTCGAGACCGCAGCTTTTATTATATGTAGCGATGTTCCTTCCAACAAGGAGCGGATAGGGTTGTTCTTGATGCTTTTCAGATCTACCGCCTGCGTCGTCAGAGAAACTTACACTTTCTTACACATACAGACATGTGAACGCGCACATAAAATTTAGGGGAGAATAGTCACCGAGTACAAACATAAGGTGAATAAGCAGTTGAAAATGTCAGGACAGTTGACAGGCAGTTCAGGGGGCATTTGCTATTGAAAATCATCCTGGCTCAAAGTTCCGCAATACTTTTTAAAAAACAGCTTGCTATGTCAGTAGCAGGGACTTTTTTGAGGCATATGAGTGAAGCCAAATTGGAAAGTCTTAATTAAAAAAATCACTAAGACTTGTGCATTCACTGCTGATCTTGATTTTCTGCTAGCAATCCATAAGAGAATATTTTGATTGGTCAGTGATTATTTAATGTTTTTCCACTGGACAATCAAAGAAGACTAAATAAGTTTTTCTCTCTTCCATAAAATCAATAGCAGCAGCAAAACAGGTGTAAGAAAGTGGGATTGCCAAAATTGATGCTTGATGTGGTGTATATGTCAGTCTAGACTAAGGAATATCAATATCAACTCTGCTTTACGGCTGAGAGAGACATCAGTGCCAATAACAAATAACCTAACATCCTATCTCTGCGATACTTTCTCGAATGCTTTGAGCTAATTAACCATAAATGTGATCCATGAATGTTAATCTTATCCTCCCAATTACTCCCTTTCCAGTTTGGCATATTTTTATCTTTTATTTTCTGCTATGTTGTAGATATGATCTGTATTCATATTGCAATAAGCTCAATTTATATTTGTTATAAAGTTGTTCTCAGTTTCCTAGACCAGCTGGGTGGGGGGTTTCTTTCAAGATCTTTGACATCCCTATGTCAGCCATGCTTTCCATGAATCTCTCAACAGTGTGGGAATGGAATGTGTTGATGGAATGATACCATGAAACTGGCCAAAGTCAATCCTATGTTCACAAAAGGAAAACAACTCCATCTCATCGACAACATTTAATTACAAACCACAGGTGAGCTTTGTTGATGTTAAACAAATACAAATGTAGCTGAGCATGTATCTGCAACAAAAACTGTCTAGCCACCCAGGAGCTCATAAAAACCTGTTGACACATAAGTTGTCACATATCATTTTTTAATCATTTCAGCTTCCCACTAAGCAAGGCAATAAAGCCACTAAGATGCAAAGTTACTGAGTGTTAGAGAATGAGAAAAAAAAACAGTATTAATGAAAGTGAACAATAAAAGAACAGGAATTAAGAAGACAGAAGATAACAATTGACATTGCATTTAAAATTTTGAAGATCAAAGTTGACTGGAAAGAAGAAACTGAAAGAGAGTACTACAAGCCAGAAGAGTGATAGAAGAAACTATTAACAAAGAACTTATGGTTACATCTAGCCATTGCAACTATAAAATGATGAGACCTAACTGCCAATCTAGTACTGCACTTATATTCATAAAGTCTAGGTACAATAGAGGAAAGTTCAACAAAACAATTACCATGAAAGTATTTATAGAAAAGGCACAGGGAAGCTATGTTATATTCAGGGGAAATTTACCGAAGCTGAGATGCCACGTCAAGATCAATAACATTGTAAATTCTTCAGATTCATGAAGAAACCATTAAGAGTTCATGATTTTGTTCAAATAATTTTGATAATTCTATTTATTATCAGCATTGTTTAATGTTATGTGTGTTAGCGAGAAAAATTTTATGAAAGTTCCCAAGGCATGAATTATGAATTGGAGATGCAAGTATGAATATTTAAATATCTAGGAAGTGTCTTAACAGACAATAGAAAATATAACACTGAAATTTTAAGGTGTATTAGAATTGTGAAAAAATGCCTTACAAAAGTTAAGCAAAATATTAAAAAACAAGAAGTTTTGTTAGTAACAAAAATATTATATACCCAGACCATTTGTCATCCATCACCCCCACCAGTGTCACACTACCCTAAGTTCCATGTCCCCACCCACTTCAAAAGAGAGAGTGTCTGTCTTCAGAAGAGAACAACAATTCAGAAGAGGATGAAGTCATTGATCAAGATTACAGAGGCACAGCTGAGAAAGGAATCCCAAGCTACCACAACAAAAAAGATGTCAACGATTTGACCAGAGAATCTTGGTTGCACCAAGACTCAAAACAATGGAATTTGTTAGATGAAAATGTGTCAGTTGCATGTCAGAGAAAACATCACCAGTGTCTTTCAAGTTTTTTCAGTCATCAAGATAGGCTTTGCGTCTACTACAATGTGACTGGTCTGTTTGAGACAATTCAAATCACCTGTAACCCTAATATGTGGCACCTCTTCATTGATAGCTCATCCAGAAGCATCAAAGACATTCTGCCTCATAATGGGAACATGTATCCATCTCTTCCCCTAGCTCATTTGGTGCAGCTCAAAGAGGAATAAAACAGTGTCAAGATCTTGCTAGATGTCTTAAAATATGAAGAGTATGGTTGAGAAGTTACCAGAGACTTCAAAATGATGGCCTTTCGAATGGGTCTCCAAGGCAGCTTTTCCAAGTTTCTGTGTTATTTTTGTCATTTGGATGTCAGGGACACTGTGACACACTACCACAGGCAGGACTGGCCACATCAAACCAAGTTACATATGGGGAGGAACAATGTCAATTGGGAACCACTTTTGGACACTCAGAAAGTATTGTTTCTTCAACTGCACTTAAAATTGAATCCCATAAAAAATTTTGTTGCAGCTCTAGATAAGGGGCCTGAAGCCTTCAAAGACTTCTCTCCCAAGCTATCTGCAGTGAAAGTCAAAGATGGTGTCTTCATCATGCCACAAATGAAGAAGATCATAGAGTGCAAGGAATTTCCTAAAAAGCTGACTCGGATGAAGAAAGCAGTGTAGAACAGCTTTGTTGCAGTGGCTCAAGGCTTTCTGGGTGATCACATGGCTGAAAACTATGTGGAGCTTTTTGAGAATCTGGTGAAGAACTACAACAAAATGGGCCGCAGGATCTTCCTCAAATCCATATCCTTGACGCTCATCTTGATAAATTCAAAGAGAACATGGGGGCATAATCAGAAGAAAAGTGATCATTTCCACCAGGATATACTGGACTTTGAAAGCTGTTATCAAGGATTGTATAATGAAAACATGATTAGAGACTATATCTGGATGTTGATTCATGAAAGTAATTTACAGTATAAATGTAAATTGCAAAAAAAATACTCACTTTTTTGTTGTCTCTCTTGTGTCATCTTAGAATAAATGCTAATTTTAATCATATGTTGTTTTTTTTCCTATATGTGAACAAAATTGTTCACAGTTAACAGTTTTCTCAATGGCAATATATAAATTTCAGAAATATCATTATCCTGGTTACAAAAGCAAAGTTTGATGGAAATATTAACCATTTCTCATACTTTATAGGCATCAGCAAATAGGAAGTAACAGTTGCTACCCAAGTACAAATATCATATTATGCTTATCAACCCCTTTAAGGTTATTTAAAGCCAGGAAATAATTTAAGATCATAGGAATTTATTTTGTGGGGAGATAATAAAGGTTAAGTGAGCCAAGTTTTACTATTTAACCCATAGCTTGAGAGAGATGACTTAGAATTATCAGTTTTCCAATGGAATTTTAAAAACCTACTGACATCGTTATGTTTGTTCTTACAAAACAAATTCTAGACATTTTCCAGAATTCTTTTGACTTTTGGGTTAACTTGCTGTATAATTTCCTTTCTCTAAAGGAAATGAGGGTACAGAATCACAAGTAAAAACAACTGTACAAAATAACAGAAACCACATCACTTGAGGACTTTCAACATCAGTAACAACTGAAATGGATAGCACATATAACTCCAAGAGAAAATAATGTCATAATCAAGATCTTGATGTTCCAGAATACTTTAAATAAAAGTTTAGGAAGGAAGCCACTATCAATACTGCAAATGTGACAGATTATACTGAGTTACATGATACCAGCAGCAAGAAACAACTTTTCACCTCATACCCAAGATGACATCAATGGTAATGAATTCTAACTGCATTTCTATTTAACTATTTAGTTGGGGAGAAATATATTCATACCTTTCACAAGGTTATTAGTGAATGCAAACTGCCCCAATAAGAATTTGAACTCAGTTTCTTATTTTCTTTAATGTCTCATGAACTTTCAGAATGTGGACGATTAATGATCTCCACTACTTCCTATCCTTCATAGGTCTAAGTAATGTTTGCCACATAATAATCCTTCCTTCTCCTGCCATCCATTCATCAGATAAGTCTCTCATCTTTTCTTTTAGTCCCACTTCATTATGTTCCAAATTCACTGTTTCCACCAGTTTTGTACACCAGACATCTTTATTGTTTCTTTCTTATTTTAAATACAAATTGTTCCCATTCTCCTAAAAACCTCCTCATGTGTCTCTGTTGCTTCAAATCTCCTCTTTATCTGTGAGAAAATTGTCAAGGATTGACTACCATATTCTGAGAGGACAGACAGAGTAACCTCAACATCTCCAGTGCAAAAGGAAGCAGCAAGTCATTGCACAATTTTGCTTTCAATGTCACTATGAACCACAATTACAATAGAAATTGTTGGGAATGGTGACCACATAAATGAATAAATGATGAAGGATAAGAGGATTAATATGATGCATCAGTTCAGCTCTTGTTTCTTTGTTTCTAATAGAATTTTCCTTAATAACCATGAGGAAACCTTCATCTCTGACAAGATAAGAAAAGATTTTTAAAGTAAGAAGCAAATGCAAAAGTATCTTCAAAAAAAGCGGTCATATCTACAGAAAAGATGGGGTGTGGTTTCTCATTTCTTTCTCCATAGTAATTTTACTGAGACATTAATCTTTAGCTGGCCATTGGTTCATCAAGAATTCTTCCACCTTTTGTCTTGTCCTAGAACATTGCTAACCATGCTCCATGCACCCTAGAGAGAGAGGGGGGAGAGTAAGAGAGAGAAACAGAGGGAGAGTGAGGGAGAAAGAGAGAGAGAGAGGGAGAGAGAGGAAGGGAGAGGGGGTGTGAGGGAGAAGGAGGGAGAGGGAGGGAGAGGAAGAGAAAGAGGAAGAAAAGGAAGCCAGCCATCTGTCAAAAGCAAAAAAATAAATAATTGTAAAATTTAAATTAGTTAAAATTCTAAAAGAATATTTTTTTTAAATCTTGAAGAAGTTTAGAGTAAATTTCTCCCTCATCTTGATCAGCAAATTTATAGTAAGAAGAAAAAGAATTAATATAAGCAAAAATAATACATTAATATTTCTATAAAACTTATATCCTAATTCTTGATTTTACAAACATGAATAAACATGCCTACATATTATCAAAAGGATGATTTTTTTCCCATGACATCATTTTTTAACTATCTTCAGCCTTCATCAATGTTTATTGTTTTAAAAAAGCAATGATTAGAATTGGAATAAAACGTAAACATATAATTAAAATGAATTTATATATTTTCTTTATAAATACTTTTTATTTATTAAATTATTTATTTACACTATTATCTTATTTATTGGAATGGTTGTCAAAACGTTGGCCAATTGCCAATCAATTTGAACTTTATAAAATGGTAAATAATAAATCTTTATAAAATGGTAAATAATAAATCTTTATAAAATGGTAAATAATAATGATTTCCTTTTAGTTGGTACACATATTTTAAAAATTTACTAAATGTTTATAAATAAAAAAAATGTTTTCAATTTTATTTCTTTATAAATTGATAAATGATAAATATTAAATTGCATTAGTTTTAATTGTATTAGTTTTTAGAATGTTGTAAATATAAAATTATTCTTGTAAATAAACAATCTAATAAATGAATTGTATTTCATATTTTTGTTGTAAATGCTCAAGAACAAAAAATATATAAATTTATTTTCATAATGTGTGTAGGTTTTATCATAATTCAAATCATTGCTTTTTAAAATAATAAACATTGCCGAGGAGTGTGAAGAGTTAAAAAAATGGTTTCATGAGAAAACTCATCCTTTAGGCATGACATCTTATGACGAGCACATTTGTCTATGTTTGCCCTTATTTTTTTTTATTTAACTGTAAATGACACATTTGAATTGATTGAAATTATTTCTGTCTTAAAAGATTCATCATCATTTCCTTGTTTTCATGAAATCCTGTGTTTATTTTATTTGGTAAATAATGAATTCCTAGAAAATATTGTAGCTTCAAACATTTTTCATTAAATCATTAAATTCTTGTCTAAATATAAATAAGTAAAGAGACCAAAATATAAAAACAACAACAATGATAATGATCATCATCATCAAGTTAATCATTATTTGTCACTGCGTGTGGTCATAGGGGTCATTTCCCAGCTGAACATTTCACCAGTTGCCCCCACATATTTGGATTGAACGCTTGAGAGATATTCATTTATGTGTAGCATGTCTTGGGAATGTAGACCTGGCTGGGCTGAGACCATCCCTCTTCAGATCAGACCACAATTAATCTCTTCCAAATTAAGTACTCCCTTAGTTACAGACACTTGGTTGTTGATTCATTTGGGCAACCCTCTGACCTAGCCGGTAACTTCAGTTTAGGAATTTCTCTATTTAATGATATCATGTCATCACTGCACTGGCTACGTACATAGCTATAGAGCATTGTCTACCCTATTGTTCTAGCTGGCTGTTACCCTGCAAGAAGATTCATTTACTCTTTGACAATTCTCTTTTTTAATCTTACTGGGTGTCTAGCTACCCTCCTCAACAGAATAAAGGCTTCAAGTCTACTGCCAACAGGTTAATGACCATCACTGAATTTACCTATCAAGCATTAGATAAGAAATGAAAAGCTCAGGCTGTGGCTGGTTTAGTATGCAGTCCTTCTACAGAAGCTCAAGAGATATGGTGTCAGGGGATGAATATATAGCTTAATCCAATCATCCTGAAAAATCATGTAATCAAAGACTTGTTGAATGGGTATGCTTCTAAATCATTTCATACTAATATGGGTGGTCACCCAGTGGATCTATCATTGGACCTTCACTGTTTCTAATCTTCATCAAGGATCTCCTCAATGTCATCAGTTCCCAACTTTGGTATTTATGCAGATAGCACAACCATTTACTCCTGTTTTAGTAGCAAATCTGACAAACCTGACAAAGTAAACGTGGCAGTTGCTATAGAAAAGGATCTCAATCAGTGGTTAACTGGGGTAAGATAGGGCATGTAAATTTTAATACCTCCCAAACAAAACTGCTTTCATTTAATCACAACAGAGAAACTTTTCTGTCTGCCATCATCATGGCTGATGCTAACCTCCAGAAGTGCAACACTTTATGCTTTCTTGGCCTCATGTTTTCTACTAATATGAAGTGGAGTGACTATATCAAATCAATTGCTGCATCTACTGCTAGGAAAGTTGGTTCAATGTGTCATACCCAAAAGTTTTTCGCCTCAAGAATCCATTTTGCACATGGTCTGGTGCTCCTGACATATATCTCATGATTCTTGACAAAATTAAAAGAAAGTCTGTAATGTAATCAATCATGATTAGTCATCTTGATGTGACGTAGCTTCCCTCTCTGTCTTTTCTACAAATATTTTCATGGCAACTGATCTGATGAGCTTTTTTCCCTGGTGCCCCAACTCCATGAATTGAAGCATGCTACTAATTGGCAATTAGGTCTCACTGTTTTACTGTTGAACTAGCTAGATGCAACCACCACTTCTATTCTACACACTGATTCACCCTGTTGCTCTTGTCTTCAATATGTCCTGCAAGTGACAAGTTCTCCAAGTCCTCACAATCAATTTAATCCACTAGAGACAATAATCTGAGTAGATTAATGCATTGGTTCATGTATTTAGTGATATAGAGTTATGAGTTCAATCCCTGGGCTCAGTTGTGTTAACTTTGACTCAGTTGAAATGGAACAAGCAGAAACTATTCTACACTGAATAAGAAGTAGATAAGATATCCCTGGACATGTGGGTAGTGAAACAAGAACAATCTACCCCCATGGATTAAATAAAGAGTTCAGTTTGAAATTTCCAGTTGGTTACCCAGATCAGCAAACACTTGATGAAGCCTGGAGAATACATACTTTGATGGTATTCTCAGAATTCTTCCCAAAATACTGACAATCTCTAAAATTCCATTATGTTGGAAATGAAAAAAATAAACATCCAATATGTGTTTTGTCCTTTAAAAGCACATACATTTTAAATATGTACATGATGAGGAGAAGTACAATGAAAATACTTTTCAAGCTTCTCCAATATTATATTTATTCCATATTTAATGCTAAAAGGAAAGCTCATCAGATTTATTAAATAGGAGAATGGATGATATAAATAACCTTAATAATATTAGCTACATAATACTACCAATCAACTCCATTACAAGTAAATTGGAAAGAATTCATCTAAGCTTAACATAACATTTTTTACAGCTACTTTTAAAACAATAAAAGAATTGATTTGTATAAAACAAAATAATGACAACTGAAAACATAAAGCAAGAATTTACTCTATAACCTGTAATGAAAGCCACAAAAAATTCATAAGTGAAACTGCTAGGATATTGAATAAAATATTATATAAATAAATAAATATTTTACAAAACAACACACTCAGTGCATTAGTGCTTGCTGTAATAAATCTGGCTGTAAATTGGACTTAAAAAAGCCAACTTTAATTAAACACAAATGTATTTTACAAAGGCAAAAATGTAGAGAAAGTGAACTGATATCTGTTTGAATCTCTCATGGTAAATTTGTATTCAGGTTTATGCATTTCATCTTTCTTAACAAATGTTTTGCTTTCATAGTTCGGAATATTTAAAACAGAGATCAAAACAAAAGAGTTTGAAAATTAAGTATGTTCTTGCATTTAGACAGAGCAAATCTAATAAATTTTAAAATTTAGCATCCACACATCTTTTTCATTTCATCTTGTTACATAATTATACCTGACATTTTTATTTCTGTTTTTCCCCTCCTGCTACATATATATATATATATATATATATATATATATATATATATATATATATATATATATATTAAGAAATATAGTTTTAAGGTGTGCTATATTTATGGAATAAAATGCTTAATATCAGAGATAGAACATATGTAAATATAAAAGTGAACATTGAAGTCAACACACTGTTTCATGCTAGATGCAATCATCAGGCCTGATGATTGCGTCTAGCATGAAACAGTCTTTTGCCTGTGGACTTCACTTATATATATATATATATATATATATATATAAAATTCCAAGAATAAATATATCACATTAAATTGCTGAAATCCTTTTAAATGTTGAAAACTGTTTTAATTTTTCCCTTTTGCCATTCAGTTACCCAACATTGTTCTAACATAGATATTTATACATCACATACTTTCATATATATATATATATATATATATATATATTCTCCAATCTATTATTATATATATATATATATATATATATATATATATATTGTTAAATATAACAGACAATGAATGTCTATGTCTGATTATGAGATGTTCTAATGTTTGAATGTTTGCTTTAATTTCTGGTGAAAATAAAAACAAAAATTATATAACTGCACTGCAGAATCACACTTTATGCCATTCCACTATCCTCAAATGACATACTGAGGTCAGTGTGTCAAAATAGGTCAACGCTCGCCCTTTTCCCCAACTCTCTAAAGAAGCCAGCAATATCTCTTTTTTTTAACCTGGAATATTTTTCCATTTAATTTGTGATTTGTTTGTAGGTCTTGAAGATTGAAAGCTGCTGTTCTTTAGTGCTCTCATGAAAAAAAATTATTACCTATACGATTTTAAGAGTATTAAATTCTTTAATTAATGATAATCTTGCACTGTCTTTTGACATAGAACTCTTGCTAGATCTATATCCTCCTGAAATTCCATATGAATTACCATATTGTATCATTACTATATATATATATATATATATATATATATATATATATTTGTATTTGATTATGTTAGACTGTAGTTTTCACTTGTTTTAATAATTAAAGTTAAGATAATAAGTGTGAATCTTTCAAGACATCAAATGATTTGGGGACTTTATAAAATATCTTTATATTTTTATTAAATGTTTTAAATGAAAAAACAATAATTAAAATATGCAAAGTTTATCCATTATAAATCATTCATTTATTTTCAATGTCTGAGTTTTTATTCTTTCCACTCCTTTAGCAGAAATACAAGAGAATTCTGATTTTGAATTTGTTTTTTATTTAATCTTTGAATATTGTACCATCTGTTGCTTTGGATACATTCACATGTTTGCCTTCACCAAAAAAAAAAAAATGAAAAACAAACATTTGCCATTAGCATTCAAATATAAAACAGTGAAAATCTTTTTCTATTCAATGTTTCATGCAAATTCTTAACAATTCCAGAGTTTAGGGTTTATTTAAGTAGATTCAGGATTTTCAAAAAAATTTATTTAATCTACATGATGTTAGTAATGTCTTTCAGATGAGAAATGATGTTAATAAACAACAAAAACAAAATAATCAGTGTACAGACTTTTACTCACATTCCAAATGATATATTTCCTAAATGTTAATCTGATAATTATAATTATCCTGTTAGATAAATTATAATTATCTTTGGAAGATTGTATTCACTTGTAATGATCAACCATAGTAAAAAAGAGTTTTTACTTTATTTAACAAAAAAGGGATTCTTTTCTAATTTAGAGGGTCAGACTTCATCCCCATGTTTAAAACTGAACCCTTTATTTAATCTACAGGGAGTAGATTAGTCTTATTCCACTGTCCATGTTTAGGGACGTCTTGTCTTGTTCATATTTTGTACTGTTGAGTTATTGCTTGCCCTGTTTCCACTGAGTCTAAGAGTGCGCTACCTGGCCCAGAGATTGAACTCAGAATTACTATGTCACTAAATTCATCAACCAACATTTTAATTCTCTAGGATATTGCCCTGTGAGACGATTCTGGGTATAATTGAGCAGTACTAAATATGACAAGACAAGATATCCCTAGACATAGACAGGGAAATAAGAACAATCTACCCTCATAAAGTAAATAAAGGGTTCAATTCAAGATTTTCTGATGCTGACCCAGATCAATAAGCACATGCTGGAGGCTGGCATGTTGTGATAACAACAACAAAGATGCAGACAATAGTTTGAGTATAAATTACATAATTAATGGCAATGCCTCATCCCAGAAATTACAGAGGAAACTTTAAAATGGTCTGTTGAAAAGTTTTCTCAGTTATTAAAATGAATATAAAAATTGAGCAAAGGATTTAATAAGTGGATAAAAGCATTGGTTGGATCCAGTGACTTGACCCAAAGAGTTGAGAGTTCAATACCTGGCTAGTGCTGTGGTGAACAAAAACTTATAAAGTTGCATTACAGACCTCAGAATGAGGCATGGCATGTGGAACTAAAACAATCTATGCCACCGGATGCAATAAAGGGTTCAGTTTGGAATTTCAATCACCTGAAGAAGGCTGGAGTGTACAAAAGCTGAAACGTTGTGAATATGGCAATACACATAAGGACAATAGTCTGAACAATGTAAATAATTACAATACCACATCTCAGAAATATTGACAGGTATTAAGATGATAGAGTTGTGATTGCTCATCTCTCTTTCCCATGAAGTTATGGCAATTCACAGATAATAAAGAAAAGAAAGCTGTCATAAAACTATAATTAGTTACAAGTATTGACTACTATTTCTCTAATATTTTAGTCTTCTAGGTTAGGATTAGTTTACCATCCAAGTGAATCAACTGCTGTTTATATGGAGACTTGCATATGATGCAAGAGAATCTGTGGACAGCCATTTTTGATTACAGCCTTAAGGACATGGCTTTTTAAAAATGTATTAATTAAAAATTATTTTTATTATTTATAGCTTAAAACTAATTTTAGTAAAATATTTGATGATACAATTTGAAGTTTCAGTATAACTCAGTATAAATTTCAATTTTAATTAAATCAATGTAATTAACAACATCAACTGAATAAATATTCATCTACTGAAGGAAGTGTTTCATTAGTAACAATGATAATAATAATGAATTTTGATTTTAAGCTTTTTCTTTGACTTTCAAATTAATCTGCTGCAAAAGACACCTATATCTAGGCTCAGAAGAATTTGGGTATAATGACTGGAAATGACTGCACATTGATATTTGATTCAGGATCATTGGCATTTGATGAGCATCATGAAAACTGAGGGATTCAGTTAGATGTTTAACCCTTACACAAAGGAAAATAGACTTTGTGTTGTATTTGACATTTATCCCAAAATTGCACCAAATAAAATATTGCTCTTTTTTTTATTCTTTTTGTTGCTATTTTTTTTTAGGTATTTCTAGTGGAAGGGAGGAGGAAATAACAACAAGACATACAAACCCTCAAACTGAATCCCTCATCAAAATTCAGAATGTGGAATTAGTAGGTACTAAACATTTCAAATATGTTGGTGTATGGACAAGTTACGATAAACTTAGTAAACAAGATAAAGAAATTAAAAACAGAAAACTAGGCTAGAAGTAGTTTTGTCCCAAACTGCAAGATGTTACAAAATCAAAATTTTAACTTTCATTCATATATATTTAAACTGTCATTTTTAAACTCTACAATTATTGCCTCACTACTTCCTTCTTGCTATGGAGACATGTAGAGTAATGGATAGCAGCTCAGATTGAGAAATTGGAGAGCCAAGCTCAAATACCAGTCAAATCCATTACATTCACTTACATGCTAATACCCTTGGGAAAGGTATGAATCCTCTTCTTCAAGCTAGGGTAAATAGCAGAAGAGACCAGGTTCTATAGCCTTGGATGGCAACTGGTCTACTGCCGAAAGAAATGGTAAAGTACTGCAGGAAAAAATCTGCATTGTCAGTTATGTATTGAAAGATACATGATCACCTAAGCATATATCACACATAGCACATAACTGACTAACTTCCTGCTTTCCATATTCTCGGACTTCCTCTGTAGTTCCTGTTTTTAAGAACTATGGAGTACCTTCTGACACATCTGATTATCACCCTATTCATCTCATACCACTTTTCAGCAAAGTATTTGAGGTTTTAATCAATCCAGAAATGGTTACCTCTCACAACATATTCTGACAAACAATATGGATTCCGTTTTGCCTGGTTTACCACTGATGTTTACTACTAATATAATCAAAACTTGAGTGGTGGTTCAAAATATCTGAAAGGCATTTTACAGGGTTTGGCATGCTAGTATTCTATGTAAGCTTCAGGGCTACAGTATTACAGGACAATAGAAATGATTGGATTATATCAAACTATCAAATCATGAAATGAAGGCCATTCTGAACGGACTTGTTTCCAGGTCCTTTCACATGAACACGGATTCCCCCCAAGATCTATCTGGGATTCTACACTGTTTCTGATCTTCATCAATGATCTTCCTGATGTCATCAGTTCCCAAATAGGCATTTATCTGAATGACACTACCATTTACAAATCTGTCAGAACTGACAAATTTAATGTGTCCACTGCTCTTGGAAAGGATCTCCAATCAGTAGATAATTGGGACAGGAAATGGCTTCTGAATTTTAATGTCTCTAGAACTAAACTTCCATTTAACCACCATAGAGAAACTTCCCCGCCTGCCATCAGCCTGGCTGGTGTTCTACACTTGAGGAGCATCTCACTGCACCTTCTTGATTTCATTTTTTCAAATGACTTAAAGTGAAACAACCATACTGAATCAATAGCTGTATCTACTGCAGGGAAAGTTGGTTCATTGTGTTATACCAGGTTTTTCTCATCAGAGTCAACGTTACACATTTACAAATCTATCATTTGTCCATACATTGAATACTGTTGCCAGTTCTTCTTGAACCCATTCATCTTTTATCCTTTCCTCAATTCCCCTCCATACCCCTGTCTTTTCTCTCACCTTCACTCTCTGTAAACCCCTGCATACTAGTGGCATTCCTGTCTTGCTTAGAATGAAATGATTAAAAAAAAAACCTTGAAGAGAAAATAATGATATAATCAAGATCCATCTATATTCCTTAGATGAGGTATATTTGCACTATTTATATCATTCGGGCTGTTGTCCTCATCTTTATTGCCATATTCACAATATTTCATCTGATATACGTTGGTTTCAAATTTCATCATATATCAGCTTAAGAAAGGGAAAGTGTTCAATGGCTGAAATATCATAAGTGTAATGGCAAATAAAGATGAGTACAACAGTCTGAACAATGTAAACAGTGCAAATAAACAAGAAGTTCACATTTCACACGACTTCAAACAAAAGTTTATGAAGGAAAATTTCCAAGCTGGAAAGACCAATGAAAGTAGACCTTGAGAAACGTATTTTCCTTAAAAATTATTTTAAGAGAAAGATTTTATAAATTCCAACTTCAGTAACATTGGCTGAATCCTCAATGAATGCTAAATTTTTCCTTGTAGAGAAATGGCTAATATTATGATTCCTTAAAAGAGAAAGATACTTTCCTTGTAAGGAAATGACTTCCCTGAAAACTACAATTTTCATAATTTAAATGCAATGTAAATCAACATCTTCTTGAACCCAGTTCATCCTTTATCCTTTCCTCAATTCCCCTCCATACCTTGTCTTTTCTTTCATATTAACTCTCTGTAAACCTCTGCGTACTAGTGGCATTCCTGCCTTGCTTGGAACGAAATGATTAAAAAAAAAACCTTGAAGAGAAAATAATGATATAATCAAAATCCCACTATATTCATTAAAATATTAGTAACATTGGCTGCTTGCTCAATGAATGCTAAATGTTTCCTTGCAGGGAAATGGCTAATATTATGATTCCAACTTTCCTTAAAAGAGAAAGATACTTGGGTATGAAAGACAACTCAGTAAAGTCATGAATATTTTTAAAACTCTTTGAATGATCCAAATTAATCTTTAATTTTATTTCAAATTTGATGAAATATTCCTTTCATAATCGAAGGCAAATATTTATGCAATCAGTTAATCTTCCCATTACAAACTGATTAAAAAATGTTTGTTTTTTTTTCAGCCTTTTCTATTGTTTGAAGAATGAGAAGCTAATGAAGCTTGACGTTTGAAAGGTGTTAGTTACAAGATTAATTTTTATGGCTGTTACTCTGGATCGTTATTGCCTAATTAGAAGGTGGTGGGCTTTTCAAGTCTGCCAATAAACCATGACTGATGGGATGAAAAAAGAACCAACCATTTTAGATCTTGTTTCAGCATTGGAAAATAATGTCAAATTTAATGGTTAACACTTTCATTTACACCTTCAGTGATCTACTGAAATGAGAACAGTGTTAAAGCATATTTCACAAGGTGTGTGATTTTTTTGATTTTTTCAGAAAACCATCATCTGGTTTTAACTCTAATGAATTATATCGATCTCTGCGATTTGGCTTTTAATCTTATGAGCAGAAAATAAATCAAACATAGTAATTTAGTTAAACAAGACAAAGAAAAAGAAAGACAGCTTCTTTTGTTAAAGCTTCAATTTTGCTAATATGATGCAAGTGTTTTTTGTCAAGTTAAACTGGTCTGCCATCAGTTGAGTAATGTCTGCTTTAAAAATAAAACCAATCTCTTTTAAATAACAATGTCTCCACATGAAATCACAGGAATATTTAAATATATTTTAAAGATTTTAGTGTTATTTTGAATGCTGAATTTTGAAATGTTTCTTCTAAAAATAAATCAAAAAACATGTTTTTATAGATAGACTATGGATTTTAATAGTTTTATTTAAAATTTACTTTTATGCATAAGGTTGAGAAAATTCAGATATGTTTAAAATAAATCTAAAATATATTACATTTGTCTTGATAAAGTCCATTAGAGGACAAAAAGTGTTGGCTAAGATAAGTTTTATTTTTGTCTTTATTCATAAGAGTTTGTATGTAAAATTTGAATTTAAAAATGTTATTTATTTTTTAATTTAACCATTATGCTTTTGTGTATACATTTTTCCTTATTTTCTTCCAAAAATAATAAATGGACATATTGGTGACAAAAACATTTCTTTTTACTTATTTAGTCAGCTCAATGCACCCAGTGAGGATCAAAGACACGCATAATAATTTTCAAGAAAGGCTTGTTAGCTATTACTTCATTTGAAGAACAATTTTCCTTTTCTTAATATTATTTTCTTAACAGTATAGTTTTTCTTTTATGTGTCTTATCCCTTCAAAACGCTGTTAATCATAGCTCTCCACAACATCCTATCTTTTGTTATTCTAATTTAATTTTGACCTCTTGTAATCTCACTTTTTTCTTGTTCTACTATCCATTTAAACAACCTGATAAGAGTAAGTGACTTATTGTTCTTCCTTTATTTCTTCTGCCACCAAAATGTTTGTCCCATGAGAGTTAAATTCTCCAGGCACTTCTCTCTGAATTTCTGGAATTATGCAATATATATATTTGCATTTTTTGTTTTTGCACTCAGACTATTGTCGTCATTTCTGTTGTTATTAAGATATTTTGGCCATTGTGAACTCCAGCCTTCCTCAAGTGCTTGTTAATGTGGGTAACTTTCAGGAAATTTAAAACTGAACACTTTATTTAATCTACAGGGAGTTGATTTTTCTAATTCAAAAGTTCTTGTCTAGGGATATCTTGTTTTTATTTACTATTGGTCCTTTTTTTTCTTGCCTTGTTTACACTGAATCTGACTAAGCCCTGCCTGACCCAGAGATTGAACTCACAACTACTAGGCATTCTCTCTTCATTATGTGTTCCAGAAATTTCAACTGTCTCTTTCTGATTGTAAGTATATAGTTGAAATAAAAATAGTCTGATGCATTCAGGAAGGTGAGTACAAGAGAAGAAAGGTTTTAAACCAGGGTTAGGCAAGGGAATGAACATGATGATAAAGGAAACAGGTTAAAACTATCTCTGAGCAGGATGAAGAAGCTGGCTTGAAGTGACTGGCCAAGAGTTAAACACACTTATTTAGGAGAGATCTTAAAGCACTTACTGGCAGTCAAAAAAAAAAAAAAAAAAGAAAAATTTTATTAAACATGAAAACTTATTTGAAAGTATTTGCAGTAGACATTTTCTTGTACATATTTACATTTGTTGCACAAAAATTTTATACAATCTATTAATAATATATTTTATATTACCTATATATTTAAAAAGTTATATTTCTTTTTTCAGATGAAAGATTTTTTGGCAATAAATTGCTTGTAGGAAAAATTACACACAGATTTTGTTGATGTGATCATGGAAGCTAAAAGTCAAAATCTTATGACAAAAATCACAGCATGTATGATAAACCTCTGTGATAACATGAGTTGATTTTTTCTGGGTTATAAGCAAATGTTTTTTGTTACTTGCCAAATTCTTTAAATTATTTCATATAAGTTACTTTCATATATTTAAGAATTTAACGAAAATGACTGAATTTTATTGAAGTAAATTTGGTTAAATTACTGTGTAAGTTCATTATTTAGAAAAAAATTAATGGATTCAACAATTCTTGAATTCAAAAATTTCTATTATTAACGTTTGAATAATATTTGCTTAATATTAACTTCACTTGCTTTTTATTGCAAATCTTGGAATTTCATTTCACAGGAATGAGTGCAGAAAAGAAATAAAGAATAATTTCACTGCAAAATTTGGAATCTTTTTAAAACTTTCCTTAACTATAAGAAGCCAATTTATGAATGAAATGTTCATTTAAAACTTTTGATTCAAAGATTTCAAGTAGTGCATATACCTTACTTTGCAACACAATAGCAAGCATGCAAAGCCTGCTAGTACTTGTATAAATATCCCATAAAAAAATATCTATTTTAATAAGAAATATTTAAAAAACATCATTCACAGTGTGAGATTATGTTTTGCAAACCGATGTTTATTCATCATCATCATCATCCATCTCATTCACATATATTTAAGATGTCAACTGTATAAAATTTCTTTCTTACATCAAATGATTAAACATGGCTTCCAGCAAATGAACAGTGTAAGCCTTACAGCAGATGCTTCACTTTAGGACTACCAACAACAGGAAAAGCTAAAATGAACTGCACATGTAAGTTGAAGAGAAAATAATAATATTATCAAAATGTTGACTTTCCACACTACTTCAAACAAAAGGCTAGGAAGGAAACACCAACCAATATTGGAAAGTGCAATAACAGTGGATTTGACCATTTGCCTGAAAAATTGGTTTAGTAGAAAAAGGTCCTGTGTATATCTCTTAAGACCTATCTATATTATTATTAGTTGCGTTATTTACATTATTCAGACTGTTACCATCATTTTCATTGCCATATTCACAACATTTTGGCCGTTGTATTCTCCAGCCTTCTTCAGGGGATTGGAATTTCAAACCAAACCATTCATTTTGTCTACCAGGCTAGATTGTTCTAGTTCTACTTGCCATGTCTCAGTTATTTGGATAAAGATGTTTTAGATCCAATGACTAGACCCAAAGAGTTGCGAGTTCAATAACAGACCACATTAGCGATGAAGCAAAAACATGGGGAGGTGAGTTAAAGGGAAATAACTGAAACATCCGGGAGAGGCATGGCATGTGGAACTAGAACAATCTACCCTAGTGGCATGAAATAAAAGGTTTGGTTTTAAATTCCAGTCACCTGAAGAAGGTCGGAGTGTACAACGGCTGAAACATTCTGTATATGGCAATGAAAAAAAGAATAACAGTCCTAATAATATAAATAATGCTAGAAAAATTTTATAAATTTCAGCCAAAAGTAGCATTGTCTGTTCAGTTAATGAATGCCAAAAATGTCTTTATAAAAAATGGCTAACAGTGCCATTACCATAATTAATGATATTTATTTCAGTTCTGTAAAGATTGGATCATAAGAATGAGGAAGAAGATATTGCAAAGCTGTAGAGAGATCAGAATACAAGATTGGAAATTGTGAAAAATGTGGAGTTGCTATCAGAGAACAACCAAAAAAAAACAAATTGTAAACATTGGCAAGATAAGAACAAGAAAAACAAAACAAGCTTTAAGAATCTTGCAAAAAATGATTTGATAAAGATTAAAATGGTAAGAGGCAAGACATATCGACCAGCCAGGAAGAAAATATTTCAAGAAGCTGATATGAAGAGAAAAAGATTCAAAATATATATTAGGAATATTGCTTTTTTTCCTGCTTTTAGTCAAACTACCACCTTTTAGTAAACATCCCAAAGAGAAATATTTATGTTGTCAAAAAGAAGTTAATGAAGACTGATTTCTTAACAGTAATTTCTAATGATGAATGTAGTGCTACATAAGCCTAAATATCTGGACTAGAGTTTGAGTTCTTTATGGAAATAATCAAACACATATTAGAAGACCACCAAGAGAAAGCAGAATAATGTTTTGGGGTTTAGTAATGTAGGAAGTAAAATTATATACAACACATGCAAAAAGATTGGAACCATCCTGAATTTCTTTTAAAAAACATCTTAAATTTATATTTTTTTAAGTAAAAGAGAGAAGTTTATTAAATACAGTTTATTTGTTTTTATTTTAATGAAGAAATAAGCTATAAACTATAAAAAATGATCATACTGTACTGATAAATCATCAGTTACCTCCCCTTGAGATCTTGGAAGTATAAAAAGCACGCTGTAAAATCCGTCAGTAGACGAATAGTCAAAGTAAAGTGCAAGATAGCTTTGGTAAAAGTTTATTCACTGGTTCTGTTCTTACTGCACATACAACAGCATCATATTTTGTTTTCATCAATAAAACCACCAACTACCTTAATTATTTCATTACAAACACTTGGTATTCTTTCCAACAGTTTTTGAAAAATAGTAGATGTTGAAAAATAGTATTAGGTTGGTGCAAAAATAATATCGTTTTATCACATAGTAACATATGTTAGAAAACGACATTATTTTTGCACCAACATAATAGACAGTACCTTCCCAAGCATTCTTCATGCACTGAAAATGCTCAATCTTTCAGTATTCTTTTGAAACTCTTCTATCCAATTCATTCCTTGTGAATTCAATAGGAGAGAGCTCAAGAGATTGAGACAACCAAGTCATAATTTTCCAGAATTTTGTTCCTTTTTTGACTCAAGACTATTTTGACAAAATTTAGAACAGTGCTTTGGGCTGTTGTCCTGTTAAAAGGTGAATTGTTTGCAATTATGTAGAAAGCAGATGGTATAGTATGTCTTTAAAAAATCAAATAATACTGTTCTTTTTTCATGATTTCCTTTACATGAACCAAATCTTCAGCCTTCTCTCCCCCAAAACATCACCATGCTATAACATACCCACCACCATGCTTAACTGCTGGAACCACACATTCATCATTTTGTCTTTCTCCTGGCTTTCTTCTCACATACACTTTCCACTTTCTACAAAAAGTTCAAATTTGGATCACCTTTTTTACAATGCATTTTTGTCATTCTTTTAAAGTCCAGTTCTTCTTTTTGTCTATAACAGTTGTTTTTGCTTAATTGACTTCAGTAATAGGGGGTTTTTTGATGGCTATACACTCTGCTGATCTAAGTCGATTTTTCACAGTTGAGAGCAATACTGATTGCTGCCAAGAAGAATTAAGTTCAGCTGTCAACTCTGGAGCAGTTTTCCTTCCTATTTCTTTTGCTCTCAATGATCAAAAGTGTTTATCTTCAGCAGCAATTGACAACTTTTGGTGTTCTTGTTCTTTTTCTGTTAAGATTTCTTACTACTTTTGTAATGAATATTGCACCCACTATCTTGAAATTTTCAATTTCTTTGCAATTTGTCTTAGAGACAAGACTTCTTGGAATAAAAGTTCAGTTTTTGCTCTCACCTCAATGCTTACCTCTTTCAATTTTACCATTTTGTGCAAATTACTTAAAAATTAGAAAAAGCAATATGAAAATATTGTCATGAGGGCAAAATCTTTTACTTTTTTGTATAGAAAATTAGCCAACTGAGTTAACATTTAGAACCTGTATTAACATTTAACAGAGGGGTTAATATATATATATATATATATATATATATTACCTTTAAATACCTTGAGGAACATAGGGCTGCAAGATACTGTTGCAGTCTCTGTAAAAAGCCAGTTTTTAATTGAGTAGATTTTTAGCCTTCTGTACAGCCCCCAACCTGGAAAATCAGTTGTCCTTCTCCTAGACCAATTGCCATCCAAGGCTATAGAACCCGGTCTGTTTTGCTATTTACTGATAGCTGGGGTAGAAAACGAGGATTCATACCTTTCCTAAGGGTATTAGCACCTAAGTGAATGTAATGGATTCGACTGGAATTTGAACTCAGCTCTCCGATTCCTCAATCCTACCACTATCTATTACTCCACCATGACTTGTTGTACTGAGGGGTTAATGGTGAAAACAAAACATAATGTTTCTCCTGCAAAAAGTTCATAATTTAGCAAAATGCATTGTGGACAGGAGAATCCAAATTTGAACTTTTTGGTAGTAAGAGGTGCCTGAAGAAAGACTGAAAAATAAAAGCAAGTACAGTGTTACTGAAATTTTATTTTTTATTTAAAAGTAAAATTGTGTTTTTTTAAAGAAATGCAGGGTTACCTCAAATGTTTTGCCTATAGTGTATCTCTTCAAAGTTGATGATATGCAGTGAATTATTTTAAGTTCTTGGACAAGAAATTTACAAGCAACAAATAAGAAGTTTTAAACTAAAAAGTAATTCTATATTTAGGCAAGGCAAGGCTAGGCTTCTTTGCATTCTACATGGCAAACTCTTACCAAAAAAGTTTTCTGAGACAGAAAATTAATGGAATGGAACTCTAACCTCTGCAGATATTAATCTAATAGAAAACTTCTAATCCATGATCAAAAGAGATTTATATGCAAATGGAAGACATTTTTCAAGCAAAGAAGATCTCTGGGAAGTAATAAAAACTGATGTAAGTAATGTTAAATTTAAAATGGGACAAACTGTAACAAAAAATAATGGTTGAAAAACTGATGAATATTATAAAGTGTCAAGGAATTCATATTAACATGTAAAATAATAAAATAAGGAATTGATTTAAATATATGGGATATTGCATTAGTAAAATATGTTTCTACAGCCTATAGCTATCAAACTTGTAATATCTTCTAAAATATTGTTATCAATATTTTAATAAGGGTATTAAAAAGGATGTCAAACCACTGGAAGAAGTGTCCAGCTTCAAATAGTTGGAAGCAACTCTGTTAAAAGACGGCACATGCAATGCAGAAATCCATACACGGATCGCAACAGCTGCTGTAGTGATGGCCAGACTGGAATGAATATGGAAGAGCAACATTGGCTTCTAAACCAAGGTCAAGATCTAGAAATTGCAGGTCATATCCATCTTCCTCTGCAGGTGTAAGACTTGGACACTCCTGGTTGAAAGAGAAAAATATTTCTGGTGTTGAAGAATAAATGCTTGAGAAAGCTCCTCCACATCTACTGGAGCAAGATCAAAAGTTTTGGGGACCAACAGGAATCTCTTTTTGCCATTTTAAGCAATGGAAGCTGTTATAGTTTAGCCATGTCACATGGCATGACAGCTTCTGTAAGACCATCATTCAGAGCACTGTTGAAGCAGGGACAGCTATGGAAAAGATGGTCAGCGAACATCAGAGTGGATGGATATGACAATGCCAGAATTCCTCAGAGTCACTGCCAACAGATCATCTTAGATGAGGTTGTCTGTTCATTCTACCCTAGATTCTAAACCCCACCAAAGACTGATGCAGTCAAGGGAATGATGATGAGGATGATGCCGATATATTATAAACCTAAATTCACATGATATAAAAGATGTAAATATTTATTACACATAGAAATGTTTTTTAATCATTTCAAGACAATCCTTAATGTTTTATCCACATTTGTTGCTCAGTAATAATTTTATTCTGAGAACATTTGTGATATAATGTTCTATTTTGCACAGCAAGTAAATGAAGGCATCTGGAAATGAACACGTGTCAAAGTCTGACTTTGAAATGTCTTGGATGCAATTCAGAAATGATCAGAAAATTATATTATTTGTATTGTGTCTCACAAATCAACCTATATATACATGGAAGGGATGATGTAATTTGAGTAGCCAGGTAGCAGTGGTTAGCGGTCTTTGCATACTTGTTATTTATGCATAACCAGTGCATACTACCCCAGAACCCCATCCCCAACTGTGGTGTCCAAGTCTGATTGAGACCCTAGGTTGTGTTTTGGGACCATTACTATCTTATCAACATTTGCTTTTTTTCTACCTACATTTATATATGTTACAAATTAAACAAAGAACAACTGACTATTAAGGAATTCAAATTTTTGGTGGATTTTGATGTTATTCTGGTTTGTTTGTTTTTTGATCAAATCTATGAATTTGTTTTGCTAAATGCTAACTCTAAAAACCTCTATATAAAATTCACTATTTTTTTTATCCATAATGATGAACATGCTAAAATTATTCAACTTTTTAACAAGAAGTAGATGTCAAAAATTGCCACAAAATATTGTTGATTTATTTAAGATGGCGGAACGAATCTATTATGACATATCTCTAATTTGTATTTAGATAGATTGTATTTATTTTCAATTTTTCTAGTTGAAGTGTTCCCCTAGATTGCATATGATCCATTATTGTTTATAATAATGTTACAAAAAATTTGTATTTTATATGAATAGTACCTTATGTAAATTGAGGTGTAGTAGAGTGGGGTGGGGCTGTGTATCATAGATTGACTTGCACTGGCCCTGCATCACTCTAATATGAGGTGGAAGATCCACAAATTTTCAGAAATTTTGCTTACGGTTTCAAGGTATTTATCATTAAGGTTTTCCTTCCATTTTGACTCACATGTAAACCTCACCACAAATTTAATGCCCTCTTATGGAAAATAGAAACTTTGCTACAAAGTTGTCTTCAGTTTGTACCCAGTCCTCATTGAGAATATTACACAGTAAAAAAATCACCAATTGCCAGATGTGCTTCTCCAATATATAATGACTTTCATCAATAAATCTGGCATAATATATTTTGATATGCAACCACCTTTGTTTACATATAGCTTACAGTTATATAATCACCAAAGTTAAGCAACACTGAGTCAACCGTATCTAGATGGGTAACTGCTTGGGTATACCAGGTGCTGTAAGCTTGGATGTGCAGGTGGTGTAATGGTTAATAGCTCAGAGTTGGAAATCAGAGGGCTAAGTTCCAATTCCAGTCAGGTTCATTATATTCACATCATTGCAAATGCCTTGTGAAAAGTATGAACCCATCATTTGTCATTCAGCTATGAGATAATTAGCAAAAATTGTATCAGTATTATTATCTCCAAAAAACTCTTGCAATTCAAAAATGTTATCTGGCTTTAAATAACCTGCAATGGGTTGATATGATATAAAAAAGAAATCAATCAATTGTTTACATGTACAAGTTGTATTAGTAGGAATATTATTTTAATTTTTTGGATGCAGCATTGTTTGCAGCACTTAATTCTTGCCATATAAATTTTCTCTTATATTTTTTTGCTTTTTATTCTTACATCCAATTGTACATGAAATTCTTTGATGGAGTATTATTAATTATTAATGATTTTTTTATGAATATGTCTTCCATCTTAATTTCAGTTGCTACTTATAGTAAATACCAAGTCATTATTCTCTAATAATTTGTATGTTGTATGGCTCAGAAATAAATAGATTTTATAATCAATAATACAACAGTTATGGTATGATGACAATGATAAGTTTAGATGGCAACAGTAATACAGGGTGCGCAGAAATATGCCTCCACATTTTAAAAAGTGACAAAAAGACTAAGTTAACTGCTAAAAATATATTTTACTGTTACTTGAGCAATGTATTCCAGTTTTTATTCACTTTATTTTAAAAATGAAATCTCCAAAATCCTTTGTATTCACCATAAACTGTTTTAGACGATTGTTAGAGCCTGGACATTTTCTAAAGTTCAAATGCTTCAAGGTCTTCCATATGGTTTTCTTTTAAGCACTGAATCTGTAGCCCTGAAATTTTCACCCACCAATAGCAATATCGATTCTCTACCTGGAATAGCATCATTCCAATGTAACCAGTTATGAGCAGAAAAAAAAAACTGTTTTTATACAGCAAGGCAATTCTGAGAGAATTAGAAGTCCTAATGGGATTCATCATTGGCAGCCACAATCTTAACAACAGATGACACAGTGCTGATAGCAGACATGGAAAAGAAATTACAGAACCTTATACAGAAGGTAGCGAAGGAGAGTGTGAAGAAAAGACTAAGTATAAACTACAAGAAGACAGAATGCATGGTCATCAGTAAAAAAGATGAGACCAAAATGCAATTTACAGGTGAAAAACATTAAAATCAAGCAGGTGCAGAAATTTAAATATCTGGGAAATGTTCTGATAGAGGACAGTAAGTGTGATTCTGATAACCAAAGACACTGGAATGGCCAAAGACACATTCCAAATGCTAAACAGAGTATTATGAGACAGGAGGGTTTCATTGGTAACAAAGAAAAGTGTACTGAACTGTTATGCGATACCTGTCCTCCTTTACGGCAATGAATGTTGGAGAATCTCCTTAAAGATAAAGAAGAGATTCGAGGTAAGAGCGGTATGATTCTACAGAATGATGTTAATGATATCAAGGACCAAACATGTGAGCAATGATGAGGTTTTGGGGAGGATGCAAACAAGGAAGAAGCTTATACTTAACATGAGGAAGAGGCATCTGCAATTTCTGGGACACATAATGAGAAAGGAGGGCTTGGAGAATCAGGTTGAATAGAGGGAAAGAGAAATAAGGGAAAGCAATACATGATATACCTAGCAGGCTTAAGCAAGTAGATGACAGAACATGGCCTGGGGGAAGTAACAAAGGGATTATACTTGTTGAGAGCTACAAGGGATAAGGGGAAGTGGAGAGCCATGATCGCCACATCCTGAAGGAACATAGCATATAAAAATGAAAAAAAAAACAGGAGACACACAATGTGCACTAGTTGAAGCCATTTTGGTAACTCATGGTATTCTCCAAAAAAACCAAATGATCAGACATTAGCTAGATGAAGACACAATTTCAATTTGACTAAGTTCATGAGCACTACCCAGGTATCAGTTTAAAATGTGGGAGCTATTTCTGCCACACCCTGTATTAGCTGTTTTTTTTATGCAAAAAAATTCAGCATTCATTAACAAAGCAGCCAGTGCCATTATCGGTCGAAATTTATAAAATCTTTCTATTAAAACAATTTTTCAATAAAATGGGTTTCTTAAATCCACTGTTATTGTTCTTCCCAGTACTGGTGGGGGTTTCCTTCCTAACTTTGTGTTCAATGCAGTGTGGCACATCAACATCTTGATTATGTCATTATTTTCTCTTTAAATTACATTTGCTATCCATTTTAGTTGTTGCTGTTGAAAGTTATCAAGTGATGTGGTTTCTGTTATTTGGTAAAGATTTTTGTAGCTCCAGTCTACAAGGTTCAAAGAAGGTTGGTCCTCACTAAAACCTACAGTCACCATTTGCTCATATTATTTTTAATCTAAGTTCTAAATAAATTTGATGCCATGAATGACACCATATGAAAGTCTCAATCTGAAAGAAATTGGGTTTGAGTTTTGCTGAACATTATTTCCAATATATTCACCACAAAAACAAATATAAATATATTTCAAATATAAATAATAAAACTTAAGTGAAAGATATTCATTCATTCTAGATTTTTATAAACAACACCATTTTTAGTGGGGTGGAGGGGCAGAAGAGTTGAGAAAAAAAATTTGATTATTTAAAGAAAGTAAATTTTTACAGCAATTTTAATGTTCTTATCTTCAAATAAAATCATATAGCTTCTTGGAAGAGATATGATTTTTATTTCAGTCTTTATTGGAAATGATTCTAAAATGTTATGGATCATTTATGAAATGCTGCCAGTTGCTAGGTTGAAAAATCAATGACACTGGATTGTACTGCAGTTTGTCTGAATAAAAGTGCTACCAGTGGAAAATGATGAGAACTGCATTGGTTAAAAATGCTGACAGTTGCCTATTTAAAAATATCACGAGTTGCCTATTTGAAAATATTGCCAGTTACCTTGTTGCAAATATTACCAGTTGCCTTTTTGCAAATATTACCAGTTGCCTTTTTGCAAATATTGCCAGTTGCTTATTTAAAAATATTGTCAGTTGCCTTGCTGCAAATATTACCAGTTACCTTGATGCCAGTTGCCTTGTTGCAAATATTGCCAGTTGCCTATTTAAAAATATTGCCAGTTGCCTATTTGAAAATATTGCCAGTTGCCTTGTTGCAAATATTAACAGTTGCCTTGTTGCAAATATTGCCTATTTAAAAATATTACCAGTTGCCTATTTAAAAATATTGCCAGTTGCTTTGTTGCAAATATTACCAATTCCCTTGTTGCAAATATTGCCAGTTGCTTATTTAAAAATATTACCAGTTGCCTTGTTGCAAATATTACCAGTTACCTTGTTGCAAATAGTGCCAGTTGCCTATTTAAAAATATTGCCATTTGCCTATTTAAAATATTGTCAGTTGCCTTGCTGCAAATATTACCAGTTGCCTTGTTGCAAATATTACCAGTTGCCTATTTAAAAATATTGCCAGTTGCCAATTTAAAATTAGTGCCATTTGCCTTGCTGCAAATATTACCAGTTGCCTAGTTGAAAATCAATACCTGTAGACATTGCATCTAGTTGCCTGTTTGGTAAATCTGCCATTTGTGGTTGAAATAAATGAACTGATTGACCTAACTGAAGTGCAGTCATCAATCATCCCCAAACTTTCAATATTTCTCTGAAGTTGGTTAAATGTTACAAATACATATTTTAGTTTTTCTGTCACATGATATTCAAATATTTGAATAACAGGAAGTGTAACTGCCATTTTGCACTCTTTGTTCTATGCTTTTCATGAAAATCATTCTAACTAGACATACCCTCCCAATACCTGTCAACTTTCATCTATAGAGAATTGAGGATTTGTTCTTGAAAAGTGATACATGTTATATTGTTCAAGACAAATTATTTACTTCTATAATCATGAAATAAGATAATTTACAGTATAATGTATTTTCTTATTTTCTATTTGATAGAATTTTGTCTATGATCAGAAAAGTCAAGATTAACGATCATAAAATAATACAAATTCTGGTATTGTTTTATTTTAGGCCAGACATGAAATATTTTTTATTACATATTTTGAATAAATTTTATCTTCATTTTATTATTGAGATTTATGACTACTACTTAAAAATGAATTGTTGAATTGCTATGCATGGCAGTGAAAACTGGACATTTTCCTCACAGACAAATTAGTATACTTGAGGCTACACATGTAGTTCTTTTGTGATGTTAATGAACACTTGTTTGACATTTTTGGGATGTCAACAAATACTTGTCGTCACTTTCATAGTGCTCATTTTAGAGACTTTGTAATTGCAGATGCAACTATATTACGATTTTGAACAAGGCTGGTGGGAGATGCCTTCAAATAACACTCACACTAATACTCACTCGGAAAGTAATCACCAAATAGTGATCTGAATAGAGAAATATTATAGCAAATAGAGTAGAGAATAGCAGTCCGTATAGTAATAGAGGATAGACTAGAAATGGTGATCATTTAGATGTCACATGACTTTCTAATACATTTCCTCTATGGTCTACTTAATTCAATAATGGGATTGTATGAGTTTGCTCACTGGTGATCTATGTTCAAACCCAAGTGTCAGCAGTGACACTTTATTCCTATATATTAGGTTGGTGCAAAAATAATGACGTAATAATGTTGATTTTTTGACGTATTTTTTAACGTCAAAAAACGACATTATTACGTCATTATTTTTGCACCAACCTAATAATAAGTTCTTTGGAAGAATGCTGAGAATAGCATGGATTGAACATGTGATTTATGAATATTAATTGATTGATTCATTTTTTACGGTTTATCAACCCTTTGCATGAACTTTTGAGTTACAAGACTAATTCTTTTTTTTGTGAATGATTATTATATTAATAATTATTTTGAGAATAACAATGATTTTTTCCAGATACAATTTCTAATATTTAACCAATAGCTAGGGTAATGAATGTAACAAAACTGACCGGGAATTTGAACTCAGCTCTCCAATTTCCCATTCTGCAATCCATTATACCACCTGTGCATCCACAAACAATGAAGGAATTTTAAGGCAAATGGTGATTAAAAGTACATTTGTACTTAAGATCAAAAAGAGACAATTGAAATTTCTGGGAAAGAGGGACTAACTTACCTAAGCTTGTGTAAATGTATGGCAGGGCAAGAACTGGAAGGGATCATAAGGCAATAAATATTACATAGTGCTGCAAAGGATAGGAAGTTGTAGAGAGCCATGACCACACTCGTCCATAAAAGCAGAAGAAAATATAAGAATGAAAAAAATATTGAAGAAGATTTTTGGAAGCAATAAAAATGCTGTAAGTAACATAATGTAAATTTGAAAGTGTAGAAAAGTTAACAAAATCGATGGCAGAAATCTGAAGGCACATTGCAGTTATGAAAGATGCTTTTCAGAAACTAAAAGTATTAAGAAACACAAAAGAGGAAAAATTCATTAGAAACACAGAAAATGAACTGCAATGTAATTTCAATCCTCTTTTATGGCCATGATTGTTTCACATTTTCCTTTGCACAAAGGAAAGAGAATTGAGGTAACTGAGATAGGATTATACGTGAAAATGAAGAACAGTTTTAAGGAAAATGGGAACAAAAAGAACACTTCAATTCAGAAAGTTGGAACACATTATAAGGAAAAAGGACTTTGAGAGTTTGACACTCACAGGATATATTGGGGACAAGAAGGGCAAAAGAAAACCTCAAGTAACAGACCTAAGGAGATTTTGTAGAAGGATAGCAGAGCAGGGACAAAGATGGATGGTTAAAAGTGAAACATTGCTTAGAGTTACAAAAGACAGGGTGGTGTAGAGAACTATGATTGTTTACGTCCAGAATGGCCATGGCACGTAAAAGAAGGTTTCAGTCAAATCCCCTCCAATATTAAAGTCATAGTAAAACAAAAATACAGAATACAGAAATTGCATCAACCATAAGCATGGAAGATTCAAGAATATGATGACAAAACCTAATGATTAAAAACTGTACCTAAATCTATAGGTTCTCATTCTTTCAACTCTTTATGCCATATTGTTTTTTTAAGCCTTTATATATATATATATATATATATATATATATATATATATATATATATATATATTATGATATAGAATAATATATTATAAGGATAAATATCCACAATATTATACACATATGCATGAATGTGCTGACACACAAGCACACACAATGAAAGGAAAAAAAATCTTTGCACTAATTAAAAGTGCAGATATAAAAGAAAAACAACAAAATAAACTGTCAATTGCTGATATCCTCTGACGAGTGAATGGAGTGATTTGCTACAAAACTTTAAACCTGGGATGCTGAAGAGAACACCAATCAGCTAAGTGACAATTTTTATATTTGCATTAATTCTATATATAAGTATATATAAAACATGTATTTAAGTTTGGTTGAAAGATATTACTTTATTTCTACTTTGTGTGAGTTGCTTTAAGGATCAAAGGCAATTATTCTTTTTATTGCTGCTGTTATAGAAAACCAGCAACAAAAGAAAATTGTGTGTAAACAGTTAAAAAATTTAAAAAATTTAAATTATTCAAATGAGTCTCAGAATAAGTTACATTGTTTTCTTTTTATTAAAAGATTAGAATAATAAAATACAATAATCAAAGCCAACTATTGAATCGGCAGAATGAATTAATATTAAAATATGAACATAAAGACAAATTCAAATTTCCATAATATAGGTTTAACTTAATGAGCTACTATATTTCCATAATATTCATTCCCCTCTAACTCTTTGAATGTTGACATTATAACTAATTGTTTCTTTTTCCCAAAGTAACTGAGAGGTAAAAGAAAAAGCCAAAAAGAATAAGATTAAAGAAAGAAAATTATAATTCTCTCTGACATTTGATGCATATCGATACTGATTAATAATGAAGCAACATTTGGAAGGCTATTAGACCAAAGCTTCTATTTAAAAAGAGTGGCCACTTCCAAAGTGTTTCATAAAAATGGTGAAATGCCAATTAAAAACCAACTGTTTAATATCTTTGCATCTAATTTTGATTTTATAGTCAGCTTTTTGTAAAGAAAGGGAATGCATTTTTTATTTATTAATGCAACAGATTTTTATTACTTAAACATTATTTTTAGTGGATACACATATTTGAGTAGAAGCCTTGTTTAATAATTAAAACTGCGATGTCTGTTTCAAATAAGAAATGTCTGGCGTAATATATTTGAAATAATAAAAATGTTGGATTAAAAATAAATCCATTAATTCTTTAGGAATTGCTTTGTTTACAGTAAAATGGAGCAGATACGTCCTCTCAAGAAAAATGACCTGAGTAAAGGGAATGGGCTTCATTTAAATCAATTAAAAAAAGCCTTGGATTGGTATGAGATTTCTCCTACAAAAAGGAATGCAGGTTCATTCCTTGATGGAGGCTGCATGTTCTTTACATAGATTTCTCAAATGAACAAACTAATAGAGATAATACACACTGTTTAATAAATAAAAGTGAGACGTCGATTTCAAATAAGAAATGTCTACTGTAATAATGTTTGAAGTTTTAGGAATGGATTTTTCATTTATTAATCTCATATTTGATTAGAAACTCTGTTTTTTATTCAACAACTATATTTATTTATTTTTCTCTACTGACCTGAATATTTGAGAAATGTTAAATAAACCAAGCATCTTAAATATGAGTATCCAGTAAAAATAATAGTTAGGGAATAAAAATAGTCAGCTTTCTAAATAAACTGGCATATATATATACATATATATATATATATATATATATATATATATATATATATATATATATATATATATATATACATATATACGCACATATATACAGACATATATACACATTTATATATTTAAACATATATATACACACATATATACACACACATATATAAATATACATATGTATATATAAACACACACATATATATATACAAATATATATACACACACACTCATATATACACATATATACACACACACACATATATACACATATATACACACACACACACATATATACACACACACATATATACACACACATATATATACACACACATACATACACATACACACACACACACACACACATATATATATATATATATATATATATATATATATACAAATAAAGAGGAAGAACAGACAGATAAAGAACGTACAGTTCTATATCATTTACTTTTTTAAGACAGTGCTCGATATAATGTAAAGCATAATACCGTAATAATATTTTTAATTAAAAAATATTTTACATTGTGATATAAAAATTTCGAAACTTAAAATTGTTCTGTCATCAGTCAATGTTAGGGAAAAAAGTTTTCTGGCATCACCTGATGACGGAACAATTTTAAGTGGACAGATATACATCTATATGTAAAAATTGAGATATAAATAAAAACATATCTACAAAAACGTTGTATAAATAAAAGACATAAGAAAAACTTTACTTTACTAATGCATTTCTGTCCCTTCAGTAAAGATTCTATTTTACAACATGTATTTATAAACAGGAATAAAAATTACTTGCATTAATTACATTACTTGAACTGATATCCTCATCTTCATCACCATATTCACAATGTTTCAGCCATTGTATACTTCAGCCTTTCAGGTGTTTATAATTTGAAACCAAACCCTTCATTTCATCCACCGGGGAAGATTGTTCTAGTTCCACATGCCATGCCTCTTCTGGATGTCTCAGTTATTTCCTTTTAATCCAACTCTCCACGTTTTGGTTCATCACTGCTGCAGCCTGGTATTGAATTCAAAACTCTTTGTGTCTAACTACTGGATCTAACCAACGTCTTTATCCACTGGGCCATGTGTCCTTGATGTTTGAAATTTCAATGACCTGAAGAAGGCCAGAGCATACAATGGCTGAAAGGTTGTAAATATGGCAGTGAAGATGTGGATAACAGTCTGAGCAATGTAAATAATGCAAGTAATCGTAATATCTCATCTCAGAGATATAGACATATAAATAAAAATATCGTTAAGTTTTCAACATTTTTAAAATTAGGTATAATCCAACATATTCTTAAAGCTATGAAAAGAAAATGGTTCACGAAAGACATTCCATTATTTAAAATAAATACATAAGTAATTTATTAAATGAAAATGGAATATATATTAATTACATTAAAATTAAATAAATATATATATAAAGAAACTTACTCACTTTTGTTTATTAGGCATTAATTTATATCACTTTATATTTGTTGAATAATATCAACAAGTTCTGTTTAAATATATATATATATATATATATATATATATATATATATATATACACAGATAGATAAAGGTGTATTTTGGTAGCAAGAATTCTTTCAAACTTGTTTGGTTGAATAACAGAACATGTTTATATTTATTTTATTCTTGCTAATGAAATACATCTTTATATATATATATATATATATATATATATATATATATATATATATATATATAGTATATATATATCTATATTATATACATAAATATTTGTATATATAAATATATATATATATATATATATATTAAATATAAATATATAATATATGTATAGGTATATATATATATATATATTAAATATAAATATATAATATATGTATAGGTATATATAGATATATATATATAAATATTTGTATATATAAATATATATATATATATATTAAATATAAATATATAATATATATAAATATATATATGTGAAAATACATAGAAAATAGGAAAGAACTGGTTAGGTAAATAATCCAAAGTTCTTTAGTATTTTTGTTATTATTTTGAAAAAATAGTGCTCGATACAAAAGTAGAGCATAAATATAATTTGGAATAATATTTTTCATTAAATAATTATATATATATATATATAAATATTTGTATATATAATTATATATATATATATTAAATATAAATATATAATATATATATATATATATATATATATATATATATTAAATATAAATATATAATATATATATATATATATATATATATTAAATATAAATATATATATATATATATATATATATATATATATATATATATATATATATATATATATTTGTTCCACTACAGATATACTCTCTGAAAATAATTTACACATTGTCAACATTTAAAATAAAAAACACACACACACACTTAGTCAGAAAATAAAAACAGTTATTAAAAGCCATGATAAATTAATGATATACTCGCTTTTGTATGTAAATATGCAACAAAATAAATGTCATATTCTTTTGATAAAGATCCTCAAAGGACGACATGCGATGGCTAAGAACAGTTTTTCCTCTTGTCTCTTTTCATTCATTTTTTTGTTTCTCTATAGATATACAATCTGAAAATAATTTACACACACACACACACACATGCGTATGCACACACACACACACACATTAGAAACCTCGACTGACACCAAATCGGTCTGTTTTTGATCCTGCCTTGAAACATTCGGTTGTCTAGTACACACTGATGAGCGAATGATATTATATATATATATATATATATATATATATATATATATATATAGGTCCCTCATATACTCCAAATAATCTTAGAGATAGGTATGAAGAAATGATTAAAATAATAAAATACAATATTGAAAGTCAACTATTGAATCAGAGGAATGAATTAGTGCTAAAATGTTGACATAAAAACAAATGCAAATTACCATAATATTGGTTTAACTTAATTAGCTGCCATATTCCCATAATATTCACTCCCCTCTAACTCTTCAAATGTCAACATTATAACTAAGTCTAATTTTCTATATTTTATTTACGCTTCTATAACCTCTTTAAGCTATTAGGTTGGTGCAAAAATAATGTATTTTTTAACTTCAAATACCGACATTATTTTTGCACCAACCTAATACATTAATTATAATCTATAAAAACTTCCCTTTAATATCTCCCCATCTTTCTTTCCATTCATCCCTTACTTCCTTTTATTGAATTATTTTAAATTTATTTTTGACCACTTTTTATTCCTCTTAATTTTAAATTAAAATTTCATTCTTCATATGACCCCCCAATTAATGTCATAAGGTTAATATTCAGGTTTAATTTTATAAAACTTCTTTCCTTTAAGACAAATAACTTCCACCCTCCCCTGATTCCTGTTTCATGCCTTTCGTCTGACTTAAACATTGAAATGGATAAATTCTCAATTAGTTTTTCAACTGGTTGATTATTTTTAGTGTTCACTGTTCAATTCTATTTCCCACCCCTCATTCACAAATTCAGTCTACACTGGGATTGATAAGACAGACGATAGATATCTTCATCTGTAGAAATAGACTGTTCCCCATATGGGGTAATTTTTAATTTTTTTGTTCAATAGATATCTGGATAGCAGCTTGGATTGAGGGATCAGAGAGCCAAGTTCAAATTACAGTTGAATCCATTACATTCACTTACATGCTAATAACCTTGGGGAAGATATGAATCCTCTTCTTCTCCCCCTAGCTATGTGTAAATAGCAGGACAGATCAGGTTCTATAGCCTTGGATGGCAACTGGTCTTCCATAGGAAAAATGGCAACCTACAACAGGAAGAAGTTTACCTCATCAGTCATGTATCAAAAGATACATGATTGCCTAAGCGTGTATCCCACATGGCACATAACTGAATGATATATATATATATATATATATATATATATATATATATAGATATATATATATATATATATGAAGAAAAATATACGGAAAAAATAAACAAAAATCCTTATATGCAATTATGCTGTTTTAATGTTAATATAATGTCAACATCGGATGTTTCAGTCTAATAAACCATCTTCAGGACATATTCATAAAATATAATTAACATTATCAATTGAACATGACAAAGACGATGGACATAAGAACAAGACTTATCCAAACAGATAAGTCTTGTTCTTACGTCCGACGTTGACATTATATTAACATTAAAACAGCATAATTGCATATAAGGATTTTTGTTTGTTTTTTCCGTATATTTTTCTTCATACTGTTGGATCTATATCCATATATTTGCTTACATATATATATATATACATATACATATATATATATATATATATATATATATATATATATATATATATATATATATATATATAAGGTCAGTTCCAAAACTCCATCCTTCTCGGTGATACTTTCAAATTGCATTCACAATGGTAGAATAAGTGTTAATCCCTGATGCCTGAGGCATTCTGATAAGAAATTCCAAGGACACTTGATCAATTTCAGCAACTATCTCCCTGTAATTTCTCCATTATTTCCCGAAACAACTATGTGCTGATTGCATCCTCGTGAAGTGAACAGAAAAATCCTTTTTATAAATATTTGTGTAATACTTATTTTCTTTAACTTACAACGTCAGGATGTTTATTCATGAGATGTTGCGTAAAAGAATGAGAGAGGTACAGGATTAAGAGTCATTTAGACAAAAGCACAGTGTGTACTTAATCTGTTTATTTTTAACTATCATGAGCCTGGCTTCTTCACAAGTTCACCTATCAAGTAAAGTTTGTTATTGTTAGTCTAGAAAATAAGATTTTCTCTTTCAGAGTCTCAATTAAGTTCGTGATCAACATCCTCGGCTGTTGTTACTAAACTCATGTGAATGCCAGGCAAAAAAAGAGGCCAGCATTAATTGATTTTCTCTTTTGATTTCTCTTATGCGACAAAACATTTATTTATTTGTCTGTCAATATTTCATTCAATTTGCTTTCTTTGTTTCTTAAATTGGGATTTTGGCAAATAACCCAAAAGAAATTTATGGAAAATGACAAAAATATCATAAATGCATTAAGCAAATTATAAAAGTTATTAATCTAAGTTTTATAAAATTTTCATCATTTTTCCATAAATATCTTTTGGGTTATAGGCATCAGTCACTTTCCCACAACCATGCTGTATTGGTTGATCCAAAAGTTTTGACACCCCTAAATAATATATTTTTCTATTTCAATGCACTGTGGGGGTATTATCAAGGAGAATTTCACATGAATGATACCAGAATACACATCTGGATGTTGTTTGGAAAGCGTTTGCAACAATTAACAAAGTACAACTTCATAAAATATCACACAGGACATGGCACCACATCATTTTGTGCCATGAAAATGATATTGTTCATACAAACCTTCTCGATGTGTGGGAGAATCACTGAAAATGAATAAATTGAATCCAGTACATGTGCCTTTGTATTACTGTATTACTTGTTGTTCTACTGTTCGCATTACTTTTTGGTAGAGGGTGACAAAACATTCGGACCACCCCGTACATCATCACCCCCACATCCCGAATGTGGTTGGGGCCTGAGCATTTTTCAGCGCCCCTCGTATATATTTTCTGTTTGCACATGTTTCTGTGATCATTCCCATGACTGATATGTCTGACTAATCAAGATATACAGGGTGTTCCGAAAGTTGTGTCACACCTACATAATATAATTTTCTATTTCCAAGCCTATGGGGGTATTATCAAGGAGAGAGTTTCACATGAACGGTACCATAATGCCCATCAGTTGAAGAGTAACATTCAGATAGCATTTGCAACAATTAACAAAGTACAACTTCATAAAATATCACACAGGACATGGCACCACATCATTTTGTGCCATGAAAATGATATTGTTCATACAAACCTTCTCGATGTGTGGGAGCATCACTGAAAATGAATAAATTGAATCCAGTACATGTGCCTTTGTATTACTGTATTACTTGTTGTTCTACTGTTCGCATTACTTTTTGGTAGGGGGTGACAAGACTTTCAGACCACCCTGCAGCTTCCCTGTGCCTTCTCTATAAATATTTTCAAGGTAATTTTTCTGATGAACTTTCCTCTAGACTTTACCTAGGTTTCATGAATTTAATTGCAGTACTAGATTGGCAGTTAGGTCTCATCAATTCACAGTTGAAATGGCTAGATGTAACCATAAGTTCTATACTAAGAGTTTCTTTTGTCGCACTTCTCGCTTGTGAAACTCTTATCTGGCTGCTTGATTCTCAGTCAACTTTTTATTTTCAAAAACTTAAATGCATTGTCAACTGTTATCTTCTGTCATTTTAATTCTTGTTCTTTTGTCATTTTCACTCAATAATAGTGTTTTTTTTTCTCATATCCTCTAATACTCAATAACCTCTTGCGTCTTAGTGGCTTTATTTCCTTGCTCGGGGTGAAATGATTAAAAATCGAAAACCAAGGGACTGGCCATCTGTGTAACGAGCTGCCATCGCTTACTTTCCTTTGGAGTGGGAAATCTATTTCTAGCATGAACTTGCAACTTCCTATTTCATTAGGTGTCTATGAAGGAGGATATTGTCTGCCAAATGAAACTATATCCTTCTATTCTCACCACAAAGGACTTCAGTGAAAGATAGAAATTACATCATTAATTCTTTAGATCCCCGGATATTCCAGATGCCCTCTGTCAGGATCTTGGTTTTCAGGATGACTGACTTTATAATTACACTTTTAATGAGATGAATTTCCCAATGACTAAATAATTAGCTTTGATCAGCACAAGATTATCTAGTGGACAGATATTAGGAGTTAGCAAAAGCATTTTCAATTTTAATGAACACCAAATCTCTTGAGAGCTTCCATAGATTTTTAAAACTTATATTCTTTTTATATCTTTTGATGATCAATGTTCTTCTTAAATGTTTTTTGTGTTCATGGTGGAGATGTCTTTCTTTAAAAATCACCATAATTGAAAACTGATGCTAGTCTTTTTGGGGGCATGACTCCCCACTTAAAATGCGGAAACCAAGTTTCTACAGTTTGCTTAGACATTATTTGTTTTCTACCCGAGTTATTGTTATTTACTTGCCTATGTTGGTAACGTTCAGGGAATTTGAACTGAACCATTTATATAATCTACAGGATTAGAATGTTCTTGTTCTTTTGACCATGACTACGGACATCTTGTCTAGTTCATATTTAGTCTATATTTAATACTGCTCAGTTATTAATCACCTTGTTACACTCTACCTGGCCCAGAAATTGAACTCACAATTACAAATGCAAATTTCCATAATATAGGTTTAACATAATTAGCTGCTATATTCTCATAATATTCACTCCACTCTTCAAATGTTAACATTACAACTAATTCTAATTTCCTATATTTTAATCGCCCCCACCTATAATCTCTTTACACTAGATTAATTATAATCTATAAACCTTCCCTTACTTTAGTATCTACCCAACTTGCTTTCCATTCATCCCTTACATCCTTTTATCTATATATGTTAAATTTATTTTTAGACTCTTTTTTATTCCACTTTTAATTTTAAATTAAAATTTCATTCTTCATTTAACCCCCCAATTAATATCATAAGGTTAATATTCAGGTTTAATTCTTCTTCCCTTTAAGACAAATACCTTCCACCCTCCCCTGACCCCTGTTTCATGCCTTTCGTCTGACTGAAACATTGAAATGGATAAATTCTTTATTAGTTTTTCAGCTGGTTGATTTTTTTAGCTTTCGCAGTTCAATTTTATTCCCGTCACCTCCTTTACAAATTCAGTCCACACTGGGATTGATAAGATAGACGATGGATATCTTCATCTATAGAAATAGGCTGTTCCCCATATGAGGTAATTTTGAATTTTATTGTTTATTATATATATATATATATGGATAGTGGCTCAAATTGAGGAATCGGAGAGCCGAGTTTGAATTCCATTCGAAGACATTAAATTCACTTACATGCTAATACATCCTCTTCTACTCCCCCAAGCTATGGGTAAATAGCAGGACAGACTGGGTTCTATAGCCTTGGATGGCAACTGGTCTACTGCAGAAAGAAATGGCAACCTACTACGGGAAATAATCTGCCTTATCAGTCATGTATCAAAAGATACATGATTGCTTATGTGTGTATCACACATAGCACATAACTGGCTGATATATATATATATATATATATATATATATATATATATATATATATATATATATATATATATATATATACTATGACTATGGACATCTTGTCCAGTTCATATTTAGTTCATATTTAATACTGTTTAGGTATTAATCACCTTGTTGCACTCTACCTGGCCCAGAAATTGCACTCACAATTACTATGTCACTAAGTTCATGAACAGGTACTTTATTTGTCTAGGCTATTCTTGACCATTGGACAGTAGCCTAGTGGATTGAAGCATTTTTTGTGGCTTGGGTGATATAGTAATCCTGAGTTCAATCCCACATAGTACTAAATATTAAGTAGAAATATTGCTAGACATGGTTACTGTAATGAGAACAATCTAACCCTGTAGATTAAGTAAAGAGTTCAATTTTAAATTACCAGAAGGTAGCCAGATTGACAAGATCCTGATGAAAGCCAGAGTTTGTAATAATAAAAACAAAATTGAGGACAAGAGTCTCTCTTTTCTTTCCTTGGCCCTAATTCCACCCATCCTGGGTAAGATGATAAACTACATCCACATGCTGCAAATATCCACCTAATTCTGCAAACATCTCGAAGGGATTTAATGCCCAGTTTAAACAATGCCTCAACAACATTCACAATAATTGTGTTTTCAATAACTGCAACATTTATAATTTACTACTATGAGAGCTTCTTCTTCTTTTATGCACCTTATTTCTTCATGGCTTTGGTGATCATAGCTCTCCACAACTACCTATCCTTTGTAGTAATTCTTGTCTGCTTATTATTCCTCCCAGCCCCTGTTCCACCAACCATTGATACAAGTTCATTAAGTAGGGTATTCTCTGTTTCTCTTTGTATATCTTGTCTTCACTATACCCTATAAGTGTCAATTTTTCCAAGCCTTCTTTCCTCATGTCTTTCAAAAAGTCTCTTTCTGATTCTAAGTATAAGCATTCTTCATATTCCTATTTTTATTTAAACTTTATCGTTGCTCACAATGTCTGTCCATGCTATTCTCAGCATCCTTCTGTAAAACAACATTTCATATATCTCATTTATTTTGTGAGGAGATTTTCCAGCATTCACTGTCATATAGGACAGTTTGATATTGCATAGAAATTCTGTACTATTTTCTTTCTTACAGTTTCTTTCTTAAGTTTTTCGTTTTTCTTAATAGCTTTTTTTAACTACCTTTTCCCCCAATGCATGAACCAAGAGCCGCTCATGACAGAGGCTTAATAAATGATGTTGCTGTAAGAGGAGATAAGAAGTGCAGTTTATGTGCATATGTAGGAAAGATGCTTAAGTTGGTAGTGATCCGAAAATTATTCTTTCAATAGTCAGTTCCACAAAATAGCTGTTCTTGGGAAGAAACTGGCCGATTGGAACTTCCTCCTTACTAATAGAATACGAAGGGAATGGGAATGGTATGCCCCAGTGTGTCTGGCATGACGAGTATTAGCTGTAATAGCCAAAACTGGTGGAACAAAGGAATTTATTTTTCCAGAACATTTACCATAGGAATAGCAATAGAATAATGAAAGGATTGCAAAGTTTTGTCTGCGTGGAAACGTGTTGTAGGGTGGGAAATAATTAATTGCAGAGAAGTTTCCATAGACTTTTTGAACTCTTTTAAAGCTAACAAATGATGCGTGAGCAGCTCCAGTCCAGGGAATGCAGCAGTGTACTATTTTTCGTTTGATCTGGTTCTTCTACAATGGGGCAGAGCGTGAAGAGTCAGGTAATTACTAAATCCAGATAGGGTCGCCTTTTTTGCTTAGCGTAAATAGCCCTACACCCCACTTCTATTTTTATGAACTTGCTCAATTTATTTTCTATGCGTATGCAGATAGATAGATTTCAAGAGCTACAAAAGACAGGAAATTTTGGAGAGCCATAATCGGCAAACTCCTGATGAGACAGGACATATAGAAGAACGAAAAGGTAGCTATGCCATATTTGAAAAGGATCTTAGAATGAAATAACAACATAAGATATGCAGGTGAGACAGTGCAGATAACAGACACAAAAAGTAAACTACAAGAATTCGCACAGAAGGTATTAAATGAAAGCGGATTAAACATCAACAATAAAATGAGAGATATCAAACTCAAGTAAGTACAACAATTTAGATATCTAGGAATTGTTTAACTGTGTACAGAAAGCACAACACCGAAGCCCAAAAGAGAATTACAATAGAGAAAAATGCCTTGCAAAAGCTAAGCAAAGTATTAAGAAACAGCAAAATCTCGTTAGAAACAAGGAAAAGAATACTGAACTGTTATGCAATATTAGTCCTCCTATATGGTAATGAATGCTGGACAATCTCTTTTCAGATGAAAAGAGACTTGAAGCAACAGAAACAAAAAAATAGTCCTGAACTATTATGTAATATCAGTCCTCCTATATGGTAGTGAATGCTGGACAATCTCTTTTCAGATGAAAAGATACTTGAAGCAACAAAAAACAAAGAAAATAGTACTGAACTATTATGTAATATCAGTCCTCCTATATGGTAGTGAATGCTGGACAATCTCCTCAAAGAAGAAGAGACTTGGGGCACCAGAAATGTGGTTCTACAGAAGGATGCTGAGAATACCATGGACTGAATATGTGTGCAACGACGAAGTTTTAGAGAAAATTGAAACAAAAGGAGACTTATACATAACATCAGAAAGAGCCAGTTGAAATTTCTAGGGCTCATAATGAGGAAAGCGGGTTTAACAAATTTGACACCCACAGAACATATAGAAGGCAAGTAAGACAACGGTAAGCAGCTCATAATCTACCTACCTAAGGAGATTGTGTAAATAAATGTTTAGGAGATATAGCAAAAAGACAAAATTTTCTAAGAGCTACAAAGGACAAAAAAATGTGGATAGCCGTAATCGCCAACATCCTGAATAGACATGGCGCATAGAAGAAAAAACAACACGAGATAGTCACTGATCATTTAAGCATTCCATACCACATCCTAAACGAATCAACTAATAGAAAATAGCATTTTTGCTTTCCCTATCGAGGTTAATGTACCGATAATGATGATGGTGTTGGGGGTTCTACCAATGTCATAGGTATTCCTATTTCGGATAAGAATGATGAACAGAAAGTAAACATTTAACTACATGGTCCAAGAAATAGGACTCAAGATTAACTTCTCGAAACCAGAATCTTTGAACTGGAATTAGAATGAAAGCATTAATAGCACCTAGCTTTTATCTATCAATTCAGGATGTGAAATTAGTAAATATTAAACATTTCAAATACTGAGGTGTATGGATCAGTTATAACAAATTTAGGAGAGGAAATAAGGAAACTGAACATAGAATAGGCTGCGCTGTTGCTAGTTTTGCCTAACACCGGAAAAAAAAAACAAAATCTGAAACCTCAAGTGATGTTCTTAAATCGTTAGTTGTATGCAACCGGTTCCACATGGTTAAAAAAGTTTTGGGGCGACTGAAGACTGTAGCTCTAAGCCAAAATAACAGAAACCAGATCAAGTGAAGGTTTTCAATAACAGCAACAACTAAAATAGCACACGTAACGTGAAGAGAAAATAATAATATAAACAAAGATGTTGACTTCAATTAAAAGGTTAGGAAGGAAACCTCCATCAGTGCTGTGATAACTCTTAGTGGATATGAAATATGCCTTTTCCTGAAAAATTGTTTTAAGAGAAAAATTTTGTAAATTTAAATCGACAATAGCACTGGCTGTTTAGTCAATGAATGCTGAATGTTTCCTTATAAGGAAACAATTAATAATACAATTACCAAAAGAGTTGAGAGATACTACACTTGGTATTTACTTGCCGCCCTACGCTGGCAGGATATGACACAAGGTCAGTTTATTTACATTATTGTAAACTGTTATCCTCATCTTCATTGCCATATTCACAGCGGTTAAGCCGTTGTATGCTCCGGCCTTCTTCTTGTGATTGGAATTTCGAACGGAACCCTTTATTTTGTCCTCCGGGTCAAGTCACCGAATCCAACCAACTCTTTTATCCACCGGGCTATGTTTTTTTCAAGTGGATTCAATAACTTGATTTGTGAGTTCTAATACCTGGCTACTGCAGTGGTGAACAAAAACTTGGAGTGCTGAGATAAAATGAGATAACTGAGACATCCTGAAGAGGCATGACACATGGAACTAGAACAATCTACCCAGGTGGATGAAAAAAAGTTCAGTTCAAAATTCCAATCACCTGTAGAAAGCCGGAGTGTTCAACGACCGAATCGTTGTGAATATAATAATAATGAGGAGGATAACAGTCCGAACAATGTAAATAATTACAATACCTCATCTCAAATATATAGTCATTTATTCTTCTTATGATTTGCAAATCATTTTCACGTCATTTCCTACTTTGGTCAAACACTAGATGGCGTGATACAGAATAGAAATACGACGTACCCTAAGTGCGCATGCGTAATTCTACAACACTTTTCTTTCAAAGAAAATATTTGATGCTTTACAAATTAGACAAGTTGATACAAGATCAGTGAATAATGTAGGACTGATTATGGATATCTATTAATGATTTCTACTCTATTAATATTTTTCAGCTTTTTATTACTGTCTACTAAGAGTCGTTACTGTTTGAGATTCCCAATTCACTCATATGACATCTGTCATGATCTTCGTAACTTAATCTGCCAGTGAAGATGCTGTTTAGCATCAATTATAAAAAGATAAAAACAAATGAAGGAGCCAGCCAATCTCAGTAGAAGTAAACACGTATCCAGCTCTAATACATTCCGAATATTTCCGGCTTTTATGTCAGGTAAAACTATCCGAATATCACACTGAATCCAATGCCTCAGCTTTGTGCAAGGAATAAAGGGAGAAATGTCTATATTTTTTTTAACTTGATAACTTTTGATAATTTCTAATGATTCCCTTTTGTTTTCTTACAAGCTGACATATTTTTATGCGATACACACGCGTATACGCAAGCAACGCCTGTGCCTTCGATTTAGGAAAAAATAATAGACCAATTAAAACGTACTATTTTCGCGTAGAAAAGTTCTAAACATTGAACCTTTTAAAAGCAATATAAACAAAAAGATTTCGGTAGACACACGCTCTTTCAATCGGACTTCGTTTTAGCTACCGGCAACTTCAAAGGATCAGTCTTCAATTAACTATCCAGCTTTCACCGACCAAAGCTACAACAAAGTTCAACGGACTCTTCTCTCACACTGTGTACATATATATTCATTCTCTCTTTCTCTTTCTTTCTCATTCTAAGTATGTAAACCCTCCTCTTTTTTCAAGCACTTATCTACTGGTTTGTATTTGAACTAAGACATTTGAAAAGAAGATTCATTTCACACAAAACAGTTTTTAATCCACCGACTGCATCAACTTAATTTCCTTTTTTGTACTTTGTTTTGTTTGAATAATACACATAAAATTATAGTTATTTTTATTTTCTGTATATCTCTCTCGCTCTCTCTCTCTCTCTCTCTCTCTATATATATATATATATATATATATATATATATATATATATATATATATATATATATATATATATATAGGTTGTAATTATTTATTTTGTAAGGATACAAATTGACACTGAAATTTTGTGTGGGACTCAAGGTTAATTCAAACGCACATTCAAGTAACTATTAACTATTGACTCTTCCCGTACAGATTTTTGGTGCCAGTGTGTTGTTCAAACTTTCCTTATCGTTCAAATGATTTTAACTATCCCTGGTCATTTTTAAGAATAGAATTATTTATGGCTTTGAAATTCAACAAAATTGTGATCTGTTACTTTTTGCTTCATCACTTTTGGTGTTTAAAATATAAATTTAAATATGTTGATAGGGTCTTAGCGAGTCGCTTATGACAAATGAAGAACAGGAAATTGTGAAGAGCCATGACTGCACACGTCCTGAAGTGGTATGTTACATAGAAGAAGTATGATTGCGCTATTATATAGAATTTAGATTATATATATATATATATATATATATATATATATATATATATATATATATATATATTATTCGTTTCTTAATCGTTCAATACATCTTTTTTTTTTGTCTTACAGTTTATAGTGTAAAAGAGCATTGTGTCATCTAAGAGTATCTCGTATTGAACTTTTAGTCTGCTTTGATTAATATGATCTTTTATGGAGCTATTCTCTGATAAAAGTTACAATGGGATCACCTCTTGGTTTGATTTCTTTCAATTATCATGTTTTTCGCCGCGAAAGGAAACTATTTAAATCTTAATTAAACTCATGACAGATATTTGATATGTAAATGATAGATTCACATTAGTTAAAACACATTAAATGAAACCTGGAAAACTATTTAAATCTATTGTTTGATTTTGCCAATTATCATGTAAAGCAAAATCTGTAAAAAAATTAAAACCATGACCTATTTATATATAGACGATATATTCCCATAAGCTAAAAACCCATGATATTTTTTAAAAATGAAATAATTGTTTGTAAATAATATTGTTCACAGTTTAACCATGAAAAATAATTAATAAAATTCCCTTTCTTGATGTCATAATAGATTTCTGTAGCCAAACTTTTACTACAAACTTATATAAAAGTAAACGTGTGTAAATTGCTGCCTTCTGCTGCATTAGATTTTATATTGTGTATAATGATGTCTACGATTAACGGCCTCTTGATGACCTTTATGCTGCGTTAATATGAGCTTTTATGGAACTATTGTCTGCTAAATTTTGCAATGGGGCCACTTCTTTAATTATAAACTATGGCCACCTTAATTATAACTGAAATAAGTATCAGTTATCCCATTCCACGTTAGGATAATTTAGAAAAATTTGTTTTCTCTGGATTTGTTTGGCCTTTTTCTTTTTAAATTAGCTACCCCCCCCCTTCAATATGCGCACACTTTTATTTTTATCCTCCTCTCTGTTTAGATCAATTTCTCATCTCGTCCCTTATTAGCTGACAGGTGTTTCAATTTTCTGGTAAGTGTGAGATGCATTTCTTATTTCATTTCGAGTGTTGTATTTTCCATCCAGTTAAATGGATTTCTCTGCCAAGACTTTGGGGGGGGGGTCAGCTAATAACACAGTTTTTTGCTTGTTTTGTTTTGTAGATATGTATCATTGTAAAAATTCATTGTGGATTAGTAAACAATTTTTACCCCTTCCTCAAAAATTGTATACAAAAACATATAATTGAGAAATTCATTGAGCAAATGATAGATTTTGGTGACCGCGTTGTGCCAGGTAAGCGTAAATAGGATGTTATAGTGAAAGGGATATTGTTTGTGCAAGTCAGTCAATCACTAAGACTAGCTAGGTTAAATGTAGGACTAGTGAAGACAGGACACTCCATCCCCCTATTGGCCTTGTGCAGTTGTTTATATTTTCGGTATTTCGTAATTATAACAGATACTGTTCACATAATATATATATATATATATATATATATATATATATATATATATATGAAACATAAAATACTTGATTAACAAGATTTGCCTAATTTCTTCTTCTCACACATTAGTTTATAACTCAGCGATAGAAAACAATCTCGAATAAACAAAATACAATTGATAAATAATTAATATAAAGATTAAGGGAAGTAGGAAATCACATCGACAACATTTCAAGATCATGTGATGATCACCAGATGTGATATCAAATGAGATGGGCTTCAAGTCTCTCCAGTAATGACTGTATCTGTTTGCTTATGATATTCCTACAAATGTGACGGAGAAGAATCTAAACCTGGAGCCATCGCGTCATATTTCTGGAGTTTCCAAGTTTGCTGTTGGTGGTAATGATACCTTGGCCCCGCAAAAAAGCCACTGTCGTTGCTGTCCTTACATGATTATATATTCCAGCCTTGAAAATGAACAATTATGGTTGAATACACAATACTTTGTCTGAACAGGAAAAATCACAAAATCTACCAAAATAAACTTTGTCTATGATTTTCAGTATTTTATTGATTTGTTTTTTACGGCTTATCAACCCTTTGTGGGTTATTTAAAGCCGAATCATATTTTGGATTGTAAGAATAATTCTTTCTTTTTCTTGCAAGTAAATATTACATTGACATTTTTTGAGAATAATATTGATTTTTCCTGATACAAGTCCTTCTATTTATCCCATTGCTGGTTGGAACAAGATTGTTACATTTGTCATGGGTATTTGAGCGTAAGTGAATATAATGAACGAGACTGGAATTCGAAATTGGCACTTTAGTTTCACATTTCTACCCGCTCTCAATTACACCATTCACACATTCACATTTTAGTCAAACTATATATATATATATATATATATATATATATATATATATATATATATATATTATGGTAATTTACCCACGCACGCATGTACTCTACCAGCTATAAATAGGAGCAGGTACTGCCGTTTGGAAAGGGAAGTTTCCAGCAGTAAGCTCTGAAAGTCGGACAGTACATCTTTGATGTAACACACGGCCTTCTTCAGTTGATTGGGATTTCGAACTGAACCCTTTATTCCGTCCACTAGGATTTTTCTAGTTCCACGTGTCATGCCTCTTCCGGATATCCCAGTTATCTCCCTTTAACTCAACTTTTCAACTTTTAGCCAGGTATTGAACTCACAACTTTTTGGGTCAAGTCACTGGCTCCAACCAACGCTTTTATCTAACGGCCCATTTGGGTTAAATACCAAGGCTATATAATTTTGGTTAGCAACCAGTCTAGGAGAAGAAAATCACTGAATTCAAAAGTAGAACTGAGATGGTCACAACTCGAATAGGCTTCGTGGTCATCCTCCTTAGCATTCCTCTTTATTTTCGATCCACTGATTAAACGTTCTTAAAATTGCAATAAAAATGTCATTACGTTGAAAGAAATATTAGCAAAAAATGAATAATAATTTATTTTTCATTAAGAAAGTGAGATTGTTACGTCTCCCTTATTTTTCTACAATCAAAATAATGTATTCAGAGTAAATCGTTCTTAATCTGAAAATGACTTAGAGAAAATGTTTTGATGGCATTATTAATGAATAAATGAGTTTACTAAATGAAGTGAATGGCAGCAGATGTTGATCGAGTTTATCACCGCTTGAGTTCAAGACTTACAGTTGTCAATGGGAATTTGTTTAATGAATCATTTTGTTTACCAACGTCAGGTCGACGACGTGTTCAAATGTGCCAGGTGATACCTCTTCTCATCTCGTTCAATGAACAAGTAGAAATGTATATAGAAGTTGATTAAATTTACCAAACAAGATTTCTTTTAATGTGACAATTTTTCTTTCTATTCACGCGCTTACTCGCATATGCACGAATTGGGATGTTCTCGAAGTCCTTACGACAATAAGATCATTTAGTCAGTGAATGTGCATCTCGAGAGCCCGACAAGCTTTTGTTGCTTGAAGCTTATAGGAAAAGCAACATTAATATTTATGTGAAGGTCCGAATTCATTGAATTGAATTCATCAGAAATCCGTTAAGAGAATTTGGTTGAAAATCTTAAGATTTAAAAAATTTCCAAATTAAGGAAGCAAAATTGAATTCAACACATAAATTCATATAAGAAACTATAATTTTATAAATGATTCAAACAAGCAATTCATATAGAAAACTAGCAAAGTGAGTTGGTGTAATTGGAAGTTTTATAACTTAGAAAAGGTTTACTGAATGAGGAATAACCAAAACTGAGGTTGGAAATGAGATGGTAATCTTTATAACATCAACAAATACAATACTCGCCAGCGGCGTGAAGGAGGTAAACCACTGCTAATGGCGGACTACTTAGCATATTAACCCACACTTACAATAGTGTCTAACGTATTTATGAGGAATGGGACATACCCATTAGTGTCCATAGGTGCGGTATATAAGAGAAAATTTATTGAAATCAAAATGGTTTTCAATGATATTAGGTTGGTGCAAAAATAATGAAATAATAATATCAAATTAACGTCAAAAACGACATTATTACGTCATTATTTTTTTCTTTTAAGCTATTAGAGTTCAAATAAAAAGTATGTACGTACATGCGGGTATTAGAGAGTAGGTTTACTTACATAGAGAGAAATATAGAGAGAGTTAAACCTTTAGTTGGTGTATTTGGGCGTAAGCGTGTCAGCATCTCTCTGCTGTCCATCAGTATGGCTGATGCTAACCTCCAAGAAAGTGTCTTTTCGGGCTAACGTTCTCAACTGACATGAAGTGGAAAGACTCTATTAAATCTATTGCTAGGGTCAGCTACTAAGAAAGTTGGTTCACTGTATCCTGCGAGACAATTTTTCTCTCCAGAATCTATCTTAAATTTCTATAAGTCTACCATTCGTCCATGCTTAGAATATTGCTACCACATATGAACCGGTGTTCCTGCTAATTACTTTGAGCTTCCCGATAAAATCCAAAGAATCAGCAATATCATTCGTCCTGATCTAGCAGATCGGCTTCAGTCATCTTCCCACCGCCGTCAGGTTGCCACTCTGTGCCTTTTGTTTAAATAACTTCATGGTAATTGTTCAGATTAGCTCTTCGCTCTGGTACCTAGATTCCTTGAATTTAAGCACAGTACTAGACTGGCATCAAGATCTCATTAATTTATAGTTGAGCTGGCTAGATGTGACTCCCGTCTGGCTCCATGCTTTCCAGTCAATTTTAATCTGCAAAAATTTAAATGCAATGTCAATCGCTAACCACTGTCCTCCTGATTACTCTTTCTCCTCGCTGCTCATTATTAACGTTTCTGTTCCTAATTCTTCCATAACTTGTAACCCCTTTTTTAGTAGTTTTACTACCTTTGTATGGGGTGATGCCGATTAAAAAAGGCGTCTAGATGATTCCTTTGAATCCTTGAAGGAGATTCAATTTGAAGTTACTGATAGATCCTTTTGAATTAAGAACATCTACTGATTTTTAGGTTGCTGCCTTTGCGCTATATTATTTCAGCGTCTCCGAGACCTGGGATCTTGAAGACTAAAATAGAATGATCTGATTGGTTCATTATTCTTCCTTTTTGTCGTGTGATTTGGTTTTCTATTCCGTCCACACAGACTAGGTTCAGTGAAATAGATTTTGAAATATTGAGAGCGTGGCTGTTATTTCTTCCAATATGTGTCTCGCCTAAAGCTCTTACTAGCTTGGAAGTACAGGGAGTACTTTTGTACTGTGAAAATCACCCACAGTGTCTTGTGGTGTCCGATTCTTGGTAAATTTCCTCGAACATCCATGAATACAGATTATACGGAATAAATATCTCATATTGAACAAACGCATGGGAGTAACTTCTTTATAACTCTAAACTATCGTATATTAATCCAGAAAGTCGAGTCAATCATGTGCTGAAAGTATAAATGTTAACCGTAGGAAAAGGGTTAGTTTGTTGCATTCACTGTTGCACAAATGCTTTTGCAAAAGGAATGTATGTATTTATCTCTTCTCTTCCTATGGGTTAAATATCAAGGTAAACTGAACTTTCAATCCTTGAGTAGCAACTGTTGTAAGAGAAGTAAAACTCCCAGTTCTGAACTTTGGAGAAAGCAAACCAGCCCCCCCCTTACTTAAACCACACAAAATAAAAGAAAAAGACTCTCTGGGTAGCCATGGTCATGTCCATCCTGAAGTAAGATGACATAAAAAAAGAAAATTCTCATAACTACCTTGTTATCTTCTTTTTATGTGGTGTGTCACTCAGAACGTGGGTGAATACGACTCTCCACAGCTTCCTGTATCTTGTAGCTCTAAGCAAGGTTTGACTCTTTATTATCCCACATTGTCCCCGCTCTGCTTCCTATTCATATAAACTCACGACGTAGGGTTACTCGCTGTCACCTTCTACCCGTCTTCAATATATTATATGACATTTATATGAAATTTATGTTTTTCTTCTTTCCTCATAATACAATTTAGCAGTTTCAACTGTCTTTTTGTGATTCTAAGTAACATATTTTTTATATTTCCATAAAATTTCCTTATTGCTCACAGTATATGGCATTCTCAGCATCCTTCTGTAGTATCTCTGTTGCTTATGGTCTCTTTATCTACGGCGAACTGGTTCAACATGTACCGCCGTATGGATGAGCGATGTGACATAACATTGCAACAATCTTTGTACTCATAAGAAATAATGCCGTAAAGTTATAAGGAGTAAATATGCCCTCCTAGAAAAGTCATCGTCTTGTTTTTAATGTTTATTGGAAATGTAAAAGCTGATTAAAAAGTAGATATTTTTGAGATATTTCTTTTTACGGGTGAAAAAGCAATACATGCGTATTGATTTAGAGAAGCCTGCATGGAGTTTCAGTTGTTAATGTGTGTTTTCATTTGTAGCCGCCTCATTTCCCTCTTTCGGGAAAAAAGGAATTGCTTTGCTTAGATTTGTGTAGAAGAGCTTGCAGTTTTTACTTGACCGATTTCATCCTGTTGCAAAGTTTCGAATTTATCTGTTTTAATGAACACAACCTAGAAATTAAATTTATACAAGACAATAACGATTGGTTGAAAATTTTCTTTCTTACATATCGAGATCTATTTGCTATATGGTCCGCAAAATTTGATTCTTCTTTTAGATTTGTTTTATTAGGCTTTGAATAATTAATATACTCTTTATATTTTTCTAAGTGAACGTCATTTTCAATTTTAGTGTAAAAACGACAGGAAAACGACCTTATGATTTAATAGAGAAAAATCATGTTCGAAAAAATATATTCATACTCTTATATACCAGTGAAAGCTGGACAATCTCTTCATGAATGAGAGGAAATCTGGAAGGAAACAAAAATATCGTTCTACAGAAGGATATTGGGAATTCCATGGGTGGTGTAATTAAGCATTAAGGAAGTCTTAAGAAAATGACATAAAAAAAAACAACAGAGAATCAGGAAGAGACAGCTGAAATTCCTTAGACACAGAATGAGGAAGGAGAAAACTTAACCCACACAGAGCGTAATGAGGGCAAGAGAGATGGAGGAAAGCAGCAAGCCACCCATCTGATGACCTTGTGTGAAAGGAGTCGGAAACGGAGAGACGGTTGCCTTAACAAGATTTGGAGAGCCATAATCGCCAACATTCTGAAGAAGAAAAAGAAAAAAAAGAAACTATTATTTGTCAGCAAAAGAGATTAGACAAAGTGAGAGTTACATATTAGGGATGTGAAAATCAAACAGGTAAATAAGTTCTGGCAAGTGTAGTAAAAGAAGATGAAAAAACTTTTGGCATAAATTCTTTTACAGAATTAAAAGAAAATGGTTTTGTGTAAATTAGGTTTTCTATTGTCAACGAACACTCGTTGCCACTTTTATGATGCCAAAGAATACTCGGTGTCACTTTCGTAATGCTTGTTGTAGTAGAGACTTTGCAACTGCAGATACAACTATAGTAAAGCCGTTGAACAATGCTGGTGTCAGCCACCTTCAAATATCACTCGCACTAATAGCGCTTGCTCGATAATATTCGCTCGAAAAGTAATCCGTATAGAGAAATAGTATAATGAATAGAATAGAGAATAGCGCCCCATATAGTAATAGAGTATAGAATAGAAAATAGCAACTCAATCTAGACGTCACGCAACTTCCTATATATGCGTTTCCTCTGTGGTCACGTGATCCACTTAATTTAATAATGGGATCGCCTGTGTTTGCTCACTGACGATCTATGTTCAAACTCAAGCGTCGGAAGCGACACTTTATTCCTATATAACATTATGTAAACTATTTCTCTTTAAAAATGAAAAAATTGTTTTTGAAACGAAGTGTAATGTCTTTTTGCTTTCTACGTGAATATACGTGTGAATGTGTGTGCGTGTACGCGCGTATGTATATGTGTGTCGGTGTGGAAACTAAGAACATTTTTCTCTTTTACGAGTTACCCTACGCATTTTCGTACGTGTATATATTTGTGCTTTTGTGTCTCTGCATGTATGTCTCTATGTCTATGTGTATGTGCGTGTGTGTGAGCCCGCGTGTCTGTATACAATACAACATAATAATTGATAGTTGAATCTTCTTGAAGAGTTATCAATATGATAAGAATGTGTGATGAGAGAGAGAGGAAAAAAATGCCTCGAGAAAGTCTTTTTTCCCCTCCCCGATGCTATTCACTTGCTTTTGGATTGTTCTTGCTTTCCACTGGTAAGCAGATGTGTCAGATGAGGTTTCAACGAAGTCGGTGGTGACTCGATTATTTACATTCGTAGTGAATAAGGCTTATCGCGTCCATTGTCTATTCTAGTTGGCAGCAAAGACAATTACGAAATGTTTTTGCTGGCAAATGATCAGCCCGAACAGATAAATAAAGAATTTCACAATATGGCAAAGCTGAACGCATTTTGCAGATTTAAAAAAATATACAAACAATAAAACATAACCAACCTTCCTAATCTTCCAGAAATGCGATAATTACAAAGAATTCATTCGTATATTATATATTTATTTAAAATAATTAGATGCCAAATGTTTCAGTGTTTTAAAATCATCGTTACAAGAGAGATTTATCGTGTCGCAGTAACACGTCACATGACGTGAGTAGCTAAACACCATCTAAATATTCGCATCAATAAGCTGCCATGTGTAGCTCAAGGGCCCCTGAAGACACATTCGCCCCTGAAATACATTCACCCTAAAAAAAGGGAGATAATTGCCTTTTGTATTCCTCTAATACCTTTTAACTCGTGAAAGACTTAGCAAACCGAAATCCGAGTAGTAATGACATCACATTATTTCTGCTCATAAAAGTGAAAGAGAGAAAAAAAAGTCTTATCGATAAAAAAGCAAGGAAACTGGCTAGAAGAGTCTTTGATTTTTGGTGACCTTACCAATATTTCTGTCGGGTTTGGAATCCGCCCTTTATGTCTATCATCTGGTATTCGGTGTTTTTAAAGGGAACGTCTGGCTCAAATAGATTTTTAAGAAAAGTTTTCGAAAGTTTTGATTAGTTGTAAAACGTTTCAAATTTTTGCCTTCAAAGTTGTTGGCAAACTCAGTGGATTTTTAGACTTAACATTGTTTCTGATTGGTCCAAAATGTGACAGTATCAATAAGAAGTACTAATGCTAAACATAGTCATTAGTTGCAGTTTATCTCTTTTATTCTTATTCAACTGCTGGTCATGCCAAATTACGCGCGCTCCTACAGAAAATCTAAGGTTTGCAACAGGAATGAGATAGACATTCTAGCAAATGGTCACACTCGAAAACTAGCAGCCAGCTATTATTTTGTGTCTATCGAAAGTATTAAATTACTAAACAAGTCATATTAACATCATAAAAGTATTTTGGGTAGAAAAGATCGGCGTTTATCTATTAAGAAGTGTACAAAACTAGATGAATGATCTGCAATAGATTCATTTTCTGCAAGTTCCAGTGTTCCATCAAAAAAGGTGCCAGCGGTCCAATTATTTTATGTCAGAGAGACTGGGCCTGACTGTTTCATGGGGAAAAGTTGAATCAATTGCTGTAAGTTTTGCTTCCATCGCTTGATGGCGCCATACTTAGACTCATTTGGAGCAGAAAAATAAAGCTTTCGTCATTTTTCTTCTTCATGCGATAAGCATGAAAAGTTTTGCATAGAAAACTTTTTTCTTTTTGCTTTTTTTTTTACAACCAACTTCTTCATTTTGATAAATGCATGCCAAATTCTCATGTACGCTACAGATAATGAATTTTTTGATGTTTTAAGAAGGTAGCAAGGAAGAGTTTTTATATTCAATTTTAACGAGCTTCTGTTAGCAGCTTTACAATATAATCATGTGTTAGGGTCTCTGATCGGTAGATTGAAGTAGGACTCCTTATTGCACTGTATCGAACTGACCCATTTACAGTTAACAAAACATAATAAAAAAGGTACGTTCTTTTATGCACCAAGTCATTTCAGGAAGTAGACGATCATGGCTCTCCACAATTTCCTGTATTTTGTCTCTTTAAATAATATTAACCGTTTACTATCCTTGTTCTAACATGCGGTAACACAACGCTTGTTAATTAGGTTAGTCGCTGTGCCATGTGATTGTTAACTTCTCTAGACCGTCTTTCTTTATTATGCATCCTGGAAATATCAGCTGTTTCTTTTTGATACAAGAGTCCTCTTTGTATCACTTTTCTAATAACTTCCTCGTTAATTACATTATCCCTCCATAACATTCTCAGTATTTTCCTGTAGAATCTATATCTCTGTTGCCTCAATACTTCCCGTTAATTGAGATGAAATTGTCTAGTATTCCCCACTATATAAGAGGATTGATATTTCATAGCAAATCAACATTCCTTTCTTTGTCTACAACGATTTCTTAAAATATTTGTTTTTGCCTTGATAAGTCGTTATCTTTCATTATTCCAACTCTACTTCGGATTTCTATGTCACATTTTCCGTCTTCATGGTAATTGTTCTGGCGAACTTTGTGCTATGGTAATTGTAATCATTGTAAATATTCATTGGGGTTTTATTTTTAAAATGTTTTATTCCCCCTCAGACAAATTCTATATATAATAACTAGTTAGGGCTTCTTAGGAACTTTGAAGAATTATGGTGGCTGTAGTGAGAATGGTAAGTAAGAATGTGTTGTTTTTGTGTAAAGAATACTGTGGTATGCTTGGGTCAGTAATTGCGGCTAGCAAAGTTTAATATAAGACAGGCTGAAGACCAGCGTTCCCTAAACCCCACTTTTGACCTTGTATTTTTAAAATAAATATCAATTTCCGCTATGGTACGTAGACTTTATGAATTTAAGCGCAGTACTAGATTCATGGGAAGGTGTCATCATTTTACATTTGAAATGGCTAGATATTACCATAGGTTCTATGCTAACAGTTTCGTCTGTCGCACTTATAGAACTCTCTTCCGGCTTCATGCTTTCCAGTCAACTTTGATCTTTAAAAATTTCAATCATTATCTTCTGTCTTAATACTTGTTCTTTTATTGTACTCTCGTTGTTTTTCTAATATTCCCCTAACACCCCCGTGATCCCCCTGCAACTTATTATCTTGCTTAGTGTAAAATAATTTAAAAGAATAAAAGAAACAAATACTGGCAGTTGGCTTTCAGAATTGCACTTCCGACCTTTTATTTAGTTCTATTTGGTTGCTCGTTATCCTCATCATTCACACTGATGTGAGATCGGAATGTCTGCTTAATTGCCGACCGTTCGATCATAACGCCAGTCTCTGCTGGCTTATTGGGTAGATTTGGTATGCGGAATATCGCGTTAGAAATAGTAGGTAACCACAATTACCAGTTGTGTAAAACTTTTCATCTTGCATTATATATATGGAGACGAAATCATTCCCATATATTCAGAAAAAAAATATTTCCATGATAATTTGTAACAGTTGAATCTGAACTATTTCCGTCCATAATTTGAAAGTAAATATTTCTAAGAAATATAATTTCGTTCTTTTCGTGTTTGTCTTTAAGCTTTTCCAGATGGATCGGCATGACGTGGCCGGTCAAATACGATATAAATTTGGATATGTTATTACATTCGGTTTCCATGGAAACGGCCAAAACCAGAAATTTCCGAGTACTTATGTCTTTGCTATATTATTTGAGCATAATCTTACCAGAATATAAATGATATTAAAGAATCAACTGACGTAGAAATCTAAGAAATCGAATTTAATTTCGAGTTTAGAAATAATTTCCCTCTTAAATGGGGGGTATAACAGGGGGGGCGGGTACTAGGTGAAGGCAATTGGGAGATTGATCTAAAATTATTCAAACCTACTGAAAATTGCAAGTCGTCGTTTTTCACTGTCGAATACGAGGATAGCAGCATTTCGTTGCTGCGTAATCAGCAGATAAGTTAATTATAAGGAGAGTGTTTTTTCACAAATGCTCGCTTATTATTTTTTTCACAACAATTAATAGGCATGTTTGTCGAAATATCTGATCTTAGAATAAAGCACAGGGAGAAGTGGATTCATGCCTTCCCCAAGGCTATTTCAGTAATATCGACGTAAGTAGTCACAAAAGTGATTCTAACACGTATCTCATGTTATATTTTCTGTGCTACCAGCAATTACTATGCCGATGTAGCGATAATATCTGAATGTGAGTCAAGGTTCAGTCATAGGAAAGAAGTGGGTTCTTGTTTATAAGGGCTTCTTTAGGGATATTATATAAGATTAGTTTACACTATTTACATTATTCGGACTATTGTCCTCATCTTTGTCGCCATATTTAATTACAACGTTTCGGCCGTTGTACACTCCGGTCTTCTTCAGGTGGTTGGAATATCAAACTGAACCCTTTATTTCATACACAGATGTCCTCAAGATGTCCACACATGGCACAGTGGATAAAGGCGTTGGTTAGAACCAGTGACAGGACCCAAAGAGTTCAATACCTGGTTAAGGCAGTGGAGAACTTGGAGAAAGGAATTAACAGGAGATAACAACTGACATCCATTAAACATGGCACGTGGAACTAGAACAGTCTACCCCAGTGAGCGAAATAAAGGGTTCAGTTCGATATTCCAACCACCTGAAGAAAGCCGGAGCGTACAACGGCCGAAACGTTGTAATAAATATGGCGACAAACATGAGGAGAATAGTCCGAATAATGTAAATAGTTTACATAATACCTCATCTCAGAAATATAGAAAAATTTGTTTTGTCTGGCACAAGGCAAAATGCGGAATAGAGAGATTTATTTGAGCCTTATTTTTGCTGGGGATCTCCGGATTTGACTGGCTTTAGATATAAACTAATAGTATTCGATATTTTTGGTTCTTTTTTGTGTACCAGCTTTTAAAATTTGAAGGATGTTGGTTTAAGGAAAGAATTTAATATGCAAGAAAATTAATTCCATAATAAAAATGTAAATTTGCTTTGGTTGGAGGCATTGAAATTATGATAAGCCTATGAGAATTCACTGAAGTGAAGAGCTTGGTTCACTGCCTTAAAATCATCTTTCGAAATAATAGCGTCATAAATACTTATTAACAGCGGCTGAAGAGAAATTTATTTTCTGTTGTTCGTCTTTAGAATAAAGTATGGTTTTTACTGAATTCATATCTTTGATTTCTCATAAAATAACCTAAGAATGTACACATTTCTAGACACTCTATATGTAAACTAAAATAGATATTTGGCATTGGTGCTTCTGCTATTTATTTAAAATTTCTTAATAAAATCCAAAGTAGTATCTGCAATATTATCGTCCTTAATCTGGCATCTTGGCTTCAGTCGCTGTCCCACCTCCATAATGTATCTTCCCTGTACATTTTCTATAAATATTTTCATGGTTATTGTTCTGATGAAATTTCCTCTTCGTTTATTTGAAGACATCAGGTTTGAATGCTGCGCGGAAAGTTCTTTATCCTCGAGGCCAGTTCTGTTTGTAGCAATGTGGTACCGCCGTTGACGATGTGTTCATTTGCTGGCGAGGCGCGATAGAAGGAATTCTATGGGGACGAGAAGTTTATCTCTTCCCAACTGATCTTCTACTTTAAGCATCAGCTTAAAGTCAAGATTAGAACGGAAAGACGACGACTCCCTCCATCAGAATTTGGCAAGAAGTGAGTCAGTCTTGCGCTTGTGAGGTCGAGTAGAAGGAGCTGATTTGGAGTAGTATTTGATGCTGGTTAGGCATCAGGATATTGGGAACTCTGTGTTGAACAATTGACAAACCCGCCAAAACTAGGTTACTTTAGAGTTGTTTCTTCTTTTTAGTTTCACCTTTCAAATTTAACTTAGCTAGATGTATTCTCATCGGCTTCTTTTATTTCTGCTTCCGCCTAATTTCTTTCGTTTAATTCCCACCTCCCCTGATATGTGTCCAGAGATGTCAATTATCTGGTGGATACGGAACGCTTTTCATATTTCGAGTGTGCTATTCATATTTGTTGATGTGTTTTAATGTGTGTGTGTGTGAGTGAGAGAGAGAGTGGGGAGAGAGAGAGAGAGTAGTCGCACGAATGATTCTTTTAAATTATTCAAGTCCAGTATTAATTTCGTCCAGTTCACTGACGTTTCTGTCACGATTTAGTATTGTAGTGGTGGGCTTTTATTACACAATTTGTTTAGTTTCTTGGAAATATATAGTAAAATACACTGTAAATACATATTAGGGTAGATTTTTTTAAGTGTTATTTTTTATCTCCACCCAGACAAAAATTGTACATATGGGAGACTATTTAGCACTTCATAGAGACTTTGAGGTTTTATGATCTATGCTGTAAGAATGGTAAGAACGAATGCGTTGTTTTGTTGCAAGGAATACTATGGGAAGTAATTGTGGCTAGCTAGATTTAATTATAAGACAAACTGAAGATCAGCCTTCCCCTACCTCTGCTTTTGGCCTTGCGCCACATTTTTGTATATTGACAGAATAAATATTACTTTCCTCTTCGTTACCTAGATTTTTTGAATTTAAGCGGAGCACTAGTTTGTCGACAAGGAATTATTTTACAGTTGCAATAGCTAGATGTAAGTGTAATTCTATAGTAAAAGTTTATTCTCGTTTGTAGAAAACTTTCTTCCGGCCTTTGGCTTCCCACTCAAATTCGATCTCCAAAAATGTAAATGCTATGTAAACTGTTATCATGTGTCTTCTTAATTCCTGTTTATTTTATTTCTTTTCTTTCTAATAATGTTTTATCTTTTTCTAATATTCTCTCACATTCAGTAACTCCATTGCATCTTACTAGATTCAGTTCCTTACTTAGTGTGAAATCATAAAACAACTGTACAAAATAAATATCGAGAAATGTACAACACTTATATAAAAGCAATTTCTTAACTTTTTTTTTTTTTTTTATAAAATCGAGTTTGTTAATGTATTAACGGACAATTAAGATGAGAAAGCAACAATAATGATAACAGGATTCCAAATTATGACAGAAGTCTTTGGAATCTTTAGTTCAATCTTAAAATATTCAAAAACTCTTTTAAAATTTCATATCAAACCAAAGAGTCTAAACCTTTGAAGCATTTGCCATAAACTATTTAACATATAACTTTTTTCACGTTACAATTCGTTGCATCCTATACTTGAAAATTTGCAGGCAGATTTTTTCAGCACTGTCTGCTTAATGTTCTTTTAACCAAAGACTTAATTATTAGAATTAAAACCATTTAAAAATAAAAGAAAGCAAATATAAAAATAACAGGGGTTAGTCTCATTTATTTTTAGGTTGTCATAACTTTAGAAAGGAAAACGGCGGCTTACCTTCTAGAACACAAAGGGCTCGTACGTGTCCTGTGTGCAGGATACTCGCAAGAAAACATGGGCAATCGAAAAGCTACTATTTAAAAAAAAAAATCTAATCTCGTAGATCAGAGAATTTGCAAGAAGAATTTGTGACTTATGCAAATTTCCGAGACTCTCGATAAAACAAACATGAGCGTGTCGGGTGGTTGTACTTTGTGGTGTTTCATCTCACCGATTGTGATCGTAAAGAAAAAAGAAGAAAAAAACAACACAACACAATAGCGTAGAAACACGAAAGAAAAGATAGTGTAAAACGTGTACTCCAAACAGAAATACTTATTTGCAACAGTAATTAACCCCCTAATACTGACGTCAAGCTGGCCTATATGAGGCCCAAAGCACGTATGAACGAGATATGTTTTTGCACCCACAGCGACATAGAGAGGCAGGGTGACAGAATCTAAGGCAAATTGCTACTACAGATTACCAGATTGGTTACCAAATTTTGTTACCAGATTCGAAGTGACATTTTTATAAGATAATTCCACAGAATCACTCACTGACAAATTCTTTACATTCCCTGGTTAAGATAATTCCAAAGAATCACTCACTGACAAATTCTTTACATTCCCTGGTTAAGATAATTCCAAAGAATCACTCACTGACAAATTCTTTACATTCCCTGGTTAAGATAATTCCAAAGAATCACTCACTGACAAATTCTTTACATTCCCTGGTTAAGATAATTCCAAAGAATCACTCACTGACAAATTCTTTACATTCCCTGGTTAAGATAATTCCAAAGAATCACTCACTGACAAATTCTTTACATTCCCTGGTTAAGATAATTCCAAAGAATCACTCACTGACAAATTCTTTACATTCCCTGGTTAAGATAATTCCAAAGAATCACTCACTGACAAATTCTTTACATTCCCTGGTTAAGATAATTCCAAAGAATCACTCACTGACAAATTCTTTACATTCCCTGGTTAAGATAATTCCAAAGAATCACTCACTGACAAATTCTTTACATTCCCTGGTTAAGATAATTCCAAAGAATCACTCACTGACAAATTCTTTACATTCCCTGGTTAAGATAATTCCAAAGAATCACTCACTGACAAATTCTTTACATTCCCTGGTTAAGATAATTCCACAGAATCACTCATTGACAAATTCTTTACATTCCCTGGTTAAGATAATTCCAAAGAATCACTCACTGACAAATTCTTTACATTCCCTGGTTGTATTCTCCTCAAACATACAATTGTTTTGTTCGTTCTATTTCACTAACCCTGCCGATTTAAGCGGTTAATTCCGTTGTCCGTGATGGCTTCATAGAAACATCATCAAAATAGGATTACTAGATTCAGTTGCGTTGAAATTTGGTATTTGCTCATTAAATACTGACTTATTTATGGAAGGTTACTTCGTAGAAAATATCAGTAGGGTCATTTTTTAAAAAAATCATGTGCTATTTTTAAATTTCATATCTTCACTTCGGCATATATAAGCTGGAGGGTCACGAAACATCAACAGCAACTCAAGTATTGCTGCCAAAAGTGGTCACGAAGGTTTGCCCAAACCGCAATTAGAGACATGACGTCTAAAGGTTAATACTTTCGCATATGTTCATAGTATCTTTCTACATTCAACTCTCATATTTAATGAAATAAAATTCATTAAACTGTGAAAGTGCATTAGTTTAATTCGGGTGTAACTACTACAAAAACAGAACATTCAATCTAACATTATTTTCTACACATTTTTCTTTCACATTTGTTCATTGTCTACAAATAAAAACCTGCTAAAAATTGTGTGGGATAAATGCTTTCTTCATCTCGAGCTGTTTTGGTATTAAATTCACATCCGTTTTCGTGTTTTTCTTTGGTCAGGCTACTCGTCAAGGGAGCTAATCCAGTGATAACCAAAAATACAATTATATTGTAAAATAAGAAATCCTTGAAAAATATAAATCACTTTATTTATTTTGTGAAATTCATTCACTCAGGCGGAATTTAATACGACATTCTAAAAAGAAAACTAAATTCCAATATAAAATAATATATTAACATTTTTAAGAAGTGTTTTAGTTGTGTATGCTAAAATAAACTTTAGACACACAATATGTAAAAGAAAAAGATTTACATTAAATCTTTAAATTACTATTAAATACGATTTGTGAAAAATTTTAAGGTTATTTATTATTTTAAATATACATTAAATGTTGTTTATATAATAGGTTTGTTTTGTTTTGCTTTATGGCATATCAACCTCAATAGGTTATTTAATGCCAAAATTCTTTTATTGCTGATAATATTTTGTTTTCTCAAAAATCTATTTTTGGTAATATTTTTTACTCAAAAATGTATAGCTGGTAATATTTTTTCTTCAAAAACATATTGTTGGTAAAATTTATTTTCTTCAAAAACTTATTGCTGGTAATATTTTTTTTTTATTAAAACCTATTTTTACATTTTCATGGTGTTTTTACTGTAGTTTTTGTGTTAACTATTTGCCCATAGCTGGGACCCTAACAGGTGCTACCACTTCGGGTCAGGGCGAACCTGGGAACACCAGCAGTTAAGAGGTAGTTCCACGCTCTTCAAAACTTCCTGATTGCTGCTGGACGTAGTTTATCGTCTTACCCAGGACGAGAACGTAGTTTATCGTCTTACCCAGGATATATAATAATCATCTAAAAATATGCAAAAATTCCGCTTAAAATATCTTTATTATGATATTTTATATAATAGCAATGGTTCATATAATAAAGGTATTTTATATATAATCGATGTTTCATAGAATAACATTGTTTTATATAAAAATGATGTTTTATATAGCATTGTTTTATATAAACATGATGTTTTATATAATAACATTGTTTGATATAAAAAACGATGTTTTATGTAATAACACTGATATAATAACGATGTTTTAATCATGTAGAAATATGCAAGAATTCCACTTAAAAAATCTATTTTTACTAGAAGTTAAACAATTGGTTTCGTTAATTACGTAGAATTCTTTTTTAATTACACATTTTGTTAATTACCCATTACAATCAGCAAATGCCGGAACCATTTTCTCGCCCAAGAAATTATTTGATTAAAACATTGACAAAAATAAAATAATGACCAACAATTAACGAATCTTTCTCCACTAAAAGTGGATTTGATGAAAAAAAATTCATTTTCACGATAAATCAAACAATTTAACTTCCAAAACAAATTTGTCATTTTTTTGGCTATAAAGAAAAACAATAAAATTTGAATTTTCTGGATGGATATTTTACGTGTCAGCAATATTTATTGACAGAGTCACTTCTTTACTTCTCTTTATTCAAGATATTCCGCCTAGCGAAAAGCGTCTTTTATATTCTATGTCCTTTCAGAAGGACTATCAGGATCACGGCTCTTCATAACTTCCTGTCTTCGGCCCTTCTTAGTAATCCTTACCTCTTTACGAACATTATGATTTTTGATCTAACATCAATTTGCACAAAATTGTCAAGTAGGTTATGCAATATTGTACCTACTTTCTCGCTCCTTTGATATAAGTGCTAAATTCTTGAGGCTTTCTTAGCTGATCATTTGCACATAGAACGGCATCTTCCGTTTCAGAACACTTTAGCTGCAAGGAAATTGTTCAGGATTCATTGCTATATAGATCAAATATTGAATAGCAATGCAGTACACTTTTCTTAAATATTTTCCGATCACTTAATATTATGGTAATAATCAAATATTAAAACAACCCTCATCGAAAATACACGAATACAATAAATAAACTCATTGGAATATACAGATAGAAAATACTTCAAAGATGGAGGAATATGCTGAGAATCTCATTAAAGAAAGACGGAAACATGCAATATGCAAAAACAAAAGCTGAAGCATTTGAAAGTTGAATGGAGTCGGCTATCTCTACGTCTCAACATTTCACACGCCAGAAGAGTAATATTTAAATTTGAATGTTAGCTTCTCCAAATCTTCGGCCTTCTTTTCGATATATAATTAACCAACGTTTTATTTTTATGTTTTCCACTTTCCTTACATATATATATATAGCCCCATCAATTAGAATATTGTTTTAGTCTGGGAAAGTCACTTTAAAGTTAACTACAACTATAGATATCATCTTTCTCCCATATATATATATATATATATATATATATATGTTTCATTAAAAACGACAGACGGTTAAGTTTTTTATTTAATTTTTCTTGTGTTCGAACAAGAGCCTTCTTTTCTGGACAAAGGGTGTATAAGAACTGTCCAAATGTTTTATATTTCCGAGCGCTTCCTTTAGCCATTATCAAGGATGATTTGATTTTTCAGCTTAATTGAGTGTGTGCATTCTGTGTATGTCTTAGTGTGTTATAGTGCCAACTCTTAACAATATTAACTACGAACAAAGCCACAATGCGCTAACCGTATTCGGAAATTAAAAATATCCCTACCACACTAAGACATACTATAATTATCAGGAAAAAGTGTGTAATGTCAGCAGTGAGAGAGCGTTTGTAGATGGACAATATGGAAATAATAATCTATAGTCCATAGAGACTGGGGCTTTCACACTTCAAGCGATCATCAGACAATGTGTTTCTTGTCCGTTTGTACGCTTTATATATAATTCACTGGGGAGATTAATAGAAGTCGAGGAAGAAGGAAACTTGTCCTTTCCATTTCTTTTGCGTCCTGCTAAAAGCTTTCAATTATTTCATGTCGTGACGTCTAGAGCCATTTTTTTTTATATTTATATAATTCGTTTGTTTATTTTATCTAGATATTTTCTTCGAATCCAAATTTTGGTATTTTAAATAAGATGTTAGATTATAGATTCTTTTCTTTTCAAGTCATGATGCGCTTTAGATACCCTTGTAGAAATTTGTTTTCGTGTCTGTATATGAAAATGAGCTCTGCCCTTTTCCTTATAACCTAATCTTGCTAGGGAAAAGTGATTTCTTCTATAAGCAAAGGTGACCATGTTTTGAGGTATTGTAAGCTGGTGCTAATATTTTCATTTCACATGTTATTTCTGTTGTGTTTTGGTTTGTGATTTTGAGTAAATAAAGACGCTTTCACAAGTTTGTGCTCACTGTTCATTTTTTGTTGTTGAATGATGTTACACGCTAGTAGCTTCTCTGTTTTCAGAGACATTCTGTTATTACTATATATCTTTTCTGGGTTTACTGTAGCTTGGTATATTGCGTTACATAATGTACCCACGCACGCATGGACTTTCCCAGCTATAAATAGGAGCAGGTACTGACTTTTAGGGTGCGAAGTTTCCAGCAGTCAGTTCTAACAGTCGAACCGAACATTCTTACTGTAACACTCTCGTTTGTACATGTTTGTATTTCTGTTTTCTGGTAATTCCATTATTTCTGGCTCTAAAAAGGCTACAACGGTTACTTTGTAGGTAATTACCGTCGAGGGGATATACGCACTTTGTTCTGTAGTTACACGGGTGAGTTTTAAGTCTTTTGGTGGGCTTGTGATTTTTCTGTTGTTTTTTTTTTATGATTTGTACCTTATAGCTAGCGTTAGAGTATTTCTTTTAAATATTTTGTGCAGTTTGCTTGATTTGGGTGTGTTTATCGAGAAATATGATAAAAATTATATTTATTTTTTAGTGCTATTTCATACTTATTTTTAGGTTTGTTGAAATATCTTTTCGTTTGTCGAGTTTTCGATTAATCTGATGTCGATAGAGAGTTGGACTTGTTTTATTATGCTGATTGAGTGGCTGGAGAAAGTTTATAACTGTTGTTATTTACTTTTTTGAATGGTTCATATATATATATATATATATATATATATATATATATATATATATATGTGTGTGTGTGTGTGTGTGTGTGTGTGTGTGCTGATGTTTAAAGTTACATCAAGGAACTCTATCTTTTTAAGTTTGTTTTAATGTGCATTTCAAATCATTTTTTGAAAGCTTTTATAATTTCTTTTCTGTTTTTTTTTTCCTGCTGTTTTGCTTTGTTGAAGAATCTTAGAATTATGAGTCCGTCGCCAGGTACAAAAATAATTCCTACTACGCTACCAATAAGAACATATTCTCTCTAAAGCATAGACAATCCTGTAAACTAAAACTCTATTTCAAATTTAGAACCGAAGAAAATATACAAAACAATATGGAATATATAAATAAAATAAACGAGGCAAATATAATATCTTTAAAGTAACGTAAAGCGTTAAATCTAGACAGCATACGTGGGGAGAGCTGGTGTCCTCATTACCCCATTTTCCTTAATCACCTTATAGCCTATGCAGAGATCTCTTGAAAGGAGTAGTGATACATGGTCTGATTTTTTTTAATCAATTCACCCCAAGCAAGGCGTTAATGTCACTAAGACGCAACAGTGAAAGAGAATGAAAAAAATTTAAAAGGAATTAGAAACCGAATCATAAACAGAAAACAGAGGATAAAACTATAACCTTTTTCAAAAAACCAGGGAGAAGTGTGAACTGGGCGATAGGCGAAACTATCTAATGAATAAATAAATAAATAAATATTTAAAATATAAAATTGATAATCACCATGCATTCATCTATCTCTCAATATATATATATATATATATATATATATATATATATATATATATATATATATATATATATGTAAGCAAATATAAATGGATATAAATCCGACAGAATGGAGAAAAATATTTGGAAAAAACAAACAAAAATCCTTAAATGCAATTATGTTGTTTTAATATGAATGAAATGTCAACGTCTGACGTTTCGGTTTAATAAACCTTCTTCAGGACAATATTCATTAAAATACAATTAACATAATCAGTTCAACATGATAAAGACGATGGACATAAAAACAAGACTTATCCAAAACAGATAACTGAAAATTTTAAATGATCAGCTTTCCGTTTAAGCATGGTCACATTGTCGTCAAATGGGCGACACTTTCAAAACGTATTCCTAAAATTTGACTATTTTAAATGAAAACGAAAAAATGAAAAGAATTCTATTATGATGGAAAATTGTATGTACGCTTGTCGAGCATTAATCTCACTAAAAAAGGGGAAATACTAAAGAAACCAGGTCTAGTATTCACCGTGCGTGAGATGAATATTATACCTGCTTCATAAATCCTCCTAAGATTTTTATTATGAAAATATTTTAAAATCTTCACGGAATCAAAATCGAAATTATGATCTGCTTTAGTTATGTGTACAACTAAAGCATTGTTCAAATTTCCGAGGCGAATATCTCGTTTATGTTCGAAAATAAACGGTATTATTATTGGATTCTATTTAAGGGCTCTTCGCATCTGTTCAGCAAAATATTTAGATGATGAATTCACATATATTGAGGATACCTTTTCAAATCTTTCGTATCCGAGACAATTATTACAGAGAGCTAAAAATAAAGCGTTGAAAATTTACTCATCAGCGCAAAATGACACCTCGAAGGTCACTACAACTACATCAATGAAAGGTACACTTTCAGCTACCTCTGATAAAAATTCTTTTGATCGCATCTTTCTACCAAATAACCATTTGACCGAACGTATTTCCAATAATTTAAATGCGTTAAAAATTAGAACTACAATATTACTTACTAGAACTATCCGTAATTTATCAAATAGCACCAGCAAACAACATATTACATCCGATGCTTGCATCTACCAAATCTCATGCAAAAACTGTGACCTAAAATATGTGGGTGAAACATGTAGGTCCGTAAAATCTCGTGTTTTCGAATCTGCACTAAACGTCCGTGTCATGGGGGGCTGGGAATGCCGCACCTGCCGAGTCACATCCGTGCCTCTAGGTTGGCTTTCCTACGCCGTGCATTGACTGCAGGAGATCCGATTCTGGAGGGGATTGTTAGGGACGCGTTCCCTGGCCTTACCATCAGTCCCCCCATCTCGCGGGTTGAGCGCGGTCGTAAACCCCGGGATCAATCGGTTTTCCTTCGCGAGTGTCGGTCGGCCTTGAGGGCCGTTCCCCGGTCCAGTGACCTTTCTCGGCCTAGGAAGATCTTCTATCGTGAATTAGTGGAGAGGCCCGCGAAGGATCTCCTACGAGATACGCTCGGCTTGTCGGAGGAGGAGTATTGCTCCTAGTGGTCTTGGGCGCCAGCGGCGGATTACCTCAGTAACCCTGAGTTTTCGCTTAGCTGGCGATTGGCTCGGAATCGGCTGCCTCTCAACGACAAGGCTTTCATATGGGGCTTGGCGGATTTGCCAGACTGTGAACGGTGTGGCCTTGGCTTAGAGGAAACGGCTGCGCACGCCTTCTACCATTGCCCCCAGGTCCGCCCCTTATGGGACCATGTCGGCGAGCTGACGGCTCGTCTCGCTCCCGAACAGCTTGTGTCCATTGATCGCGCATACGCGTGTGACAATGTGTCGCCCCCGTATTCCGGGATGAAACGGATGGTGTTTCTGACGCTGATGGCCACGGCTCGAATGGTGATTTGGACGACGCGAAAGGAGGAAGTCTTGCGAGGCAATCGTCTTTCTCATTCGGATCTAATTCGATTCTTTGAGCATCAGCTCAAGATGAAGATTAGATCGGATAGAAAACGATTGCATTCGACAGTCTTTAGCGAAAGGTGGGTAAAAGAAGCGAGCTTGCTTCGTGTGAACGGGGCTAGCCTTGATTTTCTCTTCTAGGTCAACCTATTGCATATCGGGGTGGCTTCCTGTGGAACCCTCCCCTTGGTTAGGTTAGACAAGCTTCAGTGTACCTAGTTAATGTGAGTAAGTGTTGTTCCTGGCCTGCATCCCGGCCGTTCTTTGGTTATGATCCAAGTCGAGATTCCCATCCTCCCCAGTTTGTTTTGACCCCCACCCCATTTTCATCTCGACTGGGTCAGTTTTATATTTTCCCATTCCAGCCTAATATTTTATACTTTTTCCCACTCCATTAGCGAGAGCGTCTCTTGATTTTGTCCCCTGGGCAGAATACAGTGGCCTCTCTGTTTTATGGGTTGGACGGTCCCTACTAACATAAATTATGTTTAGTTTGTATTTGTGTTTATTTTAAGTTTATTATTGGGTTCATTTCCCTCCCCTCTCATTTTATCATTATTAGAATTGTATATATATATATCATCATTAGAATTTTCATGGTATGGGGCGCGATTTTGGTAGGTCTCCCTTGAGAGCACGTGGTATTATGGTGGTTGAAGGATTGTTTGGTGATGGACGAGTTCTTTTGGTGAATGTGTAAAATGTAATGTACGAATGGGTCGCGAATCTGATTAGCTAGGTATAAGATAGTTAGTGTTGACCAGCCTCTACCCCCTTTTATTGGTCTTGTGCCACAATTTGTACTTTTTGTTCAAATAAATACCAGTCTTGTTTTTATGTCCATCGCCTTTGTCATGTTGAACTGATTATCTTAATTGTATTTTAATGAATATTGTCCTGAAGAAGGTTTATTAAACCGAAACATCAGACGTTGACATTTCATTCATATTAAAACAACATAATTGCATTTAAGGATTTTTGTTTGTTTTTTCCAAATATTTTTCTTCATATATATATATGTATATATATATATATATATATATATATGTGTGTGTGTGTGTGTGTGTGTGTGTGAGAGAGAGAGAGAGAGAGACGTGCATTTTATATTTTTGCACAAAATAGGGTTTTGTTAATTTCTGACTGATGTTAAGTTGAACAGTGTCCTAAAAATCTGTGACATGAAGAAGCCTGAAAATAAAGAGAATATTTAATGTACATCTGCCATTTTCTTTCTGCAGCGTTTGTATAAGCGGCCATTCTGTCTTTTTCTTTTTTTTCATCAGTCTCCATTGAAATGACTTGGAATGGGAAAGCGCCATGTGTCAATGTGTTAAAAAGTTATATATTTCTAAACCGCAGAGATTTTGTTCTGAAAAGAACTTGAATTGTTCATTTAGGAAGCGCTCGTAGACGACAGAACGATAAACCCACCTGCCAACCAGTAAAGAAAATCTCTGAAACAATCCAGCTCCAATTGATTTTGGCTCGTTAGAAAACAAAAAAACAAAAACAAAAATAAAAACAGTAGGAGAGAAGAGAAGCCAATATTACAAACAAAAAAAAGTGGCGAATTTGAAAACTGGCTAAATGCAACACGGAATATGAAATCGGTAGAACAAATTCAAACTGTGTTTGCTCTCCTCATTCGTTTTCCCTTACTATACTATTTACATTATTCGAACTATTTTCCTCATCTATGTCGTCATATTCATTACAACGTTTCGGCCGTTATACGCTCCGGCCTTCTTCAGTAGGTTAGAATGTCGAACTGAAACCTTTATTTCAGTGCCATGTTTAATGGATGTCAGTTATCAGTTATCTCCTGTTAATTCCCCTCTCCAAGTTCTCTACTGCCTTAATCGGGTATTGAACTCACACTCTTTGGGTCCCGTCACTGGTTCTAACTAACGCCTTTCTCCACTGTGCCATGTGTCCTTGAGGTTAAGGCATTAGAAAACTTTCAGAGGAGAATTAGCAGGAGATAACTGATAACTGACATCTATCAAACATGGCACGTGGAACTAGAACAGTCTACCCCAGTGAGCGAAATAAAGGATTCAGTTCAGCATTCCACCCTCCTGAAGAAGGCCGGAGCATACAACGGCCGAAACGTTGTAATAAATATGGCGACAAATATGAGGACAGTACCTCATCTCAGAAATATAGACAGATTCCCTTCTTATATTCCAATATCTCACATCTTTGCACATAACATCGTCTCTGGCTTGTCATGGAAGTTGTGGCAGATTCAAAGACTTGTATTTCGTGAAAGTGCGCATCTACTCAGGAGAGAATTATCAATGGAAAGAAAGTATAAACAATTTACATTTTAAGAATCACTTAACATTTTTTTGACTTTTGCAAACATAATGCATAGATATAAAACTTTGCCTTAACCTAGGTCTCGACTAATGGCACAGGAAGATAATTACTGAACAGGAAGCAAAACAACGACAACAATAATAATGATAACAATAATTGTTGTATAAAAAGACAACCAAACTTTATCACACTAAAGTGTTGAATATGGATTGTTCCATTGATTATGAACAGAGTGTCGCACTTGATGCGATATTCGCTAGTATTGTAATATTAATCCACGTGATTAAACATTACTTTCACTAATCTTGTTTTCTGGTGTCTTCCATTGGAATATTATTAACCCAAACTATGAAATGATACAAGCGCTATAACAATAATAATAGCCTAGTAGAACTATTTCAGAAAGGAAGCCCTTTTGAAATACCTAGAATAACTAGGAAAGTGATTAACACTTACAGTCAGAAGAAAATCCACTGACACCTAGACGTCGCCCGTTATCCATGGATTAATTACAAGATATTAAGATCTTATCTGAGAAAATATTTCAAAGCGTGAAAGGAAACTCTTTGCACGGATGATTTGCACAAGACATCCAAGAGGTTACAGATGCAGAATCATGAAGGCAGAAAAAACAAAAAAAACAAGATCATGAAGAAGAAAACTGACGTGCAACGTAAAAGAAATAGGCTTTAAAAATAAATTCTATCGAGTAGCCTATGGATGGAACAACTTATTTTTCCTTGCGCGGGCTATGTGGAAAAGCTACTGAAAATTTACTACACAATGTCAGTGGCTGCAACCAGCGAGAAGAAAAGAGTACAGACGACGCTATGACAAATTTGCCCTCAGAATACTTTAAGTAACTGTGCAGAAAAGATATGGCCTCAAGTGCATAAAGAAGTGTTACTAGCATTTACCACCGTCAGTATCCGAGAAATAAGTCTAAACAAATTCTTCTTCCACATACCAGGGAAAGACAGTGCATGGTAAATACTCTAATAGAGCCAGCGATTCTGATATCGACTAAGCTCTTAGTCATCAATGGCTGCCATGCGCTGAGGAGTATATTGTTGCTATTCAAACTCAGTGATATTTAACTCACCGGTTCTTATAATTGATAGCCGATTACGTCTGTCATATGTGCTGAGAACGCGCTCAGACAATTGACCACATAATCTCCGGGTGTGTTTGATTAGCGTCAAGCGAGTATTTACGACGGTACGGTTATGGGTATCCCTGCACATACACTGGATGGTATATCATGAGTTTGACGTGTTCTCTCGATAGGGGAACCGGTTGGAACATAAACCACCATTAAGTCGTGTAATATAAAATGTCATAGACGTTTGTAATTTCAGTGTGTAAATAAAGGGGGAAATATGGATTAATCGACCTTGTTTTATCGTAAGAAATCAAATTAATTGATTCGTTCTTGTTGATAGATGTCAACTGAAAAAGATCACTTAAAACATTGTTAAATATAGCATCTCAAAACAATTATAGTACCTGTAATAATTGGAGCACTAGGAATAATGTAAAAAAATGCCAACAAATATGTAGGCTAAAATTTTTGTCAGTCCCAAAACAAGTGAATAAAAAAAAATAAAAAAAAACAAACTTAAAAGACTTATGGTCTGTCAAATGTCCACTTTTTCTATATATAAATAATATATTTTTTTACGGTTTTCTTTAAATAGTGCTAGGAATTTGAACATTTTGCAAAACAAAAAAAAAATAACATAGAATTCTCATTTTTTAAACTTTGTCCAAATTTTGAACCTTTTTTTCCACCAACACAAAATAGCACAAAAGCTTATTGTATCTTGATGTCTCTGGTTGTGACTTGAGAGTAGCTTAAACAAAACAAAGCTAAGGGAAATAAAGAGACAATAATAATAATAATAATAATAATAATAATAATAATAATAATAATAATTAGTCCCAGTTTTTTTACCGATTGTTAATACCAGAACCTGTAAGCTAAACACCAAGCCAAGCAAGCTCCAAACAGGACATCATTATGTGAAAGTGCTTCTAAAGAGATAGGTCTCAAGAGATAACTGGACAGGGTGAGAGTTAGTGAGTTCCAATTATCAATGGGACGTTTAGGTCTATAGCATTGAACTTAAAATCCTACACTGAAAACACTGAAATAAGACCCGATATTCAATCACGTCAGTAATTTTTCGTTGCATAACACTGCAAATATTTTACAAAAAGTATTTTCAATCTAAAGACATACGACTTGATGGAAAAAACACCGGTAATGTAAATCTCCGGTTGAAAACGAAAAACCGTACGAACAAAAAATGTATTAATATTAGTAACAATAACCAACGTCCTGAATTCTAATTCTCTCCGGAAGAACATCTATCAACAATTGCGTTTCGGACAAATATAGGCTATGAGGCATAGAGGTGGACATTGTCACCCACATAATTAGCGTTTGTGAAATGCTTGTGAAGAAAGCTTACAGGTGTCGCCATGTTACTTGATGGTGAGCACAGATAATACAGCATATCCGGTTGAAAAGGACAACCGGGTAAAAGGAAAATGAGAAAACGTCATAAATAACAATAATAACTAGCAGCATGACCCGGCGTTGCCCGGGCTTGGTTCAAAAATCGTACGACTCATACAGCAATCGCTATCACTTGAATTAAAATATTTTTTGCCCTTTCTTGCCTTTAAAGGAGTGCCCTTTGCTGTGCTGATGTTGCTACATGCCTTACTTCTTGCCTATCTCACACTGCGAATTTTTTCTATACTAAACATTAAATCTATTACGAAAAAAGAACTAAACAAAATGAACACAAAATGATCAGCTTTAAAAAAAGGACTCGCAATTGGAAAAACTAAATAAAAAAAGAATGTTAACAACAAATACATTTTCACACCCAACCCAGTTCTGCGAAATCAGAATCAACGTTGAGTTTAAGCAAGCGAATGAGCCAATTAGAGTAAAGTGCTATGCAGATTTAAATTTTTCCCACTTGTGACGAATGCAGCTGTTGGCTCTCACGCTGGCCAATAGAATCTTCCTACCTATTCGTGGCAGCCAGCTATTGGCTCTCACTCTGGCCAGTACAAAATGGCCGCAAACTACATGAAAACTGCCGTAGAAGCATGAAAAAATCGATTATTTCCACTATCGATGGGAGTTGGGAAATGCAAAGTCAGTCTTGGCCTTCCCGCTAACTTGGAGCATGGGCATGTAAATTTTGCGGCCGTGTATTCGTTACACACACACACACACACATCCTGCCTTTTATAGATAGAGATAATAATAATAATTGGATTGATTGGGAAAGTTTCCGATTGACTTACTAACACATTACGAAGAGGTTTAATAATAATAATAATAATAATAATAAGAAGAAGAAGAAGAAGAAGAAGAAGAAGAAGTGGTGCCCGGATGCTACGCCAGGAATGGCGCTCGTGGCTTCTAATCTTGATTGATTGTCGCGGTTAACGTGTACATGTTTTGCTTTGGTGAATTAAGATCGACTTCAGTAAATATGCCGCTTAGTACCACAGATGTGCTTGGCATTTACCTGACTACAACTATTTTATCATGTCCCCCAGAGTGTGACGAGTTGTCCATCATAGCCGGTTGTCGAGAAGTTTGTATTTAAAATAATCTCATCATGGCGAAATAGTGACTTGGGAGTCATCAAAATACTACTTTACGCGACCTAAAGGAATTTCTAACTGAGCCCCATGTGCAAAGTTATAGGGAGCCTTTTCAAAACCTGTCACCATATCGAGTACACATTTTGCTGTGATGCACGTACCTGGATGACATATTTGTACCCCAAAACCAAATTGTTTAAGTGTTATTCTCTAAATCAATCAATCAATAATAATAATAATCGATTATTCTTTGTTGATATTAATAAATACGAATTTTATAAATGCCATAAAAAAAGTAAAAGACATATTAGTTTTGATGATTATCGACGAGTATGGATTAGTGCTTCTTTCAAACCAAGGATTGAAAACATCTTAAAGGCAACTTGCAACGCGTTATGAAGCACGGATAACAAGGAGTGACACTGATAACGACCTGATAATCCACTGTATCGATGCCGATCTCTAAATGTCTTGGAGATGTCCTACCTGTGCTCTCAGGCAGATACAGACTAGAGCTGATGATTGTGGCTGTCAATGTGCATAACACTTTATCAATGTAATCGAAGCGAATCGCAAGTCGTAATTTCAGATGATGTCGTCATGCTCTTCAAACTCACAAAGGACAATGATACTCTGTATGAGAGGCTCATGAATTATAGACTTTTTCTCTTACTAATCAATTATTGCTTACGCACATCTTTTGTTACTGAAACCAATTTTCAGTAAGCTTTACACACCGTGAAAATATCAAAGAACGTTTCCAAACAAATATTTAAAACTGAAACTATTCACTGTGTCTCTTTTTATATACCATATTGTTTTATGTGTAGACAGTTATGAATCATACAACTTCCTGCCTTTTAAACTAAGTTATTCTTGCTCCCTTCTGGATGTACGATTTGTATAATAGATAGCAGCTGGAAATTAGAAATTGAAGAGTCAAGAACCAATTACATTTATTTAAGCGAAAATACATTTGGGGAAGGTTAATTGAATTAATCTCCTCACCGACTCCCCATCCTATGAGTTAAATAATAGGATGTGTATCTGAATAAAAAATCACTGTTATTCTTAAAAAATTGTTAATAGAATATTTAATCACAAAAAATTATTAATCTTACAACCACAATTTTTTTTTTTTTTGGCTTTAAACAGCCTAGAAAGTCTTGATAAAAACAAATAATTTCATCTGTTTGGGGTATTTGTTTTTCCAGTCAGTTGCTCAAAATTGTCAAACTGCTTTCATCTCCTTTTCTTCCCTTTTATGCATTCTGTAAATGTTACATTCTCCAAGCGTGCTTTCCTCATTACTTAAAAAAACAGGTCTCTTTGTCATCGTTAGCAGTAATTTCTTTGTATTTTCTATCATCCCAAGACCCTCTCTTCATTTCTGGTAATTTCAATCATTCCGATAGAGCCACAAACTTATGCCTTCAAGGCTTTTCTTTGGTTTTCATTTAGTTTTCTTAGTTTTAAAAGTAGCTTATATTTCTATTTCTTATCAGGGAAACTATTATTGTGTACATCAGAGTACTGTACATCAGTTTGCAATATATATATATATATATATATATATATATATATATATATATATATATATATATAAACATTTTTATGTTTATACATTCTTTTTTGGGTACAAATATTTAAGTAAATGCTCTGTTTATAATAAACAGTATTAAACAACCTTTACCGGCCTGAATGTCCAAGAAATTTTCATAGAAAATATTTCTCGGACATTCAGGTCAGTAAATGTTGTTTAATACTGTTTATTATAAACAGAGCATTTACTTAAATATTTGTATCTATAAAAAGAACGTATAAACAGAAAAATGTCTTAAAATAATTGTCGGACTTTGTCCATTTCATTTATATATATATATATATATATATATATATATATATATATATATATATATATATATATATTGTATTTTTTATGTTTTTCCTTTCCTCCTGAAAACTGTATATTGCTATTAACCCTTTGAGCCCTGCGTTCCCGAACAATTTTGACGATTCTGTCAGAGCTCTACCACTGTTCAACTGGTGGCTGGGCATTGTGTCATTTTTCTTTATTACAGGGAAAGCGGTGGTCAGGGCTCAAAGTTTTAATTATCATTTTGATTTAATAATCAGGTGCAATGTCATCGTTTTCAGACTAATAAAAGCAAAGACTAAATCCCTCATACTTAAAATTATTGTTTATTCATTTACGGACCTTTCCAGTTAATATCAGTGTCAACGTGTGTGGCTTTGGGTGCTTTCTCCGAATGTGGATTCTTCTCGCAAGGATGTAAGATATTCTCTTCTTGCCTCTCGGCATACTGCTTATAGATCAACCTGTCATCCGGGTTGTCTTACTTGCGCATATTCTAAGCGCAGATGAGTTGACTATGGCGACCACTAACATCCCGTTAGGCTCGGATCTGCACCTGAAACCTAGGGGAACAGCTTTCAGGTTAATGCATCTGGCTTCTTTTGATCTCTGGTATAATACTGAATGAAAAGGCTATTTTATTCATTTGCTAAGTGTTTTTCATTTTATCTTTTAATACTTTAAAACAGTGTTTCTCAACTTTTTCTTCGTTTCTGACTCATTTTTGATGTTAAACGATTTCCGGACCACATAAGCGCAAATAAATATTCTATGTAACAAGAAATACATTACTTGAATTATCTTCATTATTCGGACTGTTGTCCTCATCTTCATTGCCATATTCACAACGTTTCGGTCGTTGTACGCTCCGGGCTTCTTCAGGTGATTGGAATTTCGAACGGAACATTTTTTCCTCCACCGGGGTACATTGTTCTAGTTCCACGTGCCATGCAACCTCCGGATGTCTCAGTTATTTCCCTTTAACTTAATTCTCCAAGTTTTTGTTCACTACTACTGTGGCCTTGTATTGAACTCACAACTCTCTCTGTCTAGTCACTGGGTCTAACCAACGTCTTTATCCACTTGGCCATGTGAACCAAAACTTGAAGAGTTGAGGATAACTGCCCGAATAATGTAAATAATACAAGTAATCATAATACCTCATCACAGAGGTATAAACAGATATTGATGAAATACATTTTATTTACAAAAGCAAAAAGGCAATAGAAAATAGAAATCCGGACTTATGACTACACTGCTCTTGGTGTCTATCAGTGTGTCAATTTGAGGCTTAAGACTCCTCTCTTTTAGATCTGCACCACCAGCCGAATTTTTTTTAAAAATGTCTCATGCCCACGTTGAAAATCACTGCTTTAAACTACACATCATGAACTTATTTCCATTTTTACCAACGATGTCCTGAATTACATTGAGCCTATTTTAAGATTGAAGATCAACCCCGATGCCATCGAGGAAAAATCAAAGCTAATGTTCATTCGTTCTCAAACGAATATATAGAATAAGCAAATAAAAATATATAGAATAATATATATATATATATATATATATATATATATATATATATATATATATATATATATATATATATAATAAGCAAATAAAAAATACGCGAGCAGTTACATATTGTTATTCTCCCTCAACCCATTTGTTGATCGATAGGCAAGTTAGCTTCAACTGCTGCCAGCAATCCGTCCAACAAAACCTATCATTCTTTTTCTTTTGGTCACCTATACATGTCATCTCTTTTAATGTATTTTCATCTCTTTTATGCCAAAGTGCTTGAGAGTGTAAAGTCTGTGCTTCTTAAATTATAGGTCGTCACTTCAGACGTCATTAAGCCAAAAAATATGCCCACAAAGACGTAATGAAATGATATTCTTGAGAAAAACAAATGGCATGCATTTCTTTACTGCTTAGCTAGGGTAAAAGCCTGTCATTTTCTTAGCCGAAGTTTTGAATGCACATATTTTAATGTATCTTTTATTCCTCGTTTACTTTTTTACTTTTCTTCTTGAAGCCTTTTTGTTTTGCTTAGCGTTATGGAAAGGCATTTTCGCAAGTCAGGGGGAATATTTCTAAATTAAAATATTTCGATTGATTTATCCAAGGAACGTAGGCATCAAACTGGAACAATTTAAATTATCTTTATATTGAATTAGTGTTATCTTTTTTGTATCATTTTCCTTATTATGTGTATATTTATATACGCGAATGTCAAATATATATATATATATATATATATATATATATATATATATATATATGTGTGTGTGTGTGTGTGTGTGTATATATATATATATATATATATATATATATATATATATATATATATATATATATATACACGGAGAATGTTAAAGACCTGGTTCTTCTTTCGATGGTGTTTAAATTTTGTTTTTTATTTTATTTTTGTATTTTCATTGGGTATCGAAGAAAATATGAATAAACGCAATTTTCGTGTCATTATGCTCCCTGAATTCAAAGTCGGCCATTTCGTTTCCGAGGTCACCAATAGCATCAACATTGCTTGGAGGCTGAAATCAACTTTAAAAATAACCTTGAATTGTTGGATGCACAAATTCGTTTCTAATGATCTGGTTGTAGTCGCAAGTGACAATGAAAAATTCAGCAGTCTTAGAGGATTTTTGCAGAAATTAATATTTAAATATTGGGAGAAAAGCTGAATAAAGTCCATACATTAGACAGAAAACGTTTGGCAAAAATCAACAAAGTGAAAAATGCAGAAGTATTCTATGATTTGACTGATAACCAGCAAGTTGCATCGTTTGTCATTTGATACAAGTTGCTCGAATATTTAATCAAGCTTAATTTTGATGAAAGATAGTGTTATATAAGAATAAAATTTTGCTGCCTACACTTGATTTTGAACATTGATAGCCAGTGAGAAAACACAGGCGATCCCATTATTGAATAAAGTAGACCACGTTGCCATAGAGGAAAAGCATATATGTAGGAAATAGCTAACGACTAATGATCGCTATTTCTAGTCTATCCTCTATTACTATACGGATCACCATTTCTAGTCTATACTATTTCTCTACTCTCTTCTCTATACTATTTCTCTATTCGTATCTCTATACTTGCCCCCACCCTCAGGTTTCCTAAAACAAAATTTCTTTTTGAGTAATCCATTAAAACCGCTTTTGTAAACAGATCAGACAATCGCAACACAATTCCGTTGTCATGATTTTAAACTTATACATCAAATATTGCAAACATTTAAGCAGCTGTAGTGAACCGGACAACGCAATGCACCATACTTGAAAGAAACGGAGGCTGTTAGATATCGAAGCTATTCGCTACTCTCCGATTCACCAGATTTGTTCATTAGTAATTACTCTTTTCCGGACCTTAGATGCATATACGCGTCAACGGGATACACAAATTCGGACGTCGTACAGTCGTTTTTAACTTTCTTAATCCTATTTTTAGAGTGGTCCAATATATTCACTGTCTTTGACGACATTGCGTCGATTCTGAATCTTTGTCACATTTTGATGAATGAAATTATATCTCAGCTGAATTGTGACGTTTTAAATTTCAGTTCCACCATGCTCTTTATTTTCTTTCAGCCTGATATGATCAGAATTTTGGCCAAAAAGTTAATAATGACAAATTCCCAGTCTTTGCTCTACTTGAGAAAATAATCCTTTATAAAATAAAAAAAATATTCATACATCCTTACTACAGTGCGTTTGGATTATCACACGATCGAATAATCCACGACTCGTACAAATATTTTAAGATATTAATACACTATATACATTATTCGAACTATCGTCCGCATCTTTGTTGCCATATTTATCACACCGTTTCGGCCGTTGTACGCTCTGGCCTTCTTCAGGTGGTTTGGAATGTCGAACGGAACCCTTTATTTCGCTTGCTGTGGTAGACTGTTCTAGTTCTAGTCCTCAAGGACACATGACACAGTGGATAAATGCGTTAGATCCAATGACAGGACCTAAAGAGTGTGAGTTCAATGCCCTGTTAAGGCGGAGACGGGAATTAACAGGAGATAACTGATAACTGACATCCATTAGACATGGTACGTGGAACTAGAACAGTCTACCCCCAGCAAGCGAAATAAAGGGTTCAGTTCGACATTCCAACAACCTGAAGAAGGCCGGAGCGTACAACGGCCGAAACGTTGTGATAAATATTACAATAAAGATGAGGATGATATTCAGAACAATATAAATAGTGCACATAATACCTCATCTCAGAAATATAGATGGATACTGAAGATATTAATATATTGGGATTTAAATAGTTTGGTATTCTTTAGCTTTTACTAGACTTGTAGATATCTCTTTGTGTTATTCAAATGAATTGAACATTCATCAGGGCTTTGAAGATCAGTTCAAGTTTTTTTTCTTTCTTTCAACCCACGAGAAACCGGATGTGGTCATTATAACTTTTACGACTGTAATAATTCTAATGATGTCGGCTAGTGTCGAAATAGTCATCTTTGAAGTCAGTGATTTCCGAAAACATATACACGGCATAAGTTTTTAATAATAATAATTACAGAACAATGAAAGCTGATCGCCCAGACACTGTGATTAGAGACCGCAACGACAAAAATTGCCTCCACATTGATATGGCAGCCCCTGTAGACTTCAATGTATCTTTGAAGATCTTTGAAATCGAAATCTCAAAAATGTGACACATGAGGACATCAAGAATTCCATTTGGAGTTGGCGTCCTCGGATTGATTGGAAAAGATTCCAGTAGACTCATTGAAGGGATTCCTGGTACCCCATGCCTTAAGGAAATACAAATAATTGTTCTCATAAGTACGGCTAACATCTGACGAAAAGATTTATCTAAAAAATATATGTGAGTTTTTTTTTTTTGTTTTTTTTTTTTTTCAAAACTGCTCAGTGGAAAATGTTATCATGTTATTTCTGACCTCAGGTCTCTGGTCTGGACCCGGAAAGAAATGAGTATACACCAGAAACAAAATAAAATAAATCAATAATAATAATAATAATAATAATAATAATAATAATAATAATAATAATAATAATAATAATAAAGGTTCTGATGAAACACTAGGCATAATTCTCTTGATTTGTAATCTTGACAGTAAGTGTTCTTATGTATATTCACCAATCTTGAAAATTTTTCCTTTTATTTATTTTTTCTTTTAACTTTTATCTCCCCTCCACCTCTCTCGAGTAGTATATTATAATTATTATTATAATTTATTACTATTATTATTACTAACTGGTTATGTTCAAATGTGCATGCTGCATTAGTAATTATGTGGTACTTTGTAATTTGTTATTAATTTAAGAAATATTTCTCGCCTACTAGTTGCGTTAATCTGTTGTATTTGTAATCTGACTCGTCATCTTGGTGACGGAAGCATCTCTTAAATAATCGCTTTTGCGTACCTACCTTAACATATCTGCTGTATAAACCAGCCGAGACAAGATTAAATTGATTTCCCGCTCGATTTTAAGCTAGTAATGGCAATGCGCCTTATACGAAGTTAAAATTTAATAGAATAATAGAAGCTGCACTATACACCGAAACTATAGTAAGAAGAACGTGTAGTACATGTTAAATGTTTAACTCATAATACGACAGTTAGAGTGAAATAAGAAGAGGAAGGGGGAGAAAAAAAAAAGAAAAAAATGAGCAGCCTTCAGACTGCTAAAATAGGAAACAGTGTGAAATAAATGGTCGTTTAAGATGGTCGACATAAAATTGTACTATCAATTTGTTGAAAATCTTGTTGATCATTTATTTTGGCAAAGAAACTTGTAATTTTTTTTTAACAAATAGACGACTTATCAATGCCAGCCGACTATGTAATAATACTTCTACTAAATTAAATCAAACCGGGGGGGGTGCTGATGCACACACCCCTCCCCCGATCAATCTTTGTGGCCCACCTTCTCCCAGTGTCTCCTTTAATCCTCATATATATGAGCGAGCTTTTCTTGGTATCTAAGGCCGGGTACAATGTTTCTGACCTAAGGAGAATTTCTGTTGCCTTGATTCTTGAGTATACGTGACACGTACATTCACGGCATCACTCTTGTATCGTTTTTCTTGGATTATTTGCCTTTTCATCAAGGGTGTTGGGGGTAAATGTTATCTGGGTTTTGGTGTTATCCGTCTAATAGTCAGGGATATGAACCTTTGAGTAACTTCGAAAGAGGCTACCCTACCAGACAGATTTCGACTTATCTGACCCACGACTAAATGTTCTAACTACCATTACTCATAGAATCAATGAGGCACTGGGCAACAAATACACCCAAGCATTATAGCATTAGAAATTTCAAAAACCTTCGACAAGGCACAAGGGTTCGTTGCACAAGCTCTCTAGCTATGAAATCACAGAAGTAGTCTTTTCAATTAAAATGTCCTTCCTAACGGAAGGTAGCTATTAATGGCCAGCCCTTATACCGTTATATTCCCCATATATTCACATAAACTGTGCCGTTTACTCTCTACCCTCTACCTTGAGTGGCTACTGGGTTTGTAGAGGGTGAACATCACTGTAAATAAGATAGGCTACGATAAGTATACCGTTCAATCCAACAAATATTCTTGTTAACTGCTTGACTTTAGCTGACCTTAACATGTCCCCCACTTCGTAGAGTCTGGAGTACAGCGCATTTCTGTTCATTAATAGCGGGAGTAGTGTAAGGAGTATCATGGATCGGTGTATAGAGAGTTGTTGTTTTAAGTTTGAAGAAGTTAATCCATGCCGCTTGAGTATCGGATCTAGAAACTTGGGAACACCCTCAATCGAAGACAATCTGAACGGACCTATTTAATCAACCATGACATATTTCTAACTAAGTCCCAATTGTCAAGTTGACCGCTATCTTTATGAAACCTCGTTCACCATATCGAGTATATTTAGCTCTAATGCATGTGCCTGTTATATCCTCGTCAGACTCGGGGGGATCATGGGTTGATAATGATTCCGTATATTTGTGTCCCAACCTCTCTTTCATGGCCAGCTGCTATTTCACGCAATAATAATAATAGTAATAATAATAATGATAAAATACTGAAAAATTGTTAATCTGAAATATCTGTGATAAATCTCCAGAAGCAATTGACCATCTTTTATCAGGTTGCATGGTGTTAGCACACACTGAATATAAAATTCGGCTCGATAGAGTGGGTCAATATCTGCACTGGAAAATATGCAACATTTCCCGGAAGGAAACTGCAAGAAACTGGTATGAAAAATCATCCAGACCCGTTTACAGAGATAGCTGTTTCTCTTAACGGCGTCTTTATTTGAATTACAAAAGCATCTCCTCCTCATCTCAGTCATTTAAGTAAATTGCTGAGCTTTACAAGACATATACTGTGGATAGGAAGAAGAAATGAAGCAGAAGGCAATAATAATAATAATAATGATAATAATAATTGTAGTAATAATAATAATGATAACATTATATTTGTATTTATATGTATATATATGTATGTATACTTGTATATATGTGTATGTATGTATGTATATTTGTATATATGTGTATGTATGTATATATGCAAGCGTATATATGTACATTGATTGGTATAAAGTCTCAAATTAAAATTAAATTTTACATTAATAATATTTTCATTTTAAATACATGTTACTAAGTTATATTATTTGTCGATATACCTAATAAGTAATTGGTACCTATTAATTTTAATAATTTGTTGACGCAAATATTAATTTTTTTTACCTGATTCGGGGGAGCATGAGACAGTTATTAGACCCCTGTTACCAAATAGATCCATTGGATCACTGACGGTTCAGATTATAAAAAGTTATTGGAAAAAAATGGTCTGTCTGAAGAAAATTGAAATAAAAATACTTACTGTGTAAACAACTCGTATTCTTAAATTTTATTCAATTAAAAGATGTTTAAATTTGATTAATTCAAAAATATTCTTTTAGTATGCCTAAAAATATTTTTAATTCATATTCACTTGCAAATATTTTTTAATATATGAAATATTGTGCGTTTAAAGAAAGTTGAAATATCACGTAGATAGATAGATAGATAGATAGGAAGATAGGAAGAAGGATGAGAGACAAAGAGGAATGCAATAGTAGTAGTAGTAGTAGTGACTGTGGTGAGGATGATGTTGGTGGTGATTGTGGTGACTTCTCCGTTATTTTTTTTTAATGTTCTCTTCTTATGTATTTATTTATTAGTAATTTACATACAATTTTTATTTTATAAGCCATACAATACAAAACTTTATAATAAACTTTTCTTTAAATATTATTAACAACTATATATTAACTGTGTTTATGCGTAAAATATATTCGTGTAATAACAGGATTAAGGAGATTTGAAAATAGTTTCATATTACTGAACATAAGAGAGAAAAGAGAAAAGTCAAAGAAAATTACGATGAAAATTGAAGTTATGTCGGAGTCTGGTGAAGCACGCCGTGTCTCGTTGGGATCCCAAAACTTATAAATGAAGATTTTACTGTTGTTGTTGTTAGGAATAGCGATAGTAAAAAAAATATAAATAACAAGAGCAGGCCTGTCCCCCTGAAATGGGATAGCCTACTATAGTATGGATATGCGCCCATAAACCATCCTCCACGTATGGGTAAATACGAGCTAACTATAATGCTGATACAACGGAAATTATTGCTAAACCGCATCGGTCGTTACGCAGATCAGCAAGGGCCGCGATTCCCAATGAGGTCCAGACTAAGATCGAAAAGTCTGTAACTGGAACAAACTCTATCCAACGAGAACTAGAGGAAAACCACACCGAGGACATAAGATGCCCCCTATATCCATTAAAGGAAAATTCCACATAAAGAACAATAAATAAATGGTCTACAGAAGAGTATATTGAAGTAATGATAGCATTTTACACTGTGACGATAAATCCGACAACGACAAAAATGACCAAAGTTAACTATAGTATCTGTCGAAAAAAACAAACAGACTAAACATCGATGACAACAAACTAGTCAATATCAGGCGTGTCATCATCAGAAAAAAGAATACGTAGAACTTGAAAGCATCCGAGAAAATAGGAAAAATAGATTAAACGTTAAAATCGAGGGACTAAATGCTAACAACCCAGAGGAGACAGATGCAGAGGAACAAATAGAAACCAGTTGTAATAATCTCTCTGAGGTACACAAGCAAATGAAGGAAGATAATGAAGTATATGAAAGAGAAACAGATGACAAAAAACATCCGATATAAATGGGAGAATGTAAAGGAAATGTCTTTACAGGAAACGTCGACAATTCCAAAAGTAAGAAAGAACCGTCAAGTGAAGAAAACCATCAACCTTGTTAAACAAGTAATTATAAAAATAAAGGACGAAATAAAAATACCGATGAACTTGACAGAAATTAATCATCTTATATACGTAATATCGGCAACGTTCACAGAAACAATAGGTGAAAAAGTAAAAAGACATCGTAAACAGAAAAGAAATATACCTGTCTGAAAAGAAATAAGAAAATCGAAATAAATAAACTACAAGGACAATTGTCACTTTTAAGGGAAGTAGACAAGGGATCCAAAATGAAAGAAAGAAAAAGGAGACAGCTGAAATGAAGCCTTGACATTATTCTTATAAGACGAGTCAGGCCGCCTTCTTCAAAGCGGCTTACTGAGCAATTCGAAATTGCAAAATTATGACATAAGCACGAGTCCGACTCTTCTTAGTGAAATATGTTTGTCAACCCCAGCCAATGAAAAAAAAAAAAAAAAAATTACTGGCGTCATTTTACTACTTCCGGTTTTCAGTTACTTCCTCTGAATTTCTAACTCGGTAGGCTGGTCTCTTTCCTGCATAGTTTAATCCAAATGTTTCATTCGTTTTAAATTACTAATCCCATAACATTAATAACCCATTAACTAACCCTAAACGAGTACTTAACCTAAATCTATCATATACCTATACTAGAACCTATACTTCGCGCAAAATTAGTTTGACTTACAACTTGTAGAATCGTTTCTAAACAAAAAAATTCGCTAATAATAAAGGAAATAATAATAATAATAATAATAATAATAATAATAATAATAATAATAATAAGAGTGAATATTCTAAAACATATCACATATCTTTCAGCGGCAAGTAGGTTGAGAGATGACCGGAAAAGTATAACTTTTATTCCCTTGCTCCTACCCCTCTGTTTAATGAATTCTTCGATATTCCCCCTACCAATCTGTAGTATAAGTCCAGCCTACCCCATAAAATTTGATAAGTATCTGTCGTTGGCGACGGAAAATTGAACATTTGTGGAGAGTCACTTGTGCCATGCTCCGAAGTTGTAAGAAATGGTAAATGTAGCATCTTTGAATGATACTTTTCCTTTAGTTTGATATGATTGTAAATCCTAATGTCTCAAGTTAATTCCTTGCTTTTCAGTCCCCTTTTCTCTCCTCTAATAATTTTTTTTTTTTTTTTTTTTTTCTTTTTAACTTGTATTTCAAGTTTTAATCCACACCCCAGACCTTAAGCGGACACCCGTGTCCATTTTTTTTTTTTTTTTTACCCTAGTCATCCCATATCTCTGTTGGTGCGTGTATATGTACATGTTTGCTAATCTCAATCTCTCTCTCTCTCTCTCTCTCTGTATATATATATATATATATATATATATATATATACATTGAATGTACATGTAGATATGTCCACACTGACAGGGATCATACTGTATTATATCTGTGTTTTCTGTTTTTTTTTTTTTTTTTTTTTTTTTTTCATTTCATGGCTACAGGTGTAATTTTCCTACAATGCTCTGCCCTTTGTCTATCATCTCTTTGAGTGAATATTCTAAAACATATCACATATCTTTCAGCGGCAAGTAGGTTGAGAGATGACCGGAAAAGTATAACTTTTATTCCCTTGCTCCTACCCCTCTGTTTAATGAATTCTTCGATATTCCCCCTACCAATCTGTAGTATAAGTCCAGCCTACCCCATAAAATTTGATAAGTATCTGTCGTTGGCGACGGAAAATTGAACATTTGTGGAGAGTCACTTGTGCCATGCTCCGAAGTTGTAAGAAATGGTAAATGTAGCATCTTTGAATGATACTTTTCCTTTAGTTTGATATGATTGTAAATCCTAATGTCTCAAGTTAATCCCAGACCTTAAGCGGACACCCGTGTCCATTTTTTTTTTTTTTTATCCCTATACACTGAAATCTATTTATCCCACTTGGAGGTGTCACTCGGACTTATACTAAGTTAAAACTTAGTATTATCTACCCAACTGAATACCATACACTGTTATGAACTTTTAACTTCGATATATTAATAAACCCACTATCTCAAATCTGGTCTTGCTCTTGGACCTTCTTCAAGGCTAGTCCTAAAGCTGGTAATCTGAACAAAATTACCCCTTGGCGGTCAAGGTTAAAACGCACATCTACCAATTTCAATGAATACGAAAAATATCTCATACCGGATCGGCCGTCAACCGGGTCAACAAGGGCCGCGTCCCTCAGAGAGGAACCAGTCTGAGGTCGAAAAGTCTGTCACTGGAACAAACTCTTCCACACACGAAGAGACACTAGGTCACCAAACCCGGATTATCGCCAACCTTGGACCAAATGTCTCAATGCCAAATCGACTAGTAAAAATGAAACGAACGAAATGGAGCCGCGAAGAGTATCGACAAGTTATGACATCCTTCTTCACTGCACTCGAAAACCCAGCAAATAACACCACTAATCAAACATACCAAATATGGAGAAATACGGTGGGAAATGATATAAGACCTAACCTCAATCCAAACATGCTTGCCAATGTCCGCAGAGATATCATGCGAAACAACAGACTCTCAAAGGCAGAAATAGATAAGATAAAATTAGATATAAGGCAAAATACTATGACCCATCACTCAAACTCTGTTGAGACGAATGTTGAAATAAAGAATGCGACAGAGGATGAGGTGGACGCTAAAGCGAATGAAATACGAAATCATCTCCCAGGAAATGAAACCGAAGATTCTGCCTTAGACACAACCTCTAGTTCTCCAGAAATTGTCACTGAAGATGACTCCAGGTACATTAGTTTAGAATTCCTTGAAAACCACGAAGCTGAAATCACCGAAGCGAAAAATGACGTCATCCAAGTACTCAGCAGAGTAACTTTCATACAATTGTCAGAGAGAGACCAGCTCCCGAAAATCCATATGACAAATCCCAACAAGCACATCGTGAAAATATACAATGCTGCACTGGAAACACTGTTAACAGATAAACCACCGGGAAACATAACAGAAGTTAACAACGTCATATACGCAACAGCTCTAGCAGCGACTCGGAAGCTTGGTGTCAAGACAATAAATAGAATTAACAGACACAGAGAACCAGCTTGGAAAACCAAACTGGTACGAGAAATAAAACAAATCAGATGTGAGCTGTCTATATTAGATGAGCTCACCAGAAACCCTAATATTTCCACACGTAAATCCAAAAAGATCAAACGGAAATATAGCATTAAATCCCTAATTGATATTCCATCGATCAAGGAAATGCTGAAACAGAAACTTCAGCTAAAAGCACAGAGAACAAGACGATACGAGAAACGTTGTAGATTCTATCGCCAAAATAAAACATTCCGAACAGATCTTAAGAAATTTTACAGGGAAATTGGAAAAACGCCTATACATGTCGAAACGCCACCATCGATTGATAATGTACAGACATTTTGGGAAAATATTTGGAGCAACCCAAAGGAATGTAACCCAAATGCAGAATGGATACGGCGTGAAGAAGAACGACTGCTGGATACACCTCTGCAAGAATGGGTAAATATATCCACAGATGATGTTAGGCAAGCACTAACGAAATCCCAAAAATGGAAATCCCCAGGAAATGACAAGGTGCCCAATTTCTGGCTGTATCATCTCTCATCTACCCATGACATACTTGCAAAAACATTATCAACGCTTGTAAATAATCCCAATAAAATCCCGGAATGGGTTACTGAAGGTATTACATACCTCATACCAAAAACAACTGAAACAGACGACCCGAAAAATTATAGACCGATAACATGTCTTTCCACAACGTATAAGTTGATCACGTCTGTACTGACGAACCGTACTTACTCCTTCTTCGAAACAAACAGCATTCTCCCGCTGGAACAGAAGGGATGCAGTAGAGGTTCATATGGCTGCAAAGATCAACTTCTGATAAATAAAATGATCCTGGAAAATTGCAGGAGACGACGCAGAAATCTCAGTGCAGCGTGGATTGATTATCGTAAAGCCTTTGATAGTGTTCCACATTCTTGGATCCTTAAGGCTTTGGAAATGTACAAAGTCTCCCCTGTGGTGTTAAACTTTCTTAAGCACAGCATGGGGATGTGGAACACAAAACTATACCTTAGGCACACCGGGGGCACTGCTATATCCAACCGTCTGAATATCCGACGTGGAATTTTTCAAGGAGACTCTCTGTCACCCCTTCTGTTTTGTTTATCCTTAACCCCTCTTACACATGAACTGAACAACAGTAGCTATGGTTACAAAATAAATAAGAAAATTTTCAATCACCTACTATACATGGATGATCTCAAACTCTTTGCCAAAGACGACAATGAGTTGAAAGGCCTCCTCAATATTGTAAAATACTTTAGTGACGACATAGGTATGGACTTCGGATTAGATAAATGTGCAAAAGTAACATTCAAGAAAGGTAGAATTACAGAAACACCCTCAATAGATTTAGATTTTGTCACAAAGATTAGGGAATTGGAGCATGAAGAAGCTTATAAGTACCTAGGAATTAGCGAAGGAGATGGCATAAAACACCCCCAAATGAAAGAAAAAATAAGAAAAGAGTACTACAGGCGTGTACGTCTGATACTAAATACTGAACTAAACTCAAAAAATAGAATATCAGCTATAAACACATTGGCTGTCCCAGTGGTGCATTACAGCTTTAATGTCCTTAACTGGACCATAGCTGAAATTAAGCGAATGGACGCCAAAACGAGAAAGCTTCTCACTTGCTATCGCATGCATCATCCCAAAGCTGATGTTGATCGTCTGTATGTGCCCAGATCCGAAGGAGGCAGAGGATTAGTTCAACTAGAACTGTCCTACAAAACTACAACAATTGGCCTCCAAAAATACTTGGAAACTACAGAAGACTGGATGATGGTATGCGTCAAGGAACATGAAAGTAGTAAGCGTCTCTACTCCGTAATGAAAGAAGCCAACAAATTCAAACTGGAACTTCAAATGGGCGTAGAGATGCAACTACAGCACAATACACCGACTGAAACTGCAAAATACTTGAAAAAGACAGCAAAGACGAATGCAACCGACCAGATACAGAAGCGATGGCAAGATAAACCGCTTCATGGCCAATACTCTGCCCGTATCAACCAAGCTGATGTAGACAAAACCCGTACCCATCAGTGGCTACGCAGTGCAGGGTTGAAAGCGGAAACTGAAGGTTTTATCCTTGCTGCGCAGGACCAATGCTTGCTAACTAGGAATTATCAAGCACATATACTAAAATATTGTGTCAGCCCAAAATGCAGATTCTGTGATAAATATCCAGAAACGATTGATCATCTTGTATCAGGTTGCACGATGTTGGCACCCACTGAATATAAAACCCGACATGACAGAGTGGGCCAATATCTGCACTGGAAAATCTGCAACTTCTACGGGAAGGAAACTGAAAGAAACTGGTACCAACACCACCCAGACCCAGTTACGGAGATAGGACCTGTTACAATTCTATGGGACTACACAATTCACACTGACAGAACAATCAAGGCCAACCGACCAGATATTGTTATTAAAGACCACAAACAAAAACGGTGCCTCCTTATTGATATGGCAGTCCCTGCTGACTGCAATGTATCTTTGAAGATATTCAAAAAGCTGTCAAAATACAAGGACCTTGAAATAGAGGTCTCGAAAATGTGGCATATGGGAACATCAACAATCCCTGTTGTAGTTGGAGCCCTAGGACTGGTTGGAAAAGATTGCAGCAGACTAATTGCAGGGATCCCTGGAAGCCCATGCCTCAAGGAGATACAAAAAATTGTTCTGACAAGTACAGCCCACACTTTACGAAGGGCTCTATCTATGTAATTTTATTTTTTTATTTTTTTTTTTTGTCAGTGAAAAGGGTCATGATGCCATTTCTAACCTTAGGTCCCTGGGTGGGACCCGGAAAGAAATGTGTAAACGCCAGAAAGCAAAGAAAATAAAAATAATAATAATAATAATAATAATAATAATAATAATACGAGAAACAAAATACGATATCACTGCGAAAACAAACTGTATCTGTCAGTTATGGCAAAAAAAACCAGAAGTAGAATAGATTGTTTTGATCGAATAAAACCCAAAACAGTATTTTGTTTATTATCCTCATGTCTTCTTCGAATTCTTACACCTTTGTATTCTTTAATTCGTTTCTAACAACATAAGCGATCGTATCATAGTTTATCAAAGGAAATGTAACAGCTTCATTTCAGACATTAGAGTATTTATAGCTTTTGTATTGATTCCCTGGATGCTTTAATAATACTTTATCATAATTATGTTCTAAGTATCATTATGCAACAACGAGGAAAATATATGGTTATTCAGTTAGTATGGCAAAAGGCCATATGTTTTGATCCCCAGTGAGGATTTGCTAAACCAGCACGCTATGGAAATCTTTATATACATTTACATAAGATAAATAAATAATTACATATTATAAAAGATTTTTTCCTTAGACTATAGACGTTATGCAATTATTGCTTATCTCAGTTCAATCCTTGTTATCAACATTTCTTTGAAGGTGATCCCAGAAAGTAAAGGAATCTTATTTTTTTCTTCTGATGTTTGCAAGAATTCGTAAGAAAGCTTTCAGGTACATTCTCTTCCTTCAATGATGCTATTTCCTTTTCATTTCAAGAATTAAAAGTAACACAAAGAGTATTATACACTAAGTTCCGGAAACTACAGAACATCTGTACACGATTAGACATTTCTTTCTTCCTTATATATATATATATATATATATATATATATATATATATATACAAAAACATTTTCACCGCTTTAAAATAAGAAAATTATCTCTTTTCTAAATAAAATATATTCGTTCACTTTCTCACTATAATGTCTCTTCCTCTTTTCCTCACACAGCTGCACACACACACCTATCTATGTATGTATGTATGTATCTATCTATCTATCTATCTATCTATATATATATATATTGTGAGATTAATACTCTAAAGAACCAGGATCTCGATATTTTCGTAGATTAATTATGAAATATAATAACCAGAAATTGATTTCATCCTCTCCTTGCTTTCGGCAAGGAAAACTATTGATCATTGTAGCGTCGACTGCATCTTTCATTGACTTCCACTCTCCTAACATCTCAGCAGTTTCATAACATTTTAAGCTGATAGGACATTCGTCTGCCGGGAACACGATGGTCTTAAAATTCAGCATAGTAAGGCAAAAGAGTAAGAATGTTCGATTTTCATTTGCAGCCAGTGGATTCGTCTTTATAGACATTTACTGATAATCAGCGAACGATTATATTCTTGAGGTGTAAGGAGGAAAATACGAAGGATTATTTCCGTCATTTGGTCTTTCGTACTTTGATTACGTTTGTCAGTTGAACCAAGCACCTATGAAGTTGGAAGAACTGATATCAAAATAGAACTTCTTATATTTGACACACAACATTTTAATGAATCAGTCAATTTACGCGTGTCTATATACGCGTATGATCTATCTATCTATCTATTTACTCACATCTATATATCTAATTAAATAATATGCATGGTACAATGTAGCATAGAAGAAAATATAATCTTGTCATAAACCTCTATTGCGTATCTATCTGTCTATCTCTCTCTCTCTTTCTCTCTCTCTCTCTCTCTCTCTATATATATATATATATATATATATATATATATATATATATATAAAGTGAAGATAGAAGTAAACACTTAGAGGCGACAGTCTCTTTCATGCTAGACGCAATCGTCAGGCCTATCTTCACTTTTATATTTACACACGCTCTATCTCTGATATTGAGCGCTTTATCCTATAAATATAGTACACCTTAAGAGTATATTTCTTCATATATATATATATATATATATATAATTATTAGATCGCATGAGAAATTTTATATGAAACTAAATAAAAGCACCTTGTCTTGAAAAAATCTAAAGTTACTGATGTTGCTGGTATACATAGGTTAAATGTTTCCATTGCCCAGTCCTTCAATGAAATCGTTGACTTCTCTAATCATTTCCCTAGCCAAACCGAACAATAGACTTCTCTACTGGATCGATTTCTTACCTCTTCTTGCCGCGCTTTGCAATACTGTCCTCTATGTAACTCGGACCACTCTATAGTAGCTATTGATATCTCCTTCCAGACATCCATTAAACAGGACACCCCTAGCCATAAGACCTCTTTCCGTTATCAGCATGCTGATTGGGATTCATTCTGGGATTTTCTTCGTGATGCTTCATAGACTGATATCTTCAACCTACCAATCCTATCTCAGAAATATCAGGTGAAACTGCTATCCCCCTCAATGGTTCACACCAGCATGCTGGCCCGCCATAGCACACAAGAACCACTATTTCCGGCTATACAAGCGTGCAGCTCTCCTCATATTAGGGGATTATTTGCTATTGCCCGAAACAAATGTAAGAGAATCCTCGAAGGAGCTAAGTCCCTGTTTTCTGAGAGAATGGGACACCGCATGACCTCTAAAACGTTGTCCCTCGTGATTAATGGCAGCTCTATAATAGAGTAGTAAATAAGTACAAGGTGTGTATCCCCCACCTTCAATCGATTTGAGGTGTTATCATCCTCTGCTGATAAAGCTGAATGCTTTGCCCGTAAATTCTCTTCAAACTCTACTCTTGACTCATGTGGAGTAATCCTGCCTAACTTACCACTTAGAACTGATTCTCTGTTAAGTGGTATGCATATAATCCCTTCCACGGTTTCTGATATCATCTTTAACCTAGATCCCTACAAAATATGTGAACCCAATTGTATCCCTGTAATAGTCATTAAGAAGTGTGCTCTCGAACTAACTCTCGTTTTCTCTAAACTGTATAAATGCCACGTTGCCTTCCGCTTTCCTGCTTTGCTGGAATTCTTCGTCTCTTGTTCCAATGTTTAAGAACTCTTGTGAACCGCCCGATCCATCCAGCTGTTGGCTTATTAGCATTCTGCTTTTGGGGGAAACTCTTAGAGGACCTAATCGATGTGGAATTGGTTCATCAACTCTAATCATAGGACCTTTTCTCAGACAAGCAATCTGGCTTTCGTTTTTTTCAGGTCAACTGCTGATGTACTAACGATAATTACGGAAAGAGTCTATTATGCTTTAGATAAAAACGTTATGTCCAATTCTACAGCCTAAGCTGTAGTATTTGACATATTGGAAGCCTTTGACAGGGTCTGGTACTTAGGTTTTCTTCACAAGCTGAAAACTTACGGTATCTTCGGGCACATTTTTGAACTGATTCATTCGTTCCTATTGTTGAGGGGTCCTCCCCTTTTTACACAAATGAACTCACCCAGTATATACATATACTACTGCTATGTGAAGATTCGAGAGAGCAAGACGAGAGCAACAGAGGGTAAAGGTAACAGACAGAACGAACGTAGCGAGCAAGAGTCACAGTGAGTGAGCACGTAGACTCAGGAAGAAGTCATACAGCGATACTTCAATACCAAAGACTATATATATATTTTGCTACTAACCCGTATTCCTGGAACTACTAACCTGCATTACCAGTTTGTATTATTACGTTAATACATTATTTTCCTATATTCATTCTTGGCGTTTGTTATTTAATCTCGGAATCCACAACACCTATCAAATCGTGAAATGAAAGTTATCCTGAACGGCCACTAACGTAGGTGTCCTCCATGGCTCCATCCGTCGCCCTACACTGTTTTTAATCTTCAATAGCTAACTTCCCGAATATATCAGCTTTCAATATACGCTGACGACACTAACATTAATCCTGCCTCGATAGTAAGTCAATCTGAAAATGGCAGCCGATCTCCAAAATGACATCAAGACTGTTCTTAACTGGGGCAAAAGATGGCTTGTCAATTTTACCGGCTCCCAAACAAAACTTTTCTCTATTAATCATCTGAGACTCCTCTCTGCCTTCCATCAGAATGGCTGATGCTCTCTTCCAAGAAAATCACTCATTACGCCTCCTCGTGATAACGTTCTCAGCTGTCATGTAAATACTATATTGCATCCATTACTAGGTCAGCGGATAAGAAAGTCGGTTCACTGAGACAATTTTTCTCTCCGGAATCTATCTTGTATATCTATAAGTCTACCATTCGTCCATGCTTAGAATATTGCTGCTATATATGTTTCGGTGTTCCTGCTGCTTATCTGGAACTCCTTGATAAGATCCAAATATCAGCAAATATTATTGGCCCTGATCTGATGGCTTTTGCTTTCTGTCAGTTTCCCACCACCATAATGTGTTGCTTCTCCGTGCACTTATTATAAATAATTTCATGGTAATTGTTCGGGTCAGCTCTTTGCTATGGTACTTAGACTGTATACATTTAAGCGTAATACTAGACTGGCATTGAGATCACATCAATTTACATTTGAGCTGGTTAGATGTAGCCGTAATTTCTATGCTTACAGTTTCTTTTCTCGCACCTTTCGTCTGTGGAGCTCATATCCGACTCCATGCTGTCCAACCAAGTAATTCCAAAATTTGAAAAAATTTAAATGAAAATGTCAGTCACTATCTACTGCTCTCTGGATTGCCCTTTTGTCTTTCTCCTCCTCTTTACTAATATTTCAGCACACTCTGTAACCCCTGGTTTGTTTGTGGCTGTAATGGCTTACTTAAGTGATACCGATTTTGCATATATATATATATATATATATATATATATATATATATGTGTGTGTGTGTGTGTGTGTGTGTGCCTGTGTGTTTGGATATATCTGTCTATCCATTTGTACAGATCTATCTATATATATAATTAAATAATATTTGTTTGGCTAAGCATGGTACAATGGAAAAATATAGCTCCGTGTGAAATCTCTGTTATCTATCTATCTATCTATCTATCTATCTATCTATCTATCTATCTATCTATGTCAGTCTGTTTATATCTATCTATCTATCTATCTATCTATCTATCTATCTATCTATCTCAGTCTGTTCATATCTATCTATCTATCTATCTATCTATCTATCTATCTATCTATCTATCTGTCTGCCTGTCCGTTTGTTAAAATGTACTTAGCTAATCCCAGTACAATAGCACATTGAAGGAAATATAGATTTGTGCTAAATCTGTAAGTGCTGGTGTCCTTCACTTAAAATCAGCAAATGGAAATCCTGTCATTTTATCTTACACTCCAAAATCAACCACAGGCATCAGTTGTAAATACGCAAATATTTCTGCCATTTATATATGACATATTTAGTATATGGCAAAACTTTTGTCATTTTCATATTTATTTTCCTGCCAAAGGCCAAAAGTAAGTATAAATATATAATAATCTCTGTCTTGTTGTCCCCCTTTACAAATGTCGATTGAATCGCGAATTCGCTACTTTCTTTAATACAACTAAGTTCTTCCTATTTTCATAGTTTTGTCTAATCTGGTGCTTGTATTGACGAGTTATTCTGTATTCAACGATGAAGAACGTTTTCTTTTAATCGAAAACTCAAATATCATAAATCTAATCCGATGTCAAACTATTCACCTAGAGTAGGTAATATTAGCTCTAAAAAGCACAACTCAAGATCAAATGAGGAAACAAGCAAACATTTGCTTTTGTGCTTCTGTTTGTTATTCTTTCTATTTATATTCTTCTTTTCTGATTTCCATTGGATAAGTGGTCGAGTTAATTAGTCTTGTGTTTAAAATGCGATCGACATTTGCACTCCCAATAAGACTGGAAGCTCGGACCAAAGAGTAGTAGAAGAAAAAGCAAAGAAAATTGCAAGAAATAAAGGGAAGACTTTACGACAGGAAAGCAAAGATATTTTCTAAGCATATGTAATATTAGGTTTAATAAGTTACAGATTTTACTCTGTACATATTGATCAGTTTGATGAAGAGATCCGTGACAAATTAAAGAGCTAGAATGGGGGTTGATCCATGTTTGGATTGAGAATTTTCCCAGGGAAACGGAAACTGAGATGTTTGTTGTTCTACGGTAAACAGAAAGACCGAAAAAAAAAAAAAAAAGATCGGATGAATTATTTACTCTGAGCAAAATGTCAGACAGAAAGGAATGAAGAATTGAAAAAGAATTTTCTCGGTTGTTGAGCAAACGAACCAAATCTTGGACATATTCTTGGACTGATTCTACTTTGGACCGATTCTACCTTGTTTTTCTACAGAGGAAACTCTAGGGGCAATGTGGAACAAAAAATATTCTTGAAAAAAGTTATAATTTTTAAGAATTTTATAGCTGATTGAATAATCATAATTTGGTCTTACAGCGGGTAGGATAATCATAATTTGATTGTATTATTGGGAAATAAGATTAATGCGTCAGTAAATATTTTTCTCTCCCGATAAAACGCAAAACAGATTTTGCATAAAAATAATCGACCTTGTGTTTGTGTGTGTGTGTGTGTGTGTGTGTGTGTGTGTTTCTGGCGTTCGAATTTTAGACGAATCCGTTACATTGACTTACGTGCTAATACACTTGTGAAATGTATTAATCCTCCTCTTCTCCCTTCATCTATGGGAAAATAAATGGACAGCCTTGGATGGCAACTGGTCTAGGAGAAGTACAACTCTGAACAGAAAACCTGCGGAGGGTCTTTTGGGATCCCTGTGGCACGTAGTGCGACAGATCTCTGTATTCGGCCATTCAAAAAAAACCTTCACCACTATAAATCACAGGTGTTCGTGTGATAAGAATGAAAGTGCTGTTCAGCCAGGCCATGTACTATCGATCGGAACAAGTGATAATCGGACGGGACAATGTCTGCTGAATACGGCGGGTGGAGTAGGACTTCCCATTTAAGCGTTTCCAAGTAGATTTTCACCCGTTTTGCAACATGTAGCCTAGAGTTGTCCTGTTAGAAAATCACTTTGTCATGTCTCTGCTCATATATTTGTTTACAATGCTCAGCTCAAACGCCTCAATTGTAGTCGACAGCATTCTCCCGGGATGGTTTCGATCGGTTTGAGCAGCTGATAATAAACTACACCCATGCTGATCCCACCAAATGTAGAGCAAAAGCTTCGAACCATGGACATTCGGTTTGAGGCTGATGTTGATGCACGGCCGGGCGTACCCAACGACGTTCAAAGCTTAGGTTTGTCGTAGTGTATCCACTTTTCATCGCCGGTCACCATGCAAAAAACCTTTCCTTTCCGCCGCTGAAGCACCTGTTGACAAGTCGCCGTTGGACGTCACTCGGCTTCAACGGGTGCGGCAACCAATTTCCTTGCTTTTGAATCATTCCTAATGCCTTCAAACATTCCGAAACTGTTTTGGGATCAACTCCTAATGATTCTGCAAGTTCAGTTTGCGTCTAACATGAGTCTTCATGAAGTAATGCCTCCAATTCTTTGTCTTCAAACTTTTTCGGTGCGCCAGCGCGTTCTTTATCTTCAAAATCAAAATCATTATTTTTGAAGCGTCTAAACAAATCTTTGCATGTTGTTTCCAACAGAGCATAGTCGCCGTAAGTCTCAACAATTCTGTGTGCTTCAGCTGCAGATTTGTTTTGAATAAATTAGTCTAATAAAACTCCCCACACTTTCTTTGGCACAAAATCCGACATGTTTAACGCTAAGTTGTTTACACTTCGGCGAAATGACTTACACTGAATTTCAAGAATGCTTATAGTACTTTCTTATAGATGCATTACCATCTGAAACTAAACGCATGCAGTTCTGTGAACGCCATCTTCGGAAAAACAGTGAGAACTTATATAATATATAACTTATATAGTTCTAACATATACATATATGACTTATACAGTTCTAATACTATACTAAATAGTGTGTATATGCAATTGTGGACGGTATAAAAATTACAGAAAGTAGATAGTCTTAATTTCCAAATACGGCCGTCTTCTCAATTAATGTTATTAAAGGTTTATTTTTTGTTTAAATCTATTTTGAAGTTGAAAGTATGTATCACATTCGTGATCACGACGAGTAAATGCCTTGAAAATCGTTAATAATTTGGCATCGAATATTTATTATTAAATTCTCTCAGTTTTAAGCTAACCCAAATTTGAAGTTAATTTGTGAGCTATCTACACAAGTCATTATCTCTAGACCAGATAAATTCCGGTAGGATTAACACTCGGGCTCCTGGGTAGAGGCCTTCTTACTTCTGCGTTTCTGGTTTGTTTTGTTTACATGAAAAGTGAATACAATAAAATGGCCGAAAATGCCAAATATATATGTATATTTATATTAATATATAATGTAATATAATATAATATATATGTGACAGAGAGAGTCTGGGAAACACACACACACACACGTATATTTTTTTTTTAGTGAAATTGGAGTAGATTTGAATAGCGAAATTAAATCAGAGCATTTTGTTTACTGATGGGGAAATCTGATCTAGGGCAGAGGTTTTCCCCATTGAATCTGTGTCATCAAAAGACAATGGAAATGGTCAAAATAATTTTTATCGATTAAAAATTGAAATAGAGCTGAGTAAGCTAGAAGGAACTTTGGAATTCATGTGATTTTGGTTGAAGCAGCCAGAACCCCATGATAATCACATGCGAAGTAGTAGGGCCAAGGGTCAGATATAACCAGCCGGGTTTATCTATATAAACGCGTAGTTATGCTGAAAAAGACAGATGGGAGAAAATTCTTGAAGAGATAAGAGAGAATTGGCCCGGGCGAGCGTTGGGAGGAGGAACGCCACTATAACTTTAAGCCCCACACATAAATCGTTATCCCTCCATCGCAAGAGTCATATATCGTTCTGAGACGATTTAACAACAAGTTAATCACATACCCTCTCTTTGTGTCTAGAATTCAGTGTATGAGTTTTTACGTTAAATGCTTTTCTTTTCTGTAACTCGTTTCTTTTCTCTACTATTCCTTTCTGCTATATAAAAAACATTAATAATTCAACCATTGAATCGATGTTTGCCCGGCTTTCTGCAGATATTATTATTATTATTATTTTTTTTTTTTTTTGCTGCATTCCAAATTTCTTAGCGCAGACTCCCCAGCCGTGTCTACATCTTCAGTCGACCGTGAATGGACAGACATCACTTCTGCTTTCTGGATCCAACAATTCACACCGTGGGCAGGAGGCAGGATTAAACCAGCGGACAAGTCGAATAACCTACGGATGCTTAGGGGGACTATGGCCACTCCCTTCGGTTAAGACCGAGTAGACACCTCAACCTCCGACGTCTTGGTTGAGGGGCTGGAGCGAAAGCGTTAGATATAATATATAAATTATATTTATATACGTAGAAAATGTTGCTACAAAAATCGAAACCAGTGATCAACGGGATCGATTAATCATTTGTTCAATTGGTTAATCAGATTTGTATTAAGAAATCTGGAAGGTGGACGGTATAATTTGGCTCTGTATATATTTTTTTAGAAATTATATTTAAATCATTAAATCAACAGAAGAATATTATATTCAATCAAAATGTTCACATGACAACTTTTTTTTTTTTTTTTTTTGGTGCCTTCCTGGAAAATCTATGTGGAAATTTAATTGACACATTTGAAATCTTTAATCTTTTCGGATCTCCAAATAAAAATGCGAACGAAACGTTCATTTCAAAGCTCAGTTATGATTATCTTAGCCTATTTTGCTGATAATGAGAATTTTCAATAGAAGTCTCAAATAAAATTCAAATCAGAATCATTTCTGTACATACGAAATGTATTCTATGTACAAAATATGTCTATTCATAGAGCATCATGCAATCATTGTGAATATTTTGAGAACCGTTAACCTGACCACTGTTTAAACCTTCAACCAATCAGAGCCGATTTTATTGTCTATAAAGAGAACAGATACTCTCCACCTGGAGTTTGTCCATTCACTCGCAACGGTCAAACTTTGGTTTCCTCTGACTTTTTCAATTTTTTAGTACATAGAGATTCATAAAATTTTATCCCATAAATATAGTACACCTAAAGAGTACATTTCTTCATATATATATATATATATATATATATATATATATATATATATATATATATATATATATATATGTGTGTGTGTGTGTCTGTGTGTCTGTGTGTGTTTGTGATTGAATAAATTACAATACATTATGTCTGCTTATTTTCATTATAATCATTTCATATTCACGAATATTTTTCCCGGCATGAAATGCACCGTAACAGTGAGAATCACTTCTATTTCCCAAGTACTTTCCACCTCTTTCTGAAATCATCATCAGGGATACAAATGGTAAGACAAAATTAGAAATGTATATATATATATATATATATATATATATATATATATATATATATATATATATATGTGTGTGTGTGTGTGTGTGTGTGTGTGTGTGTGTATATTACTATGTTTCGAAAGAAATATATAGAAATTACTATGTTTCGAAACCGAAAATTAAATCTTAAAATTTAACTTTGAAATTTAAATTTAAAATTCGGAGCTCGGTTCCATTTTCTAGCGATGCTAAGAATAATTTACAAAGATTTGGATTTACTCTAAGTTGGGGCTGTTAATAGAATTCCCATTTTTTTTTTATTATAATTATTTAAAAAAATATGATTCCTTCCCTACATAAGAGTTCTCATGTTTCAAAAACGAGAGCCGTAAACCTCAATATAATTATTAAAATTGAATTGAATTAAAGTATCAAGCCCTGTTTCATCCTCAAGCGAAAATTTTGGCTCTCGTGTAGCGAAGGAATGATATTTTTTTTAAAATAATTACAATTTAAGCTCTACTTCTGTATGGAGCACTGTTTTTTAAAAATAAAAACAGAACTACTAAAGAACCCGGATTATTTATCTAACGTGTTCTTTCCCTATTTTTCTACATATCTGCACACACACACACACACACACACACACACACACACACACACACACATATATATATGGGGGGATTGCATATGTGTGTATAGGTACTTATACTGGTATGCCGAGTGAAAAAGATAAAGAAATGTTGCACCAATTTTCCAATTAGACTGGTTCTTCCTATAAAATCAGCATTAAGTGACAATCGGAGATTATGCAATAATTGGAATCTACTCGATGATACCTAACATCGTCAGTAGCAGCTGCTATTCTACACCAACTACCTGACAAAGTCTTTCATGACAACTGTCGCTATGCTATTCGCTGACCATCAATTACTTCTGCCTGATTTTTTTTTCTATTTTATTTGCTCTTCACTAGCACATCCAACAAACATTTTGCATGATCTATTCTCCTTTTTTCTTGCTATGTGTTTCATCCACCTTCATTTTTGTCTCTAATTTACTTTTATGAAACCATCTTGATTTCTTCTCGCATAAATGTTCGATTCTTTCTGTCTTCTAGAAGTAGCCGTAGAATTACACTTTTCATTGATCTTTGAATGCTTCGAATATTTTTTCCAGGCAATTTTCCACATTTTCATGTTTTTTGTACTCGTAAATCTTAGCTGGCTTCATATATTAATTACAGACTTTAATGTTTTAAGCACACTGGCAAGATCTGTCTATATTTCTGAAATGAGGTATTATGTACACTATTTACATTATTCGGACTATTGTTCTTATCTTTGTCGCCAAATTTCTTACAACGTTTCGGCCCTTCAGTATCTTTTATATTTCTGAGATGAGGTATTATGTACACTATTTACATTATTTTGACTATTGTCCTCATATTTGTCGCTATATTTATTTCAACGCTGGAGAGGGGAATTAACAGGAGATAATTGATGACAGACATCCATTAAAAACATGGCACGTGGATCTAGAACAGTCTACCCTAGTGAGCGAAATAAATAGTTCTGTTCGACATTCCAAACACCCGAAGAAGGCCGGATCGTACAGCGGCCGAAACGTTGAAATAAATATGACTACAAAGATGAGGACAATAGTCCGAATAATGTAAATAGTGTACACTGGAAAGATGCTTTGAATGTTCACGCTAAATGTACGACGTCACACCGGATAATATGATAAAAGAATTTTCAACACAAAATATATTTTTTCAACGCAATCTTATTCCATTTTAATGCACTTAATTCATTGGTAAGTATTAATCACATATTTTTTATCCGTGTTTTAAAATGGAAACATATAAATACGTAACTACAACAATCTATTTCTTGTTAATAGTTAATATATTTCAACCTTGAAAATGGTTAAATGTATAGCCGAAAGCTCTGGAATAAAAAGAACAACTGGACAGTTTTTTATATAATTTATCATCCGAAAAGAAAAAAAAAATCATTAGATTACATGAGAAATTGTATAAAAAATTAAATCAAGGAACCTTGACTGTTGTATTCAATGAAATGTGCATATATATATATATATATATATATATATATATATATATATATATATATATATATATATATATATAATATGATAAAGTTAATTGGTATTCGTGTGGATAGTTCTAGGGGGGCTATAAATCCCGAAGGCTCAGTGTAATAACAGAGCAAATGGTAATTAATATGTGTATGAATGTAGTTGCATATATATATATATATATATATATATATATATATATATATATATATATATATATATATGTGTGTGTGTGTGTGTGTGTGTGTATATATCTGTGTGTGTGTTTGTGTGTATAAGAGTGTGCATATATATAAATACACACATATATATATATATTTCAGTCACCTTGACAAAATGGTCATCATTTGTATGCCATAAAGGATAAAGAAAAACAGCGTGGCTGAGTGAAACCACTTACTTATTACTTATTGCTCTCGTATCGGCCGATGAAATAGCGTTAATATTAGGTTGGTGCAAAAATAATGTCGTTTTCTTACATAGTAACATATGTGAGAAAACGACATTATTTTTGCACCAACCTAATAGATATCGGAGCCCATGTCGACAGATTTGTTTGCATTTATGAAGAGTTGGTCCAACAGTTAATGAAACGAAAAATGGTGCCAGTTAAATAAGTTCGAATTCTGGCTGTCAGTTTGCATTTGTTTTACACTAATAGCCTTTATAAGGGGTCATAAACTCAACTGTTCCAGCTGGTCAATGATTATCCCTTGTCCGTGTAACCAGTTTGTATTAGGTTACCTTGTATCAACAGCGTCTACTCGAACACCCAAGACTAAGTTCCTTTGTGATGTTAAATGTTTCTAGCTTTTTCATACCTTACTCATTTGTGAATTGAGCATAAACTGCCACAACTGGTGTTTGAACTCGGCTCGATTATTTTGTTTTTCGTGATGTTAACAGTCAGGCAACTGCAATCAATATGACTTATTTGAATTGTTTTAATCATTTATTGAAATAAGTATTTTGTTAATATCTTTCACATTTTCTCGGAATAAATATGACCACATTAAATATGGCCACATTAAATATGGCCACATTAAATAAGTGAGATCATAAATTGTATGTAGGAGCGTAAATTTAGGAAAAAAATAGGAAAAAAATTCTAATGAATTTTGAAAGAAAACAAATTCATTCGAGAAGTAGCTTTCGTGTATTTGATGAAAGCAAACATATTCGAATTTGATAGAAATTAGATTTAAATTTAATATCAATCCTCCAAACTTCTCCAATCAATATTTCAGAAACGCATTAAAATCCTTTTACATGCTTATGGAGAACGTGGATTATTACGTCAAATACAAGGCCGCCATTGCTTGTGCTGAAATCTTGATATTCCATGATACGCTTAATGCCTACGCGTTTTCCTATCAATTTTTACTAATTCATAGCCCCCCTTGCAAGGGGAATTAATTCAACAGGAAAATATGATATGCTAGCTAATGATACAACAATCTTATTTACAGATCTTAATTGTGAGATGATTTTATGGACCAAAGTTGTCACACTATCATTTTTAAAGGTGTTTAAACGAAAGCCAGTTCACTGATATTTAAAAACAAACCTTGAGGATTTAGAAAAGTAAAAAAAAAATAGAAATAAAATCAAAAGTAAAAAGGAAATAATAAAAAGAAAGAATCAAATGACAATTTGATTTTTCAAAGTCACAATAAAAATTATTGTGTCAATTCATTTGCTTGCTGATATTTGGACAAGCTTCGATCATAAAAATAACTGTTGAAAGGAAATCCTAAATGGAATTACATCCTCTTTGAATAAATAATAAAACCAGGGTATTTATTTGATTCAACGGGAGAACTGATTAAAAATTTACTCTTTCCTTTAATATTTACTAAAGTTAGAACTGTTCAAGAACATTCAGTAAAGAAACGTGTATAGAAAGAATTCGTTTCACCAACCTTCCAAAGGGTGAAGACCTGCTAGCCTTAAAATTTTGCACTTGTACTGAATATGAGAAATACATGTTTATCTAAGCAGGCAAAGATACATGGCTTTGTAGTTCATCGAAAGTTCACACTTTCTGATTGTGCAAAGATGTAATATCAAACCGCCAACATATGGCAGTGAGTTCTGAACAATCTCTTCACAGATGTTAAAGAGACGTCAGACAGCAAAAAAGAGGTTCTACAGAAGGATGTTGAGAATACCACGGATGAAACATGAGAGTAACGAGCAAGTATTATTGAAAATGAAGAGAAAATAATAAAAAATAATTGATATTTCTAGGACGCATATTGGGGAAAGAGGGCTTAGAAAATCTGACATTCACAGAGCATATTGAAGGCAAGGATGGCAATGGAGGAAGTAGCGCATGACTTACCTAATGAGATTGTGTAATTCGATGGCGCAACAGATATTAGGAGAGATAGCATAAAGAAAATCTTACCAAGAGAAGTAAGTTGGGAAGAGCTATGAAAAAGACCAATCAGGTACTCAGCTACACATCGGCCCTACAACTCTACCTTCTCGTGGGACTGATGATGATGGTGATAGTGATAATAATGATGATCATGACAACAATGATGATGACGACGGCGATGGTGATATTGATAACGAGGGTGATGATGGGAAATTATGGAGAATAAATCATTTTCTTTATATAAATTTCCAATAATTTTGTTTTTGCTAGATATAAGTTAGCTTAAAATTTTATTTTTGCATCAAACAAAGTAGCAACATTAAGATGGGAGACATTTATAAAACGCGTCTACTTCTTTAAAAAGGTTTAATTGGCATGTGTGAGAAGAACGCTAAATATATTTTAATTTTCTATTTAAAGCAATATACTTATTCATTATTGGTATTCAAACTAAAAAGCGATGGATTATCTGTTTTGACGAGTGAAAGTACCTAATCCTTTTAGTGGAGATTCGTTTGCTAAAAATTCGGTTGTTATTCAGTCAGTTAAATGGCATGCGTGATACACGCTCGTGAGATAATGTCTCTTTCGATTTATGACTGACGAGGAAGAAGATTTTCTTGCAGTAGGTTGCCGTCCCTTTCTGCATAAGACTGGCTTCCAACCAAGGACCGAGTCTATCGTGCTGGAGGGACATTCACTTACGCCTGATGAGCCTTATTGATTTATAATTAGTTACTGTATCGAACCCAAACTCCAGAAAAGAACATTTCATAAAAAAAAAACAACCAAGGAGAAAAACAGGAAGGAATTACTAAAATAAATTCAACAAATTCTTTAAATCAAATAGAATTCCTTTCTAATCGAAACTTTCGAAACTTCAGGAGGGAAACTTATCATCTGGAGAATACGGTTATTTCTGGGACGTATGATCTATGTGCGGGTGGTGTGATGAATAACGGCTCGGAATTGAAATTCGGTGAGCCGAGTTCGAATTCCAGCCGGGTTCGTTACATTCACTTATGCACAAATGCCCTTGGGAAAAGGTATGAATCCATCTCTTCATCTCCCAGCTGTTGGTTGACTATCAGGACAGAGTGGGTCCTATAGCCTTGGTTAGGTGCCGGCATAGCGCAGAAAGAAACTGCAATATACTGCGGGAAAATCTTCTGCCTTATGAGTCGAAAGATGCAGGATCTCCTGAGCGTCTATCACAATTGGCACTTGAATGATATAAAGCATAAAATTATTTTATTTTGTTAAATATTACCTAAACAATTGTAGCTAGTGTTTGCGTTTCAGTTTATTCTTTTAGACCGACCGACCGACCGATCTATCTATCTATCTATCTATCTATCTATCTATCTATCTATCTATCTATCTATCTAATTCTGTTCATTCTCTCTCTCTCTCTCTCTCTCTATCTATCTATCTATCTATCTCATTCTGTTCATTATTTATCTAGCTATCTATCTCATTCTGTTCATTATCTCTCTATCTAGCTAGCTATCTCATTCTGTTCATATACTATCTATCTCATTCTGCTCATTATCTATCTATCTAGCTAGCTAGCTCATTCTGTTCATTATCTATCTATTAGGTTGGTGCAAAATTAATGCCGTTTTCTCACATATGTTACCATGTGAGAAAACGACATTATTTTTGCACCAACCTAATAGCTAGCTCATTCTGCTTATTATCTATCTATCTATCTATCTGTTTGTTTTAATCATTCTGTTCATATCTATCTATCTATCTATCTATCTATCTATCTATCTATCTATCTACTTCCAGACCCATGACAATAGCCTAGTAGATTAAAGCGTTGATGGGAACATAGTAGTTGTGGGGTCCATCCCTGGGTCGGGCAGTGTGTACTTACACTCAGGGGAAACAGTCGAGCAATAACTGAATAGTACTAAATAAAAGTAAGAACTAAACGATATCCCGAGACATGAACAGTCTACCCTCGTAGATTAAATACAGGCTTCAGTTCAGAATTCTTTGGAGATTACCCTCATCGATATACACCTGAAGAAGGCGACGTTTACAACAACCGGAACATTATGATAACAACACCAAAGATTTCGTATAATAAGCTGAACATAAATTGTCTATCTACTTCGATCTGTTCATATCTATCTATGGCAAAATTGTAGCAGAACCTCGCAGCATATTAAGTATTGACGAACAATATTTCAAATGTTGTATAAATCGATTTAGAAATTACATGGATAAAACTTTTTTTCTTATCTTCTCTATTTAAAATCTCATCTAAAACGTAATAGACTTATAACTATTTTTTAAAAGTTCAATTAAAAATTTAAATTAAAAGTTTAGCAATTGATTATTTTGTTATATCTATGAAAGTAGTAGAGAGCCCAGACCTCCACCTTCGCAAAAAATGGAGAGGGGGAAATTGATTTTATATTTAATTATTCTATTATTTTATTTTAATTATTTTAAAATTCTAAAATTTCGCTCAACATTTTACTAACTGAATGAAATAGCTGAAACTATTTTCTCAGCCAAATCCAAAAGAAACAAAAAAAAAACGAGCAGGTCCATTGACTGTTTTGTCCACTGCATTCAAAGCACACAGTTATGGAGAGGCAGAATGTAACATATTTCAGTTAGGAAAAATTAATATTAAAAAATGTGATATTTTACGATAAATTACTGCAATTATTATTTTAATGTTTAATATAAATGAATTCATTTTTATTGTTTGTTCTGCATTTGCTAAAACAAAAACCTTTACTGTAAAGATTACGGTACGATAGCAATTAAAAAAAAATGAATTTAATTTCATTAAATGTCAAATATAATTGGTGTCCATCAAACTGTTGGCCTTTAAATTGGCTGATGAAGATAGACGAGGAAAGTTGAATTACTATAAACTGACATTTCACTTATTTATAATTCAAGTAATATTTCTTTTTAGATGAAATACTCAAGTCAAAGAAAGAATTATACTTAACGAAATTTAAGTTTTTTTTATTGGAACTCCAATGAAAAAAAAAACGCAAGAAAATATTTTCTTATTTCACGAAGTTACATTTTGTCATAATATCAATAATTTCTTTATTTTTTCGAAGTTAAAACAATTATGCGTGAATTTCTGGGACGAGTTGACTTCAAGGAGGATTATTAACGATAACAATGTTGTTCCAGAGGAAATCATTGAAGAGTAAAAATAATTGTAATGAATTGTGAGACGATTGAAGCATTTTATGAAATATTTTTAGCTTTTTTGTTCTTGACTGAAGAAATAAATATATTATTCACGACGTAGGCGATCACGGCTTGCCAGAGATATATTTTTCTTTATTTTCTGTGAACTGCCATGACTTCTTGGTTAAGACAGTGTAGTGTTTCCATGTTGTCGTCTCCCCATATTCTTAGGAAAGATAGTGGAGTAGTTTCCCGTTGCTTTCTCTACAGATTTTCTTCATTATCTGTGAATTGACATGATTCTTGAGAAAGGTAGTGAAGTGTTTCCTTATTGCTGTCTCCCCATATTCTTAAGAAAGATAGTGGAGTAGTTTCCTCTTGCCGTCTCTACAGATTTTCTTTATTATCTGTGAAATGCCATGACGTCTTGGGAATTATAGTTGAGTGCTTTCCACTTTCCAATCGCGAAAAAGCAAACTCTATTTGTAAAAATTATATTAATTATTACGAAAATAAAAATTATACAAATTTTACAATTTAAGAAAAACGGAATCTAATTATTGCATAAATTTTCTCAAGTCAATTAGTTTTGGTTCCGGCCTAAATTAATGGAAACTTTTATTCACAAGAATACATTTTCAATCTGTCACACTTTCAACTTTTTAATTTTTCTCACCAGAATCTATCTTACACATTTATAAGTCTACTTTTCGCCCATGCTTTGAATATTGCTGCCACATACGGTCCGGTGCTTCTGCTATATATTTAGAGATTCTTGATAAGATTCAAAGAACAATCTGCAATGTTATTGGTCCTAACCTGTCATCTCGTCATCGGTCACTTTCCTTCCGCTGTAACGTAGCGTCACTGTTCCTTTTCTATAAATACATTCACGATAATTGTTCTAATGAACTTTCCTCTCCTTTTTATGTCCCGCCCCAGACAAATTGTCCATATGGTAACTAGTTAGGACTACATAGAGACTCTGAGGTATTATGATGTCTGTAGTAAGAATGGTATGTAAGAATGTGTTGTTTTGATTTAAAGAATGTTGTAGTATGTTTGGGATAAGATAGATTGAAGACCAGCGTTCCCCTATCCCTCTTTTGGTCTTGTGCCACATTTTTGTATTATTCAAAATAAATATTACTTTCCTCTATAATACCTAGATTTTAAGAAATTAAACTGCAGTACTAGATTGGCGGTTAGGTCTCATCATTTCACATTTGAAATGGTTAAATGTAACCGTAAGTTCTATGCTAATAGTTTCTTCTATCGTACTTCCTCTTCTGATTTCTTGTTTCCCAATCAACTTTGATCTTCAAAAGTTTTAAAGCAATATCAATCTTTTTCTTTCTGTTGTCTTAATTTTTGTTTCTTTTATTATCCTCTTGCCTTAATAATATAATATATTCTTTAATACTCAATAACCGCTTACGTCCTAGTGGTTTTATTGCCTTACCTTGAGATGAAATGATTAAAATAACTCCAAGCATTCCTACCGAAAGTTCACTTGTAAAAAAGCATGGGAGAAGTAATTTGAAAGAAGCGCCTTGGTTATGAAAGAAGTCCCCTTTAGTAAGCACATAATAATTTTCAGACGATTTCCTCTAACGTCATCGTAATGCTTTGGCAAAAATGGTATACCTTTAATAAGAAACCAGGTTTTGATTATTATTTGGTTGTCTGCTGTGCACCATTGGACCCATTACAGGATCTTAGCCAGCCATTTCCCCGCCTTGTTCTTTTCCTACTTTAGCATTTCTGTCATGTTGAGGATAATTTCTGCCATTTTCAATGAGTCTTGCCGTTGTCTAGCGTGCTGTAAAACTTTTCAGTTTCTTCTTCCGTCTAATTTAATGGATATGTTCAACAGCTTCCTTTTAAGAATTCTCTCAGACATTTAACTGTATCCCAGAAACACATTTCTCCATTCGTTGTCCAGAGTATGGAGCCCTTCTCTTATTTCTTTTTCCTCCCCAACTGCATCTGTCGTTTGCTTTCTCATGATTTTCCCAAGGCCATCTTTTAATATATACAGATTATTATCTTTGAATATCGATTCCCTTCAATACTCCAATTATAATGTGAACAAGACCATCCTTTTATCTTACCATATCTTTAAACAGAGACAAGGTTTGGTTTGGTTTATTTTGTTTTACGGCATATCAACCTCAATGGGTTATTTAATGCCAACAACATTTTTAGGATAGATTCGTATGAATAGAATATGTATTC
>OZ010571.1:4582623-4725123 GCA_963932145.1 Acanthosepion lycidas
GATATATAGATACCGATGACAGTGGGACAGGGATCTCGAGGTTTTGTCTTTTGGCCGCGCGGTATGCGTTGCATATGTGTAGTATCCGATAGCTTTATTTTCGGATAGTCAATGGGAAAGCAATGAAGTAAGTCTAGTCTCGGGGATTTCAATCCTGATGCAGTACCTCACCATTGTACGAAAAGTGGAAAGTCAGTGAACTCTGACGCCTGCGTGATCGTCGCCACAGTGTCTCGGTAGATTTTTCCTTGTCTCATGTTTTAGCGTATGGGCACCCCACATTCAACTGATCATGTATATCAAATACAGGATGAGAATAGACTATCTGTGCACACACTGAAAATTCTACACATAAGTGCACACACACACACACACGTGTGTGTATGTTTGTGTGTGTGTGTGTGAGTGTGTGTGAGTGTGTGTGTGTGTGACAGTATCCAAAATAAAAGTGGAGATGATTAGACAAAAAGAAAACGCCCATATACGACGTGGGTTGGGTTTGGTTTCTTTAAGTCAGAATGAAAGACAAAATTGTGTGCATGGAAAATGCTTTAGAGTTTCTGAAGAAAACAGAGGCAATAAATTAAATTACCTTATCAGATTCGACGACCCAAAAAAAAAAAACAGATAATGTTTTATATATATATATATATATATATATATATATATATATATATATAGTAGGTTTGTCTGGCTCACTAGGTGTATCTAGGTCTGATCTACGGTTGTACTGAGCTCTTTTGTTAGTTGTTTACTCGTATCGGGGATTTTTCTTTGGGCTTCAAACCTGCATCTGTGCGATTTTTTTCGACAGAATTTCATGTTTGTAGCTCTGTCTTTTTTTAAAACCTTTTTTCCCTCGAGATTGATTTGATTATTGGCAAATCAAAAATTCGAGGGTTTTTCGAGACGAGTATCGTTATCTATATTTGTATATATATATATATATATATATATATATATATATATATATATATATATATAATTATTTATTCGAAAATTATAACATAAATATGTTATAAAATCACTACAAAAATAGCCATTTTGTTTCAACACCACTGGTGTCTTATCAAGTGTTGATAGGTTGATTAATAAAACAAGGATAAACGAAATCGTACCAATATAATTAGTATGATAAACATTTATTAAATATTAAGTATATGCCATATGACAAAAATGAAGTACGGAAAAAAATTTATGTTCGGAATTTTCGGACACGCATGTGTCCTTCATCAACAATCCGAGGAACAAACAGATAAATGGGAATTACTGGCCGACAGATATTTTTGCAGATGAGACATTTGCCAGTGGAAATCGCATTATTAGCAAAAAACAAATCTCTGTCTGATTTCTCAACGTGCGAACCTTTTTATGAAAATAAACCGGTATTATCCCAGGAAAAGGGGCTACATGGTGAGGAAGAATTAGGAACAAAAACATTGTATCAATAAGTGGGAAGAAAAAAGAGTAATATATATATATATTAGAGCTATTTTAAATAATCTTTTTTATCTCGACTAGCTCCTATACCGTATTATGCTATTATTTATTTTACGATGATCGGTGATACTATGTAAAGTCCTGGTCTAATATTCATTATCAAGGATTCTGAGATTAGCGCACTTTCAATGCATTTTCTTCTTGCTCAATACTTTTCCCTCTTGATCAGACCGGAATTTATTAGATATAAACCTCTGATCAGATTTATTACAGTAGTACATCTGACGAATATATGTATGAAAAAGGAAATAAGCTATAAGAGAAATTTTCTTACCTATAAACTTTGTGTATAAAGATATTTTTAGCATGAGAACTATTTTCTAAATTTCTTTTTCTCATTTTCATTAGTTCACTTGAATTTTCAACTCTGGACATAGCCACATTGATCTGACCAAGAGTGAAACTCTTGAATAATTTTCTAATGTTTAAATTAATATTAGTAAAAATTTATTTCAGCAAATTTACTATTTTTCACTTGTTTAAATAAATCGGTAAATGTTTAAGAAAATCTAATTAAATGGATTATGCTGACTTATTTAGATAATTCATAATCTTTTTAGGATAACTCCATTTTTAATCAGCTTTCTTCGACTAATTTCTAGTAATGTGAAATATCAGACGATAATCATGCTTATTATGAAGGTTGTTGGTTTTCTAACTTACGACTGAATTTTGAGAAGGCAGATATAAATTCTTTCTATATAAAGACGATAAATTAAAAACAAATATCGACAAAAACATTGCTTAAGTGTAGCATTTTAAAAAATTTGAATTACAAATAAGTTGCACAGATGAAATATTAATTATAATTGCCGTTTTAAAATTGTTATGCAAATTAAATGTTACCGCTTATATTGTAAAGGCAACTTTAATTTATATATTATTTTTCCCTCGAGTTGATTGTTTATATATTAATAATGCGTGCTGTTTTGTTCTACTTATATAAGGTTGGGGACACACAGAAAAAATTTAGCGGGAGTTTAGAAAAGATTGGGTACAGACATTAAACAAATTAGAAATCATTAGACTCTCAAAAAAATAGCCAAAAGAAAGAATTTCGTTTCTTGAAAACATTAAAAAAATAAACTGTAACATATTTTAATTTAAATATTTCTCTTTTTATTTATTTATGCAGCTGCAGCCTACAATGCATAACTTTCCATGTGCCATTCAAAACACGAATGCACTGTTATGTAATCTTTATGAGTAACAAACATTATTTTTTTTATTATACAGTTATTTTCTGTACTTGACGAAAGTAATTTACCAGTTCATATCTGCTTGCCAAGATAGGCATCATTGATATAAGAATTAGTATCCTTCCATGTAAGCAGACGTTTTATAATCATCCTTATTTTTAAAGACAGCAATTATTATAACCACATTCTTAGTCGACAGTAATCAAAAGTACGGTGAATTTCTTTCAATTGCATCTACGGCAGACATTTTATTTAACTTCTTGTTTCTGTGAAACTTCTGCCAAAACACAATTTCTCTATTAAAAGGCATATACTTCTACCAAAGTTTTACATCTAGGAACTGATCTATTTAGAAGGTTATTAGATTGTGACCTGCTGGAAGATGAACAAAGCTTATTTTTATATGAAAAACCAAGGAATACGGGATGAAATATTTCCAGGAAACGTAAAAGTATCGCCGCTCAAGCCTCTGCATAGATGTTCGGAGCTAAATATCCCGAATATTGATCAAAGACTCAATGAACGTCAGATACGGCTTATTTAAACGGAACTTGGAAGCTATAGGTTCTAAGATCAAATTTCTGGAGATGACCTGCGTTTTGGAGACTAATAGCTTCATATGCAAAGAAAATGGTTTCATGCAATAATAACTTTGACCAATAAAACTTTCTTCTATCAACAAGTTATTAATGTAAACATAGAAATTCAAAGGCGAGAAACTTTAGACAGGATCGATTTCTAAATGAAAATATTCCAACTAAAACTGAAACATCTCGCCGGAGCAATGCCTAACAAACTATTCTTGCAGACTTCCTGTTTTATGCTCCATATCCCTTCAGGACGTAAACGATTATAGCACTTCACAATTTCCTCTCCTTTAAATCTATGAGCAATGTTTCTCTTTTTACTATCCTTCATACTCCCTGTTCTACGGACCATTGACAAAACTCGTTAAGAAGGTTAATCAACGTTTCCCTCCATCCCCCCTTTCCTTCGGTACGTCCTGTGAGTGTCAAATTATCCAAGCCTTCTTTCCTCGTTATGTACTAGAAATTTCAACAAGACGAATCTTACAAAACAGCAAAATTAAAAAACACCAACATTAATTTTAAGGAGAGCAAAATGAATTTTAAAAGATAGCAAAACATTTTAAAGACAACAAAATTAATTTTAAAGACATCAGCATTATTTTAAGACAGCAAAATTAATTTTAAAAGATAGAAAAATTAATTAGAATACAGCAAGATGAATTTTAAAAGTGAGCAAAATGAATGTAAAGACTGAAAAATGAATTTTGAAAGAGAGCTTAATGAATTTTAAGACAGCAAAAGTAATTTTACAAGACAGCAAAATTAAATAGAGGCTTCCACTCTAAACAATTCTTTTTTATTCTGTTTCCCTGGAGTTTTATGGTATAATATTTCAGATTTTAATTTAAAATCAGATTTATTAAAATAGATTCTTAAAATAAGAAGATTGTTTTGCGCCAAGACCTTAGCAGATCAATCTTTGTAGCTCTACCTAAGGAACTAGGTGTAAATGGACACAAGCTCCATAAGACAATCATCTTAATGAAACACAGAGCCAAGCTAATAATCTGAATTCTCACGAATAGACCGAAAATAGGACCAGAACAGTGTGGTTTTGCCAAGGACACTGGGACAAGAAATGCTATATTTATAATTAGAATGATATCAGTATCTGTTTATATTTCTGAGATGAGGTGTTATATACATTATTTACATTATCCGGACTATTGTCCTCATATTTATTACAACTTTTCGGCCGTTGTACGCTCCGGCCTTCTTCAGGTAGTTGGAATGTCGAACTGAACTCTTTATTTCGCTTACTGGGGTAGACTGTTCTAGTTCCCCGTGCCATATGTAATGCATGTCAGTTATCAGTTATCTCCTGTTAATTCCTCTCTCCAAGTTCTCCACTGCCTTAACCGGGTATCGAACTCACACTCTTTTGGTTCTCTCACTGGATCTAACCAACGCCTTTATCCACTGATATCAGAATGACAATTGCAGAAGAGTGTACATTTATGCTGTATAGATTACGTAAAAACTTTTGATAATGTACAGTGCAAAAAATTATTTGAACTGTTAGTAAAACTAAACCTATTTGGAAAGGACGTTAGAATAATCCAGAACTTACACTTTGGACACCTTCATGCGGTGTGAAATGAATTGAGTAGGTATACAAAGACAGAAAAGGGCGTAAAACAAGCATGTGTCTTCTCATCGCATTTATTTAACCTTCTACAGCGTGGCTCCCCTGAGTGAACTGAGCGAGATATTAACAGTATAAGATATGCAAATGTGCTGATGGCAAACACAGAAGTAAAACTGCAAGTCCTCCTGGAAAAGGTTGCAAGGGAAATCCAGAAGTAATGATTGTTCATCAATTGTAAGAAGAGATAATGTAAGTTTGTTGGCAAAAGAAAAAGTCCAAGATCTGGGTTACGGATTGGAGGTACCAACGCCAAAAAAGGACAGATGTATAATTGTCTAGGAAAATATGACAACGAAATTCAAATATACATTGAAAAATAGCATTCCAATAAGAATAAGAAACAAGAAAATGTTTGAATTGGAGTTAGAGGCTTCGCAAAGGGACAAACGATGCAATCGGTTACAACAGATAGGAGGTTGTGGAGAACCATCATCACCTACGTCCTCATGGAATACAGCGCATAGAAACAGTATGTGTGCCAATGTTTCTAGTGAGGAGTATCTTGTATAGAAAAAAAACACTGGAAATCCTCGCATTGAATTTCGTTTCCTGGCTATATGCAACACCAAGAAGAACAAGAATTTATTAGATTATTGTTTTTGTTTTTTTTTTTATTGGTAAAGTAAATCTTTACTTTGGTTTATTAAGCTTCTTAAAAGTTCGGACGGATGCGTCGTCTCTCCTTGAATTCGAAACGCCACAAATGATACTAACAAAGAGTTGAATGCACGTGAAACATGATTGACCATTGAAAATCAAACAATGCAATACCACAAAATACCAGAATTTCTTTCTTCTTTTTCTCCATATCACATTCTCTGATGAAGTTTCAATAAAAGTGAAACAGGTTACATTGATAAACGTTTTCAATTTGATCTTTATCTTATCACTTGATTTATTAAGTAAAACAAGACATTCATTTCATTTTTAAAATAACCTTCTTGAATAACGTCTCTACCCTCTTCTTTCCAAATTTCTATCTTCTTATTTCCGATTTCTCACACTTGTTGAGCTTTTTCCAAATGAGCTTTTGATGTTTTCAGGCAATTTTCTTACATAATATTTTTATATGCTTTTGTTTTACTCTTAACTAATGGAACGATTGTTGCCAAATTAGTTGTGTCCAGAAGTCTTTGTATTCTTCTTTGACGTGTTAGGTGATTGTTCGTCATGAATCGCATGAGGTGATTCGGGGATGTTTCCATTTTAAAAAGTGTTATTTTCAAGTTCATACAACCCCCGGTCGCAAAACGGTTAATAAACACTAAATGTGTGGCAGATCTTAGCTTTGATTTTATAGGGAATACGAAAGGATGTCAGGATGGATTTGATCTTTTCAAACACTGCCAGCCAGGACCCATTTTATGCTGATCAGGAAGGGAATCTTTATTCTCCTCATATATGCAGATGCAAATTCTTTGGTTGAAAATTGATTCTGGAAACTTTAGTAAGTGTTCTTTTGTTTACCCTACAATTTATCATCTTCTAAATTGTTTTGCCTGCTAAATATTTCTTTTTTGTTGCTTATGTGAAACACACACATCAACGACGTGACTAAGAAAGGCTGATGAAAATGATTTTCAATGCTTCATTTGTTGGCCATTTCCTGATACATATAATAAAGGGTGTTTCGATAACTTGGACCGATATTAAATGTAAATTAAGTTTAAGCGTCCAATGATTTTTTCTTTTTCTTTGAAATTTGGCGGACTTTTGGGCAATATTATTTTCACACGTAATTGCAATGACTTAAATAACATGATCCAATAGAGAAATGAATACATTTTCATCAATAACACTGATTTATTTACTGCTGACTTTCATCCGTCTTAATGAAACACCCTTTATTATTATTAAGTAATATCTTCAGGTGTTCAATATAAATACGAACGAGTCTAATAAACCATAGAGATTAGCGAACTTTCTCAAAACCATTTGCCCCGCATTCAATCGTTCACAGAAACTTTTTTTCGTGTCAGTACCACATTTTACCTTTTGCTTTTGAATAAAATTTTATTTGGTGAAAATGTCTTTTTTTTCATCCAGCTATAATAAAATCAAGAAAAAATACGCCAATTTTGCTAAAAGATTCTTAATAATAAAATCAAAAGCGATCTTTTTGAATAAATTTTAAAACTCAATGCAGCTAATGCCACCTGACTACAGACACAACCAATCTTTTGAATATCACAACTTCTTTAAGTTTACCAAAAAATGAATCAAAATGAACGATATGTATGTATAAGCAATGTGATGATTACGCATTACGTAGGAAAATTATAAATTGTTTGATTTGTTAACATTTACTGTTTCTTTCTTGCTTCATATATATTTAAAAACTTTAAAATGGAACTAATGATATATTTGTCTTTCCACGATTATAGACTTCGAGACGTCATTTTAATGTTGTTAATGTATAAAGGTTTTTTGTTTTTATACCTTTAAAGGGTAGATGCATTTTAGAGTTGTTAATATATGTAGATATGCCGGCAAAAGTTAGTGCAAGAAGGCATTTTAATATTGTTAATGTATAAAGGGTTTTTTTCATTGTTAACGAATGGAGACATTTGACATCGTTAACGTTATGCTCACATATTATTAGGTTTGTTAATGTATGAAGACCTTTTTTGTCATCGTTAAAGACTGAATCCATGTCATATTTATCAGGCGGTAAATTATCTCTTATGTTTTTTCTCTGTTCACCACATCTGTTTCCCTCTTGAATCACTTTATATACTTTCTCTTGTTCCTTCCTCTTTATCTCTTCAGGTTTCCATCCTTGGTGAATATATTTTGATTTATTTCCAACTCAGTTGTTTTTCCTTTTTTTTTTTTTTTTAGTTTTATTTTCCATTTTGACACTTCATCAGGCGGTTGAATGTCCTCATTTTTTGTTCCTGTTTTATTAAACTGTTTCCGGTCTGGGATAATTTTTTTTTTTTGAATTTGTAGCTCTCGTCTTTTCTCAGACACTGCTTCGGATTGTTTTCGTTTTTACCTCTTTGGATATAAGTTTTTTTTTTATTTATTAAACATGGAACTTTTCCCGAACAACTTTTTCTCCGGTATATGTTTCCATATAAGTAAGACTATATGTACCGTTTATACACAGACATACACACACACAAACACACACACAAACACACATACACACGCAAACACACGCACACACACACATATATATATAAATATAAAAGTGAACATAGAAGTCAACACTTAGAGGCGACAGTCTGTTTCATGCTAGATGCAATCGTCAGGCCACAAGTGCTATTATTTTTCTCCTAAAAGAGAATATATATATATATATATATATATATATATATATATATATATATATACACACAGAGAGATGAAAATGTTGTTTTAATGTATTCAATATTTATGGATAAAGTAATCAATATCAGGGATAGACCGTGTGTAAATATAAAAGAGGACTGTGAGTCGCGACAGTCTGTTTCATGCTTGAACGGAAATTTCAGGACATATACAGGGTTTCCACAAAGTCATTAGACAGATGGAAAAATTGTCAAAATTGCATCAGAAACTGGATAGTGCTGAAATATTTCCCTAATAAGTAGTAAATAGTGAAGTTTATCCACAAATAGTTAATAAATTTTTATCTGGGTTCCATTCGTTGCACAAAGGTCATCTAAGCAATATTCAATTTCTGTCCATGTCTAAAACATAAAAGCAACATTAATTGCGGTTTGAAACATAAAAACACTACATTAATGGAATTATTAATATCATAAAAAAATTAATAATAACCTATTAATATGCATAAAATATTTGTTGTCACAAAATTGTCTGAAGACTTTGTAGGCACCCTGTATGTATGTACGGACACACAGACACACACACAGACCCCCCCACATATATATATATTTATATATATATATATATATATATATATATATATATATATATACATATATATATATATATATATATATATATATATATATATATATATATATATATATATATAAGGTGTAATGGATCAATTGTCGTTTAAATTACGCAATGATGAAAATAATACTGGCATCTCATTTTAAAAGAACATAAACATAAAAATATCTTGAAATACTAAAAAGTAAATTTATTCAATAAAATCGCCATCAGACTCAGGACGACTTCCAAATCTCTTGCGTAAATTTCGTAGAAAATATGCGCTCTGTTTCACCGTGATATGGCCGTACGCCTATTGTATTGGAATCTGTATCTTCCTTGTTGTCAAGTAGTTTCTTGGAAGTTAGGAAATTGTTATTATTATTATTATTATTATTATTATTATTATTATTATTATTATTACCGGGAAAAATTCTTTTCGCATAGATTGGTCGATTCTCTACCATCAACATAGTGTCGGTGCACTCTGCTGTAGATGAAAATGACACTCCTTAGCACTATTTGGTCCCATGGATTAAAGTGTAGTCATTTAGAGCTACATAAAAAGTGTTATGCATGAAAGTATATTACTATAAATAGTATATAGTTTAGTAGGTTAATTTCTTTGAGTAAACATCGCTGTCTTTTAAAAGTCTAGAAAAAAGTACTTTCCAAAGAAATCAAAGGCTCACTTACTCTATTAAAAAAAAAGTTCCATTGAGAACTTTTTTGTAATCATTTCACCCCAATCAAGGCTAGAATGTCACTAGTACTCAGGGGGTTAAATAAAGTGGAATTGAGAGAAAAGACTGAATATGTGGAGGATTGAGGAAAGGACAAAAGATAGGCGGAATTCAAGAAGATAGAAGGTGGCGATCGGCGTTGCATTTACAATTTTGAAGATTTTCGTTAACAGGGAAGCAAATAAACGGAAGAGAGTTCAACAGGTTGGAAGTGCGAGAAAAGAAACTATTGGATTATAAGTGAAGGTTGCATTTAGTTATTTTAACAAGAAAAAGGGTGGGATGTCGATGCCAATCTAGTAGCACACTTGAATTCATTCAGTCGGGCATCAGGGAAAAATTTCGTCAGGGCAGTTACTATAAAAATATTTGTAGAAAAGACAGAGGGAAGTCACGTCACGTCGGTAAGAAAGTGACTAAAGTCGTGATGCCTGGTCAGGATCGATTACCTTACGTGTGTCGCCCTCCAGGAGTCTAGCGTCAACCATATTGATGGCAGACAGAAAAGCTTCTACCTGGTGGTTAAATGAAGACAGTTCTCTCTCTTTTTTTCTTTTTTTTTTTTTTTTTTTGAGGCGTTAAAATTTAAAAGACAATTTCCTGCATAGTTAATCACTGATTGCACGTCCTTTTCAATGAAGTCTATATTTGATAACTTTATTTTCGTAACTGAAATATAAAGAAAGAGATTTTTAATTAATGGATTTTTAAAATCCAGCATTATTACTTATTTCTATAAACATAATATTTATACATTTTTTATAATGTCGGATTACAAAAAATCCATAAATCCATTTTCTTTATTAAGATATTAGATCTTTAAAGAAAAGAGATTAAAGAAAAGAGAATAATGATTTCCCACCCCCACCCATAAACTCAAATAGCACTGGCAATTCTTCTTCCTTTGATTTTCAGTGCACAACTTTCACATTGTTCTTTATAAAATTATCAAGCAAAAGATATTTATAAAACATATGCTAATCGCGAAGTAGTGGTCAAGACAGTGGGCAACAATAAAAAGAACGTACCATTTCATTCAAATAGACTTGGAATTTTTTAAATTCTAAGGCTCTTTGCGAATGAAATCGAACATAGGTTGCTTATTAATATTTATAAGTTTAAGTTAGTACGGTCTTTATTGGCATGGTACCTCTTACGCTGTAACCATCTACCTCGAGTGGCTCTTGCTTGATTAGTCGCTTGATTTTGTTTATCAACATCTCTATGGGTTACTTAAAACCCAAATCTAAATATTTTGAAAATAGCTTCATAGCTTCAATTCTGTAATTCTGCTTTTAAAATGTATTGTTAGTAATTTTATCTTAAATATGTATCGTTGGTAATTTTTTATATAAAAATTTATTGCTGGTTCTTTTACTATAAAAAATTATTTTTAGATTTTTATAGTGTTTGACGTTCACTATTTACCCCCTAGCTTGGACCCTAACAAGTGCTAACACCTCGGATCAGGATGGAGCTGGAAACAACAGCAATTAAGAGGTGGTTCCAGGCTCCTGAAAAACTCCAATCCCCCTTGCTGCCGGATGTAGTTTATCATCATACCCAGGACTAGAGTAGTTCTTTTTACAGGGTGAGTATAGTTGTAACAAAAACAAGAAGCCTTTCTTTTTTCAACATAATCTATTTCCTTGTCAGTTAACTCAAAGCCTCCACGTTAATCACAAAAATTGAGCATTATACAATGTCAATTTCAGATCAGATTTCAGACTGCAGTCATTGATTTACGTCCGCGTTTCATAAAGCTATTAATGTTCCCCGTTCTTTTTTATCTATACAGAATAAATTAAGAAAATCAACACAATGCCAAGCAAATGTCATGTGAGTGACAATAAAGTAAATATGAGATTGTTATCAAGCAATTCATTTAGACGACCAATTCTCTCTACTGAATGTTTCTAATTGGCTCAAATCGTTTGCTTCGTCATCAACTTCGGTCTTTGACGACCAAGATCATAAATATCCAATATAGGCATTAAATTTCACTTTTACGATTCCTGTAAATATTAAGATTAAGTTCCGAGATTCCCAAGAGATTACACTTCAACAAATATTCCAAGAAACTGTTGTCATTTTCACATTTGACATGAGATTATAAGTTAACTAGGATTATAGTTCCTTGAGAATCATTTAAAATATTTCAACATATTCCACTGAATAACTGGCTACAGGCTGATTTTCTTTAACAGACGACATTCCTACTAAGAGGCGAAGTTAGCCGAACTATTTCTTTTTTATCAGCAATGGATCGATGTGAACCGCACTGCGTTAGTTACCTTATATAGAATCAGTTGTTCACTTGAGTATTGTCTTTTGCAGAGTACAAGTAGTTATTCTAAAAATAAAAATATCAGAGAAGCATTGTCAATATTTCTGATTGTGAACACACAATTGCTTAGGAATCCTCACGGAAGTAAGGATATAGTTTAGTAGGGAGAGGGGCAGTTCACTAAGCTGCAATTCAAGTGACATTCATGATTATCATTTAATCAGTATTCAATTCATATTTATATAATAATCAATGTGGACTAGATTAATAATTATATAAAATCCATTAATAATAGAGAAAAAAATACGAGAAAGGGAGAGGAGATAAAAGAATAAAAAACAAAACACAGTTAACAAATAAAATGAAAACCGGTTGACCAATCCTCTGTAATTTAAGCTTAGTTGAAGAAGAGAAATGTCCAAGGAAAAAAAAAAAAGATACATATGATCAGATGTTATATAACAAATATATAACAATTAAAGGCTAAATTAATTCAAGCCTAACAACCATTCGTTCTCTCTCCAGAGGGATGCCTTTTCTATGAATCATTTCGCTCCAAGCAAGGCAATAAAGCCACTAACAAGCAAGGGGATTACTGAGTGTGAGAGAATATAACAAAACAAACAATTTTTTTTTTTACCAACTATAGATATTTAAGAATATTTGTAGAAATGCCATAACAACCTAAACAAAATCAATTATGGCATCTCTTAAATGTCTATAATTGGTAACAGAAGCCATTGGTTTATACCAACGGCATCCATACTTCAAACTTCTCCAATTCACTCTCGTGTGATCATGTGTGACGTCATGAGATGCGGTGCGATTTTGGCTTCTAACGTCTTATATGCACGTGTTGATCGTTGCTTAGAAATCATCTATGTAAACAATGACAGACTATCATCACTGTCTTGTCCGTATATTGCATAATATGTTGTAATTGACATCTTTGATAATGGGTTATTTAAGCCGAAATCTTAGTTTGTATTAAAAAAATATGAATCAATATTGTGAATTTCTTTCTTCGTTCAACGATAATGTTATTAAACTTATCAGACGTTACGAAAAAAAATTACATAAAATAAATAGACAACACTTGTCTATATTATTTAATGAAACATGTATGAATATATATATATATATATATATATATATATATATATATATATATATATATATATATATATATATATATATATATATTATATTATATTATATTATATTATTAAGTACAAAAATATTGAATGAAATTAAAGTTTTATAAAAAGTTAGTGATAAAATCCATTTTCATATTTAATAAAAATTCTCGGTTTCCTGTTATACGTTCTTTCAACATCTGGATACATTATGGATAATGTATAAACATTTCCAGATCATGATATCTGAATCAACTAATAAATCTCACGTCTACATAGACTGGTTGCGGATATTTTTAGTCGAAGTAGATTCGTAAAAATAAAAGTTCTAATAATAATTTTTTTTTAAATTTTAAATAATATTTTTTTTAAAAATTTGATTAAACAGATCTGAGATTATTAGAGTTGTACCATTTAGCCAGCACTGGTTTGAAACTATAAAAACGAATATTATTATATAAGGTAAATGCAAATTTCCACTTTTTTGCGAGCAGTCTTTAATAAGAACGGTTAGTATTGATTTGAGATAAAAGTAAATATTCTTGAGTAGCTAGCACCCGTTCAACACTCTACCAGATGGCCTAGCTCATAACCTTAAATAGTCTACGATTAAGAACTTCAACAGTTGATTAATTAGTTGATACTAAGTTGGTTAATATTCGGACTGATCTTACTTCGTTTGGTTATACATCTTTTGACCCTCCTCTATTCCTTGTAAGTTGTCTTGTTAATTGTTTTGCAACTTATTGTTCTGTGTTTTTTGCATGTATCCATAAGAACCGGATACTGGTGCTGAATAAATATATTAAGCACTCATTCTTCTCTGTGTATAGTTCACCTTGACGATACATCAGTAAAAAAAAACAAAACAAAACAAAACAAAAAAACAATTTTTAATAGGTAAAACTAAAACACAATATTTCGAACCAAAAATGAGATCTTTTTCTTCAATATTTCTTTTCATTATGTCAAACCAGTGAAGGCAATAAAACCACTAAGATGCAAGAGTGTGAAATAAAATGAGAAAACTTTAGTGATGAGAAAAGACAATAAAATAACAGGTTTCAAAACGACAGAAGATAGTGACTGACGTTACATTTGAATTGTAGCTGACAGAAAACAGGAAACTGGAAGAGAGGTCCACACTCGAGAAGTACGAGAGAAGAAACTATTAGAATAGAACTAATTTAGATATGATTAATAAAATATTATAAGCAGTGGAAAATACGAAAGCTAAAGTAATTGGCACATATAATAAAAACAATGAATTCGAAGCCAAAGTATAGAGTGTAGAACATTTTAATCAAAAACAAAAAGATGAAGTTCAAAACAAATGACTCCTCAATAAATGTAATTACTAATGAAATTTAACTAATTTATGGAAAATCGATGAAAGGTTTATCACGACCGAAACGTTGTGATAAAAAACTCAACGAAACCCGTGAATAAGATTGAAATAAATGTTGAGCCAGTTATGATCCCCGTAGGCCATTAATGTTATATAGGCTCCGTATTTAGTGAAGCTATGGCAGCTGTAGTGGATCTATGAAAATTTCAACATAAGGGGACCATTTTCTCTTCACGATGGTTTAATTATCATACGGATTGCCACCCTTCAGTCTAGAGGGTGTTAAATCTTCCTTGCCATTTACAACGTAGCTAAGAAAAGATACACTCATACCATTTAAGGAAAGATACACTCATACCATTGAATGCAAAGTAAACGAAAAAGTGTCTCATGGAATTTGAATTCAGTTCGCGAAATTCAGTTTCTGGCCGGATAAAGGTTACACTATCTTCACGCCCATAATCTATGTAGACGGCGAGAACTTGATCTTTAGGCATTACTATTTACGTAATATATATATCTATCTATATATATATATATATATATATATATATATATATATATATATATATATATATATAAGATATGTTAAAGATATATATATACATATATATGATATAGTGTGATATATATGTGATATAGTATGATATATATATATATATATATATATATACATATATATATGATAAAGTATGATACATATATAGTATGATATATATATATATGATATAATATGATATATATAGTATGATATATATATGATATAATATGATATATATATGTAAATATATATATATGATATAGTATATCTATATATATATATACATATATATATGTATGATATAGTATGCTATATATATATGATATAGTATGATATATATATGATATAGTATGATATATATACATATATAAATATGATATAGTATGATATATATGATATAGTATGATATATATATATATGATATATTATGATGTATATATATACATATATATATATGATATAATATGATATATATGTATATGATATAGTATGAGATGTATATATATATATATATATATATATATATATATATATATATATATATATATATATATATATATATGCTGCCATGGATAGATCGCAATTCCGTATTTTAATTTCGCGCATGGGCGTGGTTTATTTTTTATTGTGTCAACTACACAGTATAGTAGGGTCAGTTGGGCACCGTCTGTTAGAAAAAGATCACAATGTCGCACTTTACTCCACAAGAAAACCTGGAAATGGCATGCTGTACTGCTTAGCATTCGCACCGGAAGCTCCAATAGGAACATTTCAGTTTGTTTGGATGTCAATCTGAGGACAGTGCGGAGAATTCGAAGTTTGCATGATTACTAGTGATGAAGATTTTGTTCCGCCATTTATCTGAAAACCATTTGATCATTATGCCTGGGGCGCAGCTGACTGATGACAGTAAAGATTCTTGCAACACCAAAGATGAACTGAAGACAAGGATTATGCAGCATTCACCAACTTAAACAAGGAAACCGTCTAGAAGAAATGCAGGAGATTCCAAAGTCATCTGGAGGTTGTCGTTGAAACCAATGGCGATTTTATTGAACAAATTTAGTCTTTAGTATTTCAAGACATTTTTGTATAATTTGGCAAATATATCTGTTAAAATGGGATGTCATTTTATTTTAGTTACAATTTATCCATGGCATACAAACACACAAGATATTCGTAAGTTGAAAGGATAATCCAAGTAGGTCTATTAAAAAGATCTATCCATGAAGAGAACTCAATGTATTGTATACGGAGCAATATGGTATATATCAAAGGAAAAAAAATTAACACATCTCAAAAAATCCGGTAATAAATTTGATAGTTATTAATATCTGCGTCATCAGACCGAAAATACAAAATGGTTTAAATTTATTCAGACAATGTGTTAAAAGTTATTTCAAAAATAAATTACAAGAGAACAGGAAGTAAAGTGTAAATTACTTGACATAGAAAATTTTTTTCTGGAGATTTACATTATTGAAGGGATGAGTTGGGGAGGGAAAGAAAAAAAAACAATCAACGTGTCCACACAATGAAAAGGGATGTGGCAGGGTCTAAATACAAATAAATGTGTGTGTGTGTGTGTGTTTGTGAATTTTTTTCATAACTGCTAAATTCTTTACCCATTAGGAAAAGATATTAATAGAATTAGAATAAAGAGAAAAACATGAACAGTGAAATACGTCCCTTAAATTTTATGCAATTACCCCCCCCGGCACACTCACACACATCTTAAAGACCGCCGATTAAATGGTTTTTAGTCAACGAAATTTTAAAGGTTCTGACTATGTATGACTTTTCAGGGACAAGCCAATTAACTTGCTACAGGGACGCACTGTCGAAATTTCAGTTTTTTTTTTTTTTTTTTTTTTTTTTTTGCTTGGTCGTTTGTAAAAAGATCTAGCTTCCTTTTTACAAATATGAAACAATAATAATGAAACAATAATAATGAAACAATAATATCCATTATATCTTATTAAATATTACCGTTTCGTTATTAAAGTCCACGTATTATTTTGTTAAAACATGAAAATGCGTGTCTTGCTCGCCTTCTACTGAACTTTCATCGTCAAATATTCTTTCTTGTGTATTAATGCAATCTAACTTGATAAAAACCGTTACTAATTAAACGAATCGTTTCGAATAAATAACATTTCAAACACTTATTGCCATTGAAAAGAAACTAAATGAAATAATTCAAAACTTGGCACATTTGCATGCGTATGTCCAACTGAATGAACTATACGTGATAGTAAGTCTTGTTCAATGTGTCACATGACAAAAGATTTTTAAACCACACTTGGCATTGAACAATGATCTGTTTATGGGACCTGGTGAACAGAGCAACGATGCTTATATTTATCCCTCGAAACAAAGAAGTTAACAATTTGCTATCTTATTTAAATGGACTCAATATTGATTTAAGCTTAGTTTCTTGACGTTTATATAACATCTTTTCAGTGAAAGAGAATGGGGCTTTATTAACCTTCTAGCCTCGTCTCAAGCAATATTTCTTTTCTGACAGTTCGTCTTTAAGGAAGTCAGTTTCACTTATTTGGGAGAAAATACGACCTTTTCCACGCTATAAATGTTTCCTACGCTCCGTCAAAGTCTTTCAAAATTTTGCTAGTACATATACAAAAATGGGATCATTCACTAATATTTATGAATGAATCCAAAAGTTACTTTATACTTTGAGGAAACGATGCCTGTGTGACAAACCATTTCTCGTGCATAGATTTTCAAGAATATCTTTATTGGTTAGACAATAAATAAATAAAAATCTTTCTTTTTCCATTTTTTCTTTTACTTCAATGGATTTACTCGGCTTCGAAATAATTTTACATGATTCCTTGCTTCTCAAAATGCATTTATGTTAGTCAGTTTTGTTCGTCTATATTTTAACTAAAAAACAAAATGAATCATAACAAATTAAATTTGAAATATACAAATTACAAGCTAAAATTCTAAAAGCTTCTATTTTCGTAATTTTCTCTCTCGGCCACTGTTTTCTATTTTCGGCTCTTCTCTAGAAAGTATCTTGTGCGTAGATAGTATTGACTTTTGACATATTCCATATGCCTTTGTAACTTGCTTTCAGCATCAATTTTAAGTAAAGGGGCTCTGAAAAGTTCTCGGAGTGACACATTTTCCAAACTCTGATCAAATAAACAAATAGCAGAATTTCTTTTCTTTTTAAAAGTACTTCTTCCTTGGTCTGTGAACTTTTGAGCACCCCACATATCTTTAGTATCCAAATAAAATCCGAATTAAAAGCACATACAAGAAGAGAAACGTGACAAAGATATTTTTTTTCTAACGTTATTTAATCTGTACAGCGAAGACATACTAAGATTTATTATCTGGGAATGTAACTTTAATAATATATGTTTGGCAGATGGCACTGTGTTGATGACAGTTTCTGTAGGAAAAAAATGGACTACGACGGCATATAGTTAAGGAAAGCAAGAAGAAAGGAATAAGCATTAATTAACAGAAAATGGAATGTATATTAGCGAGCATAAAAGAATTACAATATGATATTTACACATTGGGAACGATCTTAAATTCAGTGTCTTGGGGCATTATAACAACATGCAACGTAGAATAGGAGACTGGCATTTGAAGATGCCGAAGAATCACAAAAAAATTCTTATAAAAATTATATAATATCTGATATTTTATGTCTAATCTTCAATATGGCAGTGAATGCTGGGAAATTTCCTTACAAATGAATGCGAGTTAAAACGATAGAAATGTGGATCTGTTGACTATTTTTAGAATACCATGAAGGGAGCATATGACATATAAGGAAGAATATACGAACTACAAAGGAAATGTTGATAAAAATTAGAAGGAGATATCTGAAAATGTTCTGACAAGTAATGAAGAAAGAAGACCTGGAGAATGCAACACGAACAAGATAGATGGAAGAAAAATCTGGACAAGCAGTTAGAAGTAAAAGTGAATTAATGGAAGAATAAATACTACAGAGAATGCAGAACCTGTACTAACAACAAGCCGCCTGCATACGGTAGAAGATGATTTCAGTGAATATACAAGAAAGGGCTGTAAGACAAGGGTGTGTCTTCTCGCTGGACTTATTCAACCTTTGGAGCGACTTGATCATAGGCAGATGATACAGTGTTGATAGCAGTGACGGAAAGGAGATACAAAAACTCGTACACAATTAAGTAAAGGAAAGCGAGAAAAGAGTAAACATCAATTGCGAAACAACAGAATACATGTTTGTTGAGAAAAGGAACAGCTCAACATGCAAATTGCAAATTGAAGATACCAAAATCAGACAAGTATAAAAATCTAAATATTTGGTAAATGTTTAACAGAGGACAGAAATACGACACTGAAATCCGAAGGCGCATTGAGACAGCAAAACATGCATTCTAAAAGTTAAGCAAAGTATCAGAAAACAAGAAAATTTCGTTAGAAGAAAATAGTAATAATTTTTTACATATCAGTCCTCCTATATCGCAGTCAATGTTAGATAATGTCTTCACAGATGAAGAAGTGATTTAAAGGAACATAAATATTGTTCTACAGGAAGATACTGAGAATATCATGGACCGAACAATTGAATAACGACGAACTTTTAGAGTAAATGGAAACAAAAATGGCCCAATTACTTAACCTCAGAGAGTTGGAATTTCTAGATGTATAATGAGAAAAGAGGTTTTCGAAAGTTTGATACTCACAGGATAGATTGGAGGGCAAGGTGGACAGAGGAAAACAACATAAAATACAAAGCGACTTTGAGTAAATGGACGGCAGAACAGGGTTTAATAGAAATAACAAAAAGTTTAAATATATTAAAAGATATAAAAACAGCAAAATGTGGAGAGCCATAATCGCCAATGTATTAAAGAGATGCAGCACATAAAAAGAAGTGTTTCCAAGAACAACATAATACAAGAAGCTGTGGAGAATCATGATCGTTTACTGAAAAATTCAGATACACAATGAGATGCACTTTATACCATACATATAGAAAAATAGAATAAACTTTGACATAAGTGACATCACATTTTATCAGAAAAGTCTTTCGTGACTTCATAATACCTCACCGTGGAGCAAAGATTAGCATGTTAGTCTTGTCATCTATTTTTAGAGTAATAAGTTTCCTCACAGACTGCCTTGTACTGTCCTTTACTAGAATGACCAACTAAATATCACGATTATGCGTGACATAAATCCTGACGGTCGTAGAGGCAGCCCGTGTACCGGAACCAAAGCAACGAGTGACTATTTTGGGGGAAATATAATCTAACGGAGACCACCCCTCTCAAGGTTAGTTTTGAATTCAAAGTTATCTATCTCCTAGACTCTTTTCGAACCCTATAGCTTATGGAAGATGCATGCATATATTTTCTAAGTTAATTGAATAAAAACAAACTCGTCAGAATCTGAATACGAATCGAAATTCAATATGTAAATTACATTTCGGCTTTCATCTACAAGTGATTCTCACCTACTGGATGTTGGCGTGTAAGTACTTATATAAATACTAATTGTTATTTCAGGCAGTGAGGAATTTTCACTTCAAACTTCCAACACACCTTGAAGCATTCTATAGAATACACATTTGTATGGCGTTTTGGGGAGTAAAGTTATCTTTTATGTATTGTGGTCGTTTTATGACACTTTGTAAATTTCAAGAAGCAGTTGTGTTTCAAATTGACACAGAAAAAGATAATTTATAAGATGACCTCACTTGTCTACGGAGGAAATTCTAGTAGCGATAGCAAAATTGCATTACCGAAAACCAGTATAAAAGAAAACGGTGAAAGTATCTCATTTTCCCCCTGTATCCGTTTATCAAACGAGATAATGCTAGCGCCGAATTTGGTAAAATTCAGTCCTCTCCAGAGTGTACGCCTGGGCGATCGTATTTAGAAACCGTGTACTGCTCAGACCTCAAGAACACCCCGACTATCGTCCATATCAAAGGAATAAAGAGCGTTACATTTGCCGACTACTTGACTGCAGTAAATGCAGGAAGGTTGTAAGTGTGAAAACCAGCCACCTTCGGGGCTCCATTCCGGATTTTCTGTCTGGATTTACTTGCATAGCTTAATAATAAAGCCTGGCCGTAGATTAATATTTGGGTAATATTCAATGGCGGCACTCTCTAGGATTTTATTTCTGAGCGTGGCATAAATTTTGAGAATATATATATAAATTTTTAAAAGTGTTCTCATTTTTCTCATTAAATTTATATAAAATGTCTTTAGACAAGGTGATTAATTTATCTAAATCCTTATAACACCGAGAGGGAATATCCTCAAAGAGTTACGGTCGTGTTTTTTCATGACGATTCTCCAATCAAATGGATATAGACTCAACTCTTTGTTTGTGAGGACATGCACACAGGAAGCGGAAACAGTAATTTAAAATCCACTGAGAAGCTACATGTCGTCTTAAAGTGACCCCGAATTATCAGGTGACTATCGACAAAGAAACGGCTGTTGTCGCGGTGAAAATTGAACAGGTTGAAATTTGATCGGATTATAAGACAGCGAAGCATTTAGTAAGGATTCTTTTATTGAATGGGCAAATACATTCGATTTATTCAATGGTCAGAAAATAGGTGAGACTCAGAAATAACAAATACCCTTTCATTTTCTCCCTCACGCCATATATATAATAAATATTAATAAATTATATATATATATATATATATATATATATATATATATATATATATATATATATATATATATAAAGACATTTTTATGTTTATACATTCTTTTTATGGATACAATTATTTAAGTAAATGATCTGTTTACAATAAACAGTATTAAACAACACTTACCGGCCTGAATGTCCGAGAAATTTTCATAGAAAATATTTGTCTTCCGACAGGAATCGAACCTGTATCCTATATTACTACTCATAATGACAATAGATAAAAAGCAAAACTGAAAAACAGGCTAGCTAACCGCTTTCGAACTCGTGGTTAATAAATGAAAATAAAATATAAATGGCCTCCAACATTTTCATGTGGTAATTCGAGTGCGATTTGCTAAGAATGCTAAATGAGTCCACACTGAAGCAAGTAGCACAATTATGCCTATTTATTAGGTGCTCTGCGATGGAAGACCAATACGAATTAATCAGAATGTCTCAAGGAGTGTACTTAAGATTCCGGATTTTCGTTGGAACGTGTTGCTTTATGCTGACATCCAGCCTTTGAGTCATTCTCCCTATGTAGTGTGAGACACAACTACATTTAAAGAAATAAATTAAAGAACTATTAGGATATGGAGGGAAGGACAGGCTTGGCAGAGTGTTAGAAGCAAAGTAAAAATAATCGCACTGCTACAGAAACCTGCTTATCATATCTATCACTGATATTACCCAGCCAAGGAAGGCGCAGTTACAGAGGACATCTTTTCACTATAGCAGCTTTAATTTTATTGAATTCAGTAATTTTATTCTTAATTTTTGACTGAACAATGCCCAATGGATAGGTATTGTTACAGAGAGTAGTAGTAATAAACCTAATTTCATCATCCAACTTAATTTTACGGCGCTAATATATATATATATATATATATATATGTATGTATGTGTATATGTATATATATAAAGAAATATAGTCTATATTTATGGAATAAAGTGCTCAATATCAGAGATAGAACGTGTGTAAATATAAAAGTGAACATAGAAGTCAACACTTAGAGGCGACAGTCTGTTTCATGCTATATGCAATCGTCAGGTATATATATATATATATATATATATATATATATATATATATATATATATATATATATGAAGAAATATAGTTTTAAGGTATGCTATATTTATGGGATAAAGTGCTCAATATCAGAGATAGAACGTATGTAAATATAAAAGTGAACATTGAAGTCAACACTCAGAGGCGACAGACTGTTTCATGCGATGTATGTCGGCTGTGAGTGTTAACCTCAATGTTCACTTTTATATAAATATATATATATATATGTGGGGGGGTGTATATATATGTATATATATATGAATTATAAGAAATTACAATAATATATATATATATATATATATATATATATATATATATATATATATATGTATGTGTGTGCGCACGTGTGCCTGTAACTGATGTTGTATAACATTATTCGCAAACCATTTCAGATAATACCGTGAAGAAAACATTTTCAGCCATTGTTTTTAAATTCAGTTTTACTATCTAGGCGAAAAAAAATGTATGGAACAGTTCACTTTGAGAAAGAAAAGGTTGATGGAAATTGACAAGTCACCTTAGACGTGAAGGAGCATCGCATTGATCGTGAAGTAGCAGGAAGGAATGGGATGGTGTCCGAACTGGAGATAAGCCCGACTTGGAGAAATAAGGTTTGGTAGGAAACTGAACGTATCACAGAAAATGTGTTAATTAGAACTTGGAAAAAAAATTAATAAAGAATTATAGCGCTTTTATATGGTAGGACGATTATGTGACTAAATGTAGAAAAGAAGGGTGAGTGAGGTAGATCTAGAAAGAGGAGAGGAAGAGAGAAAACAGTGGAAGCGAGAAAGAGAGTGATTGGAATGATATGAAGAGGACAAAGAGGGAAAGGAAATAGGGGGCAAAAAAAGTTTACATTATTTGATTGATATTAACGGAATATCAATATTTCCATAGGTTATTTAGTGCCAAAATATTTTGAACGCAATTTTATTCTCATTATTTACATTATTCGGATTATTGTCCTCATCCTTTCTTCCATATATATCACAACGTTTCGGCCGTTGTACACTCCGACCTTCTTCAGGTGGTTGGAATGTCGGACTGAACCTTTTATTTCGCTCGCTGTGGTAGACTGTTCTAGTTCCACGTGCCATGTCTAATGAATGTCAGTTATCAGTTATCTCCTGTTAATTCCCCTCTCCCTTGAGGACACATGGCACAGTGGATAAAGGCTTTGGTCATATCCAGTGACAGGACACAAAGAGTGTGAGTTCAATACCTGGTGAGAGAAAAGAGTGATGAAGACAGAGAAGGTGTGTAGGTGTAGAGAAAAGTGAGAGAGAAACGTCAGAGTCAGTCAGAGGATACGACAATAAGGACTGAAATAGAAAGAGAGAGAGATAGAGGAGATGGAAGGGGAGAAAGAGGAGATGGAAGGGGAAGAGAGAGGAGATGGAAATGGGTGAGAAAGAGGAGATGGAAGGGACAGAGAGAGAGGAGATGGAAAGGGGGGAGAAAGAGGAGATGGAATGGAACTAGAGAGAGGAGATGGAAGGGACATAGAGAGAGAAGATGAAAAGGGGAGAGAGAGGAGGTGGAAGGGGGCGTGAGAGAGATGGAAGGGGGAGATAGAGGAGATAGAAGGGGAATAGACAAAGGAGATGGAAGGGGAGAGGGAGAGGAGATGGAAGGGAAAGAGAGAAAGTAGACAGAAGGGGGAGAGAGTGAGAAAGCGTTAAAAAAGAACGGTCAGTGAGAAAATCCTGTATAAATGTCTTTATTTTTCTCTCAATCGATTTTAATTACAGATCTTTCGAATCTCTCTTGATCTGGGGAAGTAGAATAAAAATGTCTTATATATCTGCGGCAGCTTTTGAGCATTACGAGTCAAAAATCGCTTTATGTTTCAGATGAACACGAGGAAGAACAATAATTTTCAGTGGCATTATTTGACAGTAACATACGCTACAGCATTACATATCAATTCGATTACCAATAATATTCGATGAATAGACAGTATATTTCACAGGTAAATTACTTCTCTAACTCAATATCCAAAATTATACATCGTATAAAATAACGCGTGAAATTTAATTGGATATGATCTATCAATATTATACTCTTGTTTGTCAGCACGAGTTTCAGATTTGTAGATATCGAGGGAAAATATCATTCCTTGATATGAAAGTCTGGGGAGTTTGACAATATCACACACACACACAAAAGAAAAAATCACCTCTCTATATTAAACGTCACTTTTATTCTTTCATTTCAATTTGATTATTTTTGATTTTGCAGTAACATCCACATAATCATTTCCTCTTGTACATAAATCAACAATATTATAAACTGATTGAACAAAATCAGATTGATATTTACTTGTATATCACTATCAACAATATCTTTCAATGAAACCATTATAAAATAGGCGTGAGAATTATTTGGGTATTTGATGGTCAATATTATTCCTCGATGTATCCTTGATTCGACAATTTCATCCCATTGATATATGTATATCACTATCGGCAATATCTTTCAATACATTCATCATATTATACACCTAAGTATTCCTTGGGTACTGAACCTTATTTTTTTTTCATTTGACAGTATCACGCTTCGTAATCACTTCTGTTGATCGATCTTCATCATTAGTCCCGGATTTTACAGGATGATATATCTGACGGTTATAATATTAACGATCGAGATCAACACTTCGAGAGTTAAAACTATTCCCTCAAATTGACAGTATCAAAGATTTTTCTTCGTGTACCTCGATTGATAAGACCATTCATTGATGTAAGACGGTATCAATCGAATATCAGCAATATTTGATAGGAGTATAAACTTTACATTTAGTTTTGAACCTTGGTTGTTAATATCATTCCTTAAATTGAAAGAACAATATTTTATGTAACTCGATCGACAAGATTATTAATTGATTAAACAGTATGACACGCCAGGAAATTAATTTTATTCAGACGCCATGATTATTCCCATTTTCAATAGTATCATTCGTGTGACAATTACTTGGGCACCTTCATCGACTATTATATTCCTTGATTTGATAATATACGTTTCAGAGTTATTTTTACCTTGAAAATCAGCCAATTTTATCCCTAAGGGCACTTCTTCCATAGTATTCGTAATCTTCTGGTCTCTTCTGTCCTTTTAAGACATTCTTTGTAGATATTATTTCATTATATCTACTTTCTTAAAATTTAATTTCAATTTTCTATTAAGTCTCTCTTTAATGGATTTATTTTATACCGATATATTCTTTCGATTTCTTAAGTTTGTGGATCATTCTGTACAGAATTTTTTTTCAAAGTTTATTTCATGTAAACGCACAAACACTGTATAATACATTTTTCAACCTCTGATCAAATAAACAAATAGCAGAATTTCTTTTCTTTTTAAAAGTACTTCTTCCTTGGTCTGTGAACTTTTGAGCACCCCTCATATCTTTAGTATCCAAATAAAATCCGAATTAAAAGCACATACAAGAAGAGAAACGATTATTATTTCTATCGTTATTTAATCTGTACAGCGAAGACATACTAAGATTTATTATCTGGGAATGTAACTTTAATAATATATGTTTAGCAGATAGCACTGTGTTGATGACAGTTTCTGTAGAAAAACGAATGGACTACGACGGGATATAGTTAAGGAAAGCAAGAAGAAAGGACTAAGCATTAATTAACAGAAAATGGAATGTATATTAGCGAGCATAAAGGAATTACAATATGATATTTACACATTGGGAACGATCTTAAATTCAGTGTCTTGGGGCATTATAACAACATGCAACGTAGAATAGGAGACTGGCATTTGTAGATGCCGAAGAATCACAAAAAATTTCTTATAAAAATTACATAATATCTGATATTTTATGTCTAATCTTCAATATGGCAGTGAATGCTGGGAAATTTCCTTACAAATGAATGAGAGTTAAAACGATAGAAATGTGGATCTGTTGACTATTTTGAGAATACCATGAAGGGAGCATATGACATATAAGGAAGAATATACGAACTACAAAGGAAATGTTGATAAAAATTAGAAGGGGATATCTGAAAATCCAAATTATGAGCGAGTGAGTGTCAGAGTGAGACAGTAGCATACCAAGAAAATGACACTGGATTATAAAATGACATTGGATATAAAAAGCCCAATCTACGCTTTACGACACCCTGTCTGTTAAGGAGGGGGGTATACCAGAAACATTCATCACAGACAGATGTACTTAATATTCTGATGGATTTTGATAAAAACGCTGTAAAAAGAATGCAATTAGAAAAAAAAAACCCTTCGGATCAAATAACGAACTCTATTCAGATTGAAGGTATTCTCAAATATTTAGATATGGCTTCAGCTTCGCCTTGGCTGCTTCATCAGGAAAACTTATAAAACAACCCTCTCAACACCCGGACATGACGCTCATTCATTTCTCCCGATAATAAACATATTTTATTATGAACATTATTTCTGAGTTTGTAAATAATTTGCGCTAGTAATATGGTTAAATTTTGGTTTTAAATATTTTATTTAAACAATTTCTTTTATCTGAATGGAAGTCGAAATATAGAAAAATCAAAATTTATACAGTTGTACTAAAAGTTAAATGAAAATAAAATTAACGAATAACTTTGATAAATTTTAATGTGATGGAATGTTTACTATAGTTTAATTCAACGAATATTGCTCCGAAATTATTTATTCAAGCACTGGGGAAAAAATGTTCTTTGGAGAACTTTGTTACTGCGTTTTAAAACATTCATTGGGAACCGAATTGAAAATCTTCGCGACTTCGCAGATCGTCGAGAAACCATATTAGATGATTCCTGGCATTTAGGATAATTAAGGTGCCCGATGTATCAACCCACTTCTATTCTTGTTGCCACTAAAGCTTTCTTTAACTCTAAAATAATCCCTGACCTTTTCAAATGTGTTAATTATGACTGCATATTTTTCTTCGCAAATAGTTTGTCATATTATAGTTTAGTCATTTCTTTTGGGCGTTTTGAATTTTTTATCAATGTTTTCTTATTTTACACCGGTCTGGAGTAGGCACAGTGGAGTAATGGATAGCGGCTCGGATTGAGGAATCGGAGAGACGAGTTCGAATTCCAGTCGAATCTGTTACATTCACTTACGTGCTAATACCCTTGGGAAAGGTATGAGTCTTCTTCGTCTTACCCCCCACTTATGGGTAAATAACAGAACGGATCCGGTTCTGTAGTCGTGGAGAGCAGAAAGAAATGGAACTTACTGCGGAAATATCTCCCTCGTCAGTCATGTATCGAAAGAAACATGATCGCCGAAACGTCTATCACATAACTGACTGATCGAACTGGAATGTATCCGCTGCAACAATCAACCCTGACGATCATCAAAAGATATCGATATTTCTATTAAACGACAAAATGAAGAAAGCAGTTCAAAACTAAAAATATTTTTTATACATTTCAAATGTTAATATTTTTATTCGCATATTTTCATGGTCTGTTGCTATTCTGTTTTAAAATAACCAATATTTTAATTTGTTCTATTTAGTCTTCTTTAAGTCTTTTATAAATATTTTATCACTATCATCATTTCTTGAATAATTTGAAATGGTATTAAGTCCGTTAACCTACAAAAGACTTCGTGAGAAGTGAAAGCAAAATGAAAGATTGAAAAATGAATAATCTGTAGAAGGCAAGCTGAAAATTCGAACCTGGATTTACCCGATTGTATACCATGTTATACCATATATTATATATGCCATATATATATATATACCATATATATACCATATATTATAGTATACCACTATAATCTCTTGAGATCAATTAATACCTATCACTACTTAGATGGATAAATTTGTCTGCACCTATGACATAAACTATATTTTTGTGATTTACGTGCAACAAATAAAGCTATGGAAAAGACTAAACCGGAGTGAAGAATACAGTTTGTTTCCTAAAACAATTATATACATTGTCATTTTGGTTAGGTGTTATTTTTTCCCAAATAATTGAAGATAGGCACTGGGAAGATTGCTTTTAAAGAGTGCTGACGAGAAAATAAATTAAGGAAAAGTCGCCAAGACTAAGAAAATTTAACAATAGCCAGCCGTGCACTGTAGGCTAATAATTAATAACCAGAGGTGAACATATAGCCAGGTATACACCCCAGCAAAGATCGGAATCGTTTTTTCGCACCTGTGTTTTTTCTAATTCATGTAGAACAGCTGATTCCTTAAATACTGACACAGGTAGAGTTTTTTTTTTTTTTTTTTTTTTAGAAGAAGAAGAATAGAATCATTGCGCATTTGAACACGCCGAATTTGCTGAAAGGTTTTCTCAGTCGTGCTCATCGTCAGATGTAAAACGACACAATCTATCAGACTGAGAAGTTCTCGTGGCTTCTTCTGGACTAATTATCTTAATTTGCTTATCTACATTTAATTATTTTAAAATGACAAGCAAAATCAACGATAAAAATAACATACCACACTATTAGAATGCTACACTACAGGCAAAAATTTTGAGGCCACCATAAAATTAATTTTTAAAATAAAAGGTAACATGTCAGTAACAACTGTGTAATTGCTTTTATTTTTCAGTCTTTCCCCGAGCTCCTTTTACTACCAATTATTTCAAATTTGGGTCCGTATTTCCACAATACATTTTGCTAAATTATGAATAGTTTATATGAGAAATATTTTATTTTGTGTTCATCATTAACCGTTCAGTATAATTTTTATGATTACTAAAATCTTCAATTAAGTTAAATGTTAATATAGGTTGGAAATTTTAACTCAACACTGGCTAATTTTATAAACAAAGATTTGATTCGGGTCAAAGGAATCCTGAAAAAGAGCAGTATAAGAGCTATACCATCTGATTTACGCATAATTAGAAAAAAATCATCTTTCAATAATACAAAACACTCATCATAAATTATGTCCAAATTGCCACGAGTCAAAAAAAAGTGAACAGCATTTCGGAAATGATGACTTGGTCGCCTCAATCTCCTGACTTCCCTGCCATTGAATGTATACAAGATAAATTGGATCGGAGAATTCGAAGAGAATACCCAAAGTGTGAGAGTGAGCTTTTTCAGTACTTGAATAATATTTTGGAAGGTCTGCCATCTAATTTTCTTCAAAAAACTGTTGGAAAGAATGTCAATAATATGTAAAGTAGTAATTAAGATGGATGGTGATTTTATTGACGAAAACAAAATATGATGCTGTTGTTTGATAATGTTTTTGTAGTTAAATTTCTTGTTTTGTCAAAGTAAAAGCAAATACACTGTAGTTATTGAAATGTTATCTTTTTCCTTACAAAAGGTGACAAATGGTAATGTCGGCAGTCGATTTATAAGAAAATACTTTTTAATTAATACAAAACAGTAACAGACACCAGTCAAATTTCCGTACAGTTTTTGAAGAAGGGCGCGTTCATTCTAGCTTGCCGATATTTTGATGCAGACGTTTTTCTTTATTGAGTTTATTTGTAGTTCCAAATTAATTTTCTCGTGAGAAATTAATTTAAAAACATTATTTTTCTTATTCGTTATGTTTCTACAGACATCGGGATAAATAATAATTGTCTTACAAGAAAGAAACAATTTAGAAAACCAATATAATTATTTCTATTCATTATTTTTGTTTATATTCAGCTACGTGAAGAATCTCGAAAGCCAACTCATAATTATCTGGCCATATTATTACGTTTTATATTCAGTGTTGCCTTAATTACCCAGGCGAACTAACAAAATGGTCGTTTTCTTTGACAAACCCAGATATTGAAACATTTGTTCTTAAGGAAACCATTAACAGCAGGTGAAGTTCGAATCCAGGTTGAAGCAAGGTATTATACTGCCAAAATTTATGACAGGTCAGCCTATTGGCAAGTCTGTAAAGATACACTACTAATTAAAGTATTTTACAAGAATATGCTAGGTATATGTTAAATTGTGATCAGTGGTTGAATTTTCTAAATATTTGTTTCTTTGAATATAGTATTTATTTCTGAGTTTGTAATTTGCTGTAGTAATATGGTTCAATTTTGGGTTTAGATATTTTCTTTAAACAATTCCTTTTATCTGAGGGGAAGTCGAAATATGGAAAAATCAAAATTTATACAGTTGTACTAAAAGTTAAATGAAAATAAAATTAACGAATAATTTTGATAAATTTTAATGTGATCGAATGTTTACTATAGTGTAATTCAAAGAATATTTCTCCAAATTTATTTCTTCAAACACTGGGGAAAACACTGTTCTTTGGAGAACTCTGTTACTATGTTTTAAAATATTCATTGGGAACCGAATTGAAAATTCTCGTGACTTAGCAGATCGTCGAGAAACCATATTAGATAATTCCTGACATTTGGGATAATTTTGGTCTTTGCCAACTCTTCTCCAAATAATATGCAAGAGACTGTAATTGGTTACATAATAAGGACAGCAAGGTGTAATCTTGACCCAACGTAATTCGGACAGGTGTGTTTCTTTCCGTGTTGCCACTGGCTTCAATTCTTCAGATCCCAACGCTACGCCATAGATTATCTACAAAGAACATTTTATTTTTCTTATTCGCTTTATTAGACAAGAGGGACAGTTAGGGTTGCATCACTTCTAGGAGAAAGTGGAAGATATTCAGAGGGACGCATACCGACTCCTTAGTACGCCTCTCTGAGGAATCTGGGTTCGTAAGGCGCGTTGACTTCAAAATTCTTGCGTCCTTATGCTTTCTTCGAGTACTTTTGGTCTTATATTCAAAACATAGACAAAGGTACTCCTCCACTTTCAGAATTCCACGCCCAGCGTTTTATGACTCGTAGTTTGCCATCATGGCTCAGTCACTGCATTCTATAACAAGTGTGGTCTTGCCTTTCCTGAGGCTTAGTGCGAATTTAACTGTCTCACCGGGAATTTGAACACGGTTACGTCAACAACACACCTGCGATAATAAACGATTCCTATAATATTTAATGTAACTTAGAACAAGTTAACATGTTACAGAAGGGAGAACATAATGATAACGGTTTGCTGCTACTTCTACAACTAAACTTTAACATTATGAATCATGAGTCAAAGATTAAAATCTTCTGATCCATTGCATTTTACATTCTTGTTTCCATGTTCATAACAGAACCTAGCAGAATAAAAATATTACTAGGATTTCTGCTCTACGGTCGCCATTTAATATTGATTCTACACTTCCTGTTTGCCTCTTCCATGAAATTAAACTTTTTTCTTTCGTTGTGTTATTCTCAAACACCTGAATCGTTATTGATATTATTAAAGAATGTATGCAAGTAAATTCTTGGTTTTATCCATTTTACTAGCTGGATCAAACACGAAACATGCTTCTCCAACATATTTTGCTCCATTACTAGTCCAAATACAGGTAGACATGGCACCTGGCACCATGCTGAGACAAATGTTGTCAATGCTAAAACGTTTGATAAACGTTTATCAAAGGTTTTAGTATTGGCAAGCTCCAGGGAATTTCTCTAAAAGATAAATCTCTCGAGGAGCGAAATGGCTATATAAATGGGGTACAATTGATTTTCATTTTTATGTAATTCATTTATATGCTCTATAATAAATATACTGATTTCTCTTTTGTGAATCAGTTTTAATGTTTTATATTATTAGGATTCACTTGGTTTACTTACCCACGGATTTATAGATATTATATTTAACTGATATGTTAATAATAATTATAGATGTGTTAACGATAAATTTAGCCCTAATGCTGATAGAAACGAAAGTATAATAACAAAAATTGTGACAATAATGACAATGGTAATTATGATAATAGTTGTGGTAATACTGAGGAAAATAGTAATAATAATAATAACAATAATAATTTTTTTTAACATACAGCGTGCGTTAGCACGTGCGATACCCTGTCTTCATCAGCCGCCGACCAGGTGTGATCTCACGGTTTCGGTGACTATGGTGGGACCGCCATCCCTGGCGCCACCAGCAGCGTTTGCCACCAGGCAGGGTATGAAGATAAGCTAATTGATCGTTCCTTTAAGTAAATTCTATCGGTAATGAAAGTTTTCTCTGAACGCGTTTGCCGTTATTGACGCGCTCGTAAAAATCGTTATAAACGCCACGCAAATATTTTTACTTGCGCATGTTAGGTCGTGATGTTGCACGCATTTTATTTGCTTGTTTTGATCTCGACCAAATCCAACTTAAAATAAAAACAATGACAATGGTAAAAAGTACTACTAATGATGCTGGAGAAGGCTATGGAATAATTGTACCTAAAGTGTTAACACCAGTACTGATAGTGAAAATAATAATAATAGTAGTTATTTTCGGTAGGCGCATAAAGTGCTAACAACAATATTAATAGCAGAAGTAGTAGTATTGAAGTATTAATATTGAAGTGTTAGTAGTTGTATCCCCTGATGGTGCTGGTCGTATCCGCTGGAATGATGCTAGTGTAGGTAACAGTGCTGATAGTTTTATCGATCTGTGTTAATTGCTATAGTGGTAGTAGTGTTTGTGGGTGTGGTGGTAGTGTTAATGACAGGTGTTGCTGGTTATGTTTTGGTGGTTTTGGTGTTCTTGCCTTTTAGTGTTCTACTATTTTTTCCATAGTTCCATTCCTGGTTGTGTTCAGTTTTGTTATAAGTATTATCCATTTGGTATGAACTGTGATACTAGATATTTATTTTCGTGTCTGCATTTTGAAATTATTTCCGATTTTTGGTTTAGTAATTCCTTTTGTTGACTTTTGGAGATTATTGCAACTTTTTCGTGTAGACAAAGTAGACATCTCTTTGATGTGTAATTGTAGGCAGGTGCGGTTTTCAGGATTTTCCAGCTTATTTTTGATATGATGTTTCTCTCTCATGTATAATGAAAAAAGGAGCAATAATGGCAATGGTAATTATGATAATAGTTGGTGTTGCTACAACTATTATCATAATTACCATTGTTATTATCGTCACATATTTTTGTCATTATATTTCTGTTTCCATCAACATTAGGGCTACATTTACCGTTAACACAACAATAATTATTATTAACATATCAGTTATAATATCAATTATTATCACTATCAGCATAGTCGCTGAAATAAATAATAATAATAAACAAGCAGTCAGCGTTGATAATACAAAACATCATCACCATGTCCACAAACAAAACCCACTTAACTAAAGTGATGATGTAAAGAGTGTATATATACACGTCTACCTATGTGTATGTGTTTGTGAGGAAGTGTAATTTCGTCTGACGACGCAGGCGGCCGGCCTGAAAGGAGTCAAGTAAACCCCCACCTACTCCTTATCCAAAGAGCCTCACTACATATAATAAGTGCTGTAGTTTTGACACCGAAATAGAATTACAATTGTGTATGTATGTTTAAGACCGATGGTTAAAGTTTTATTCATTTCAGAATATATTTCTAATAAAAGAATATAAATTACTTTTATTGTGTACGCTTTATACTGAATTTATTTCTCATTCGAATGATGTAAAAATAGTATATTTTTCTACGACTTGAAACATTTTGATGCTGGATTAATTTAAATTATCCAAATTTGATGGCAAAATAAGTTTAAGACCGCATGGGTATTAAAATTAAAGCAAAAAGTTATAGAAAAAATGTGCAAAAAATATTCATCAATATTTAGTGCTGTAACCTTTATTAATAATTACAGCTTCACAAACGCCTAAGCATCGTGTGCTTTATAAGTGAGCCCCCAAAATCATCTGGACTGCTCTGCTATATTTACTAGACATAAACGTATAATTGGACAACGTTTGTTGGTTTTTAGTGTGAACGCTAATAGAAATATAATTCCATAAATTTACAATCGTATTAATATCCAGACTCTGTGGAGGCTACTCAATGACATCCATATCATGGTGATCAAAAAATTGCATTACTTCTTTGACTTTGTGAATGGGCCTATTACCTTGTTGGTAAATAGCTCCATGTGGCATTTGGTCAGTCAAATATGGCAGAACATGTTCCTTAAGTAGTTGCATATAGCCTACACTGTTTAGTTTTCCATCAACTTTAGCAATTGTACCAAAGCTATTGAATGAACCCCAAACCATCATACACCCGCCTCCCCTCGCACCGTGTTTTTGACACATTGACGATGGAATTCTTAGGTTGGGCAGAGTCTGGCAATGGTTTTTCCATTCGATCCAAAGATGCAAAAGCGTGACTCATCACTCCAAAGAACTCAACACCACTCGTCGGCCGTCCATTGAATATGACCTTTCGCGAAATTCAGCCGCTTGAGTCGATTCCTCTCCGAAACAATTGGCTTTTCTCTCGCAATGCACCCGAATAATCCACATTCTCTTAGACAGTTTCGGGCAGTTTGTGATGTAAAACTAACGCCAGCTTTTCCAGGTATTTAGCTGGAAATGTCCATGGCCGTCAGCATTCAGTTAGTTTGCGAAAGCCTATGAATTCGTCTGTCCAGTTGCACTGTTGCTTTTCTTGAGACTCCCGATCTTTGCCTATCCTTATTTTGTCCAGTATCCTGGTAAAGTTTCCAAATCTGAACACAAGCCGTTTTGCTGCACTTTAATAACTTGCGTATGTTCATAAAAGAAACATTTTATTGATGAAGTAACACTATTTTTGATCTAGTCACTTGGCTAAGACTACGACGCTTTCCCGTAGTGAATTAATTGTATAATAATGCTCAGTTATTATACTATATAATGCATCAATGATCGGAAATGTGACCAACCATTTAGCAAATATTTTACATAATACCCATGCAGTCTTAAACTTATTTTACCGACAAATTTGATAATTTAAATCAATCAGGCATTACATTTTTTCAAGTTGGAGAAAAATATACAATTTTTACATCACTCGAAAGAGAAATAAATTCTGCATAAAGCATAAACAATAAAACTAATTTGTATTGTTTTAATAGAAAACATATTCTGAAATGAATAAAACTTTTACCGTCGGTCTTAAAACTTATTTTCACCAGTGTATATATTTAGTAAAGGTAACAAATCCGTTGGAATATAATCCAAATGGAGCCTAATAATATAAAATATTAAAAGTGATCCACAGAAAGAGCTCAATGTATTTATTATTACAGGGCAAATAATCAATAAACAATAAAATCTCAAATCACTTCATATGGGGAATAGCCTATTTTTGTAGACGAAGATATCGGCTGTCTGTCTTATCAACCTCTGTGTGGACTGATTTCTGACAGGAACTCTGTCTACACCGGGGTTGATAAGACAGACGACCGATATATTCTCCTGTGGATATAGGCAATTCCTCATATGAGGTGATTTTGGATTTTTATTGTTTATATATATATATATATATATATATATATATATATATATATATATATATATATATAGATGCATATATGTATGTATGTTTAAATTTGTATACCAATTCCTAAAGTAAGATTTAAAAGATTTATGGAATTCCGTCAGAAGATTCGGGTGATCAGTGTTAAAATAGATCTTATAATAAAATATGAATAATAAGACAATGAAGATTATATCAAAAAACCTTTTGGTTAAAGACGTGAAATGTAGCGCTAAAATAGACATTTAAATAGTAAAGTTACTGAATACCGATTTTTTCAGAAGCCATTTCTTATTGACATCGTAAAATCTTTATCTATATATTATAATGTCACTATTCTCTGACTATTGTTATAACAAACTCTTACTTACACAACGTACTTCCTATAAGGATTCTCTATCGTCATGCTTCGTTTAACTGCCGTGAGGACTGTATTATTTAGTCTGAAGACTGTCTCAAACGGTTAAGCATTTACCCTGTTCTCCCACTGATATGAGATGTGATACAAGGTCGGGATTATTGTGCGGAACCTGAGCGTGCCCACTGGAATCAATGGTCAAAATTTACCTGTTCCCCACATTTGCAGGGAACGAGCCCTTGGCTTTGTTTTTCTCAGTCGAGTCTCTACCCGTAGACAGAGACCCGACCGAATCATCCTCTGCTCGAAAGCAGATATCTTGTCAGTCGCGAGCCAGGCAGCGAACTGCTTGAGTTGAGGCAACTGCTTAACTTTAACCTGGAACTCTTTGTAGTAATGGTCTAGTTCATATAGTCACCGGGGGTGGGAAATTTCCTCTACAACACCCCCTTTTAAGATTAATACTTTTTATAAATATTTTAAATTGTATCTCTTCTTACTCCTCCTCCTCCTCCTCCTCTTTCTGCAGAGTTAACCAACTTACTTGAGTTGTAGTTGTTTCCGTCTTGGCTCGACTTCCAGTTCATCAGTACGTTTTCTTTTTCTGGAACTTATCTTTGTAGGTTCCACGACTTTTTGTGGTGCTGACACATCAAAAATGACATATAGCATTTTTATCGGTTCTTCCAATATTATAGGTCATTCATCACTGATTCTTTTTTCAGCTGATTATGGTACTTTTTATGTTAATTTATTACCTTCCAACATGTAAATCAATTTCCCGATATTATGCCATCTTTCCAGGTTTCTTTGTCATTCTTATAGGCACTAAAGAATACTTTATCGCCGATCGTGAAACTTTTGGTGCCGCTTTTTGTAACCGTTCGTGTTTTTCGACTTGGTAACAAATTGTCGAAAATTGTTTTTACTCTTCTGGCAAACATTAATTCTGCAGATGCCTGAGGATGTATTCGGGCTAGGTGCTACCCAGTAAAATCTTAGAAAATTTTGAATTGCTTTCGCATTTAATTTCTCAAGATGGCTTTCTTCAACGCACTTTTGAACGTTCCCACATACCGTTCAGCTCGTCCGTTAGAGCTGAGGTAATATGGCGGGGTCGTAACATGATCAATGGAGAACATCATAGCTGCATATAGCCTACACTGTTGATTTTTCCATCAACTTTAACAATTGTACCAATACCAAATCTATTGAATGAACCTCAAACCATTATACACCCGCTTCCCCTTGCACCGTGTTTTTGACACACTGAGGATGGATTTACTCGGTTGGGTAGCGTATGACAAAGGTTTTTCCATCCGATCCAAAGATGAAAAAGCGTGACTCATCACTCCAAAGAACTCAACACCACTCGTCGGCCGTCCATTGAATGTGACCTTTCGCAAAATTCAGCCGCTTGAGTCGAATCCTCTCCGAAACAATTGGCTTTTCTCGAGCAATGCACCCGAATAATCCACATTCTCTTAAACAGTTTCGGGCAGTTTGTGGTATAAAACTAACGCCAGCTTTTCCAGATATTTAGTAGGAAATGTCCACTCCCGTCAGTTCATGCAAGAAATTCCCTGTCACTGAGAATGTTGGATTTTTACACTTGTAAATTTCCGGCTATTTCTATCAACTACCACAGGATAATAAGATCCTTTCATAGGACCTGCAATATCGATATGCACTATTGACCACGGCGCATCTGTCTTTGACCAGGGTTCTATTTTTGTAGTTGTGGATGTTTCTGCAGTTGTCCAAGCCAAAATTTTGTCTATATTCGCAAGAATATGTTTTAACTTCTTTATTTTTTTAAACAACGTGGTTGAAATTCTTGTAACTCTAGTTACAACTCTTATGATTTTCTCATCCTTGTAACTGTTATAAGTAGTAAGAGTTCCAAATCCTCGAAACAATGGTTAGAAATCCTGAATTTCGAAACCTTCGTCGCCACTATTTCAAAGCCACTATTCTATGACTATTGCTATAACAGGTTCTTACTTATATAGTGTACTTCACATAAGCAAATTTATCTATACATAATGCTTCGGCTACTTGCCGTGACGCTCGTATTAGTTAGTCTGAAGACTGATTACAACGACTAGGAATTTATCATCACACCTCTACACTGCAGGATGTCGCACAAGGCCGATTTTTATGTGGAGCGAACCCAAACCCGTAGGCCGGGGCAAAAATTTTCCGTAGACCCCGCATACATGATGTCAGGTTTTGCTACCTCCGCAGATGAGATTCTGTCTTTTGGCATAGCCTCGTCTGGGTTCCTCTCTGCACGAAGACAGAGTGTTCAACAAGCCGGTCACGAGCCTGGCAGCGAACTGCTTGAATCGAAATGGGTAGGTATTTACCAAACTTCCCTACAAGGCAGGATGTGGCACAAGGCCAGTTTTTAGGTGCGGCATTTCCGAGTTCATAGGATCTGGCAAATATTACCTTTACTGCCTGGGTCGAAGCGGCTACTAATCTTACCTCTGACCTGGAGATCTTTATAATAATCGACTTGTTCATATAGTTATCGAAGGTGTACTATTCAGTCCACAACAGTATATTAGACAATACCTAAGCAATACGGTTGCTGGAATGTAAGAAGATGTATATTAGAAAACATTTCTGGCAATGTCATAACATGTAGAGCTAAGATTGGCATTTAAAGATTCATGTTACTGGACAATAGGATAATGCCAATTATATCGGAAGCCATTGTCTGCTGACATTGTAATATCTGCGGCTAAAGTAGACAACATTTATATATTAAGGTTACAACAGAGCCATTCATCGTTTAATAATACACTTACGTTCAACGATTGAGTTAAGATTAAAGTTTGGTTTATTTAGATATATAATATCTTCAATGATAAAGATTAAGCATCTATATTAAGATTATTGTCACTGATAATAAATGCTGCTAGTTCTTATGCGAGGAACCTCATGTTCTATAGGTTAATGTCATCTGGCTAGAAAACGCATCTTTTTCTTGGGGCTCTTTGTGTAGCGTTGCAGCTTAGAACAGACGCTATGCTCGTTCTCTCCGGTCCTGGGTATGCTGATAAACTACATCCGGCGGCAAGGCAAGGAATTTTTATGGTTTTGAGGAGCGTGGAGCCATCTCTTATTTGCTGGTGTTCCCAGGCCCACTCTGACCCGGGTTGTAGTACCCATTAGAGTCCAAAATACCATGAAAGTATAAAAATACATTTTATAGTAGAAATATAAGCAATACAGTTTTATATAAAAGAATTACCAACAATACGAATTTGTAATGAAATTACCAACAATACGTATTTATAGTAATGTTACCAACAATATACAGAGTGTCCATAAAGTTGGTGTGCACTTTAAAAAATTTATAACTTTATCTGTATTTGAAATAGAAATAATTTGTAAAAAGAATTAGAAAGAAGTAAATCTATATTTTTTAGTGTTTTATTGGAATTTTATTTAAGTCTCCACATGTCCTCCATCATTAGCAATACAAAGGGTAATACTATTTTGCAGTTCATGGAAAACATTTGCCAACTGATTTACAGTAATGCTTGAAATCACATTAGCTATTTTAGCTATAATTAAAACTAAGTACATTAAACTTTATAACAGTTTTTACAGATTATTTCTATCGCAAATACAAATAAAGTTATAATTTTTTTAAAGTGAACACGAACTTTATGGACATCCTGTATTTTATCGGTAGTTAAAGGCATACGATTGCATTCAAAATATTTAAATTGCAGCATTAAATAACCCATAGATCTTGATATGCCGCTAAACAAAATCAATCTACCAAGCAAACAATGTTTGTTCTCAGGCTACAGTTTCTTCTAGACTAACGCTTCATTCAGATTTTTAGCCATCAAATAAAAGAACGAGTCAAAATTGTAGCAGCTGGAAACTTTTATTCCGTTGTAACCCTCTTCAGTTGACGAGTTAGACATAGATGAAGCGAGGTAAGGAGGCGAAAGCTCTAACGGGCAGGTGATCTTCCTTTTCGCACCGCGGACGAGTGGTACACTGTCCTGTAGGCGGCTAGTGATGATTGTCTTGTAGAGATAGCTTATCTGAATTCTGATGAAAAGACAACGTAGCAGAATTAGACCGGAAATACGGTAAGTACAGTGTGACATTTTTTTTTCATATTAATTTCCTTTATCTTAAATAATGTTTTCTCAGTTTCGTTCACCCTTTGCGTCTTAGTGGCTTTATCACCTTCCGTGAGCTAGACTACACTGTTTAGCAAGCTAGCACTGCATAGACAACCTTTAATTTCAGTTCGGAGTGTACCACATTTGTGCTCAAGTGATAGACTAATGAAACTTAATGAATTACAAGTTAGACTCTTATTCTATTCGAACTAGCATTTTCACCTTTTGGTGGTTTTCTGCTGTGAATCTAACAAAGTTTCGAACACTATACCTTCGATCCTTTCTCAGGAATCTCTCGTCATATTCAATAACCTTCTCTGAATTTTCAACTACACAATATATTTACTCCACAATGAGAGAGTCTTCTGATTCCATGTTCAGTTCTAAGGGAAGATAAATTATATTCATTAAACACTAACAGTTTTATTGACTATTGTGTCGCTTGTCCGTTTCTTCCACTAAACTCACACTAAAATGTTTTCTTCAACAAGGCCATCTCCCTTAGATAATCTAATGTCATTTTAGAGGATTAAGCATAATATCTTTACTTAAACTCAGATGATAGATTATTAAGACTCAGATGATAGATTATTTGACTATCCTTCAATTTTTAATGAAAACATTTCCAAATCTTATCTCTTTCTCTGCTAGGTCTACTTAGCGGCGTGTCCATGCCTAACAGAAATAATTATTTTATTATTTATATATTTTATTATTCGGACTGTCACCCTCATCTTCACTGAGATATTCACAACGTTTCGGCCGTTGTACGCTCCAGCCTTCTTCAGGTGATTGGAATTTCGAACCGAAGCATTTATTTCGTTCTCCGGAGTAGACTGTTCTAGTTCCACGTGTCATGCCTCTTTCGGATGTCTCATTTAATTCCCTTTAATTGGTATTGAACTCACAATTCGTTGGATTTAGACATTGGAAAAGAGTTGTGAGTATCACAGCAGTGGTGAAACAAAACTTGGACAGTTGATTTAAAGGGAAATAACTGAGACATCAGGAAGAGGTATGACACGTGGAACTAGAAGAATCTACCTCGGTAGACGAAATAAAGGCTTCGATTCGAAAGCGTACAACGGCCGAAAGGTTGTGAATATGTCAATGAAGATGCGGATAACAGCCCGAATAATATATTAGGTTGGTGGAAAAATAATATCGTTTTCTGACGTATTTTTTAATGTCAAAAAACGATTTTTGCACCAACCGAATAAATGATGCAAGTAATCATAATACCTCATCTCAGATATATAGACATCGATAATTTTCTCCTGTTAAACTTTGCAAAAATATCTTGTTTTTAAACATAGGAAATTGCATTTCATCATTAAATTTATTCAACAATAAAAACTGTTTTGTTTTTTTTTCTCCAAATAATGGTTTTATTAAATGTATGTAGTAAAAGCACATGGTTAATTTTCTCTCCGCCCCCGACTCTCAAAATTAAATTCTTTTTTCGCTTTGGAATTTTAGAATTTGGTAAAAGATTACTGAACATTTAATCTGTCATGATTCTTAAATCTGACACTTAAAGCCGAAATGAATAAAACGATTCCCATTTCAATTGAAATTCTTTATAGATGAATAAAATGTTTACAGTAAAATACTGCTTTCGATTAATCAATATTAAGCGAATGTATAGAATTTGTTTTTGTCGTAAGTCGGGATTTCTATTCCTCGAAATCTATGGAATTGATTTATAGTCACAATTACTTACATTATTGAGATTCGGACTATTGTCCTCTTCTTTATTGTTATCATCACAACATTTCGGCCGATATGACTTTCGGCCTTCTCCCGTTGTCTATCAATCCGGGTAGCCCCCAGGGAATCCTTTATTTAATCTACCCAGGTAGACGTTACATGTCTATTGATATCGTGTTTTGTTCTTATTTAAAACTGATCCGTTATTGCTCACTCTCTTTCCAATGAATCTGTGTCTTTACTACTCGGCACAGGGATTGGTCTCACAATTAATATGCCACTAAGTTACTGAACCAGCGTTTTAATCCATTAGGCTACCTGGATCAACAGAATGCCGCGGAGGACATTGCTCGAAATGTTGTGATAATAGGAATAAAGGTCAAATTTTCTTGTCGAAAAAGTATGAATTTAAGCAATTACTTGTAGAATTAAATAGGTTTAATTTTTTAAATCTGTCCATTTAAAATAAGAAAAGGCCTCTAGTCGATGTAAACTAAATTAATTAGTATGGATTGTTGCACACAAAATAATAGAAAATCAAATGCAAACACATTTTCGTTCTTTGTTTAATGTTTCACGTTAAATTCATTTTGTTGTGAGCTTTAAAAATGAAAATAAAAGTTGTGAGAAAAAAAAAAGTTCCTCTCTTTCTTGCAAGTGTAAAAGTTATTGCATATAAATTCGTTTCTATAAACGACGACTGAGAAATCTTGGCTACGTACAAAAACCACACTAATCAAATGTATAGTATGTATATGCTAAAGATTTCTGTTAACAAATAGCCGATGACTTATTCGCAACAGGTCACAGAGAAAACTAATCGATATGAGAAGTCTTCATGACACCAAATTTCAATACCCAAGGTTGGGACGGAAAGTAAAACCTGGGGGGGTATCCGTTAATGCAATGCTGTCGAAATAAATCGGGAAATAATTAGACGCAGTTACAATAACAAGAGAATTTTACTTCATCTGTTGGTAAAAGATTTCCAGGCAGGCTTTTATACGTCTGGGAATCTCACCAGCTTAACTTACATTCAACGAGGAATTTAATAGCAATATATCGCTCTCCCAAATCTGTTGATTTCTCTTGTACGGAATGCAAGAGAGAATTACTCTTTTATGATCCTCACAGTAGATATATATTCAGATCACGCTAATCATTAGTGATTGGACGGAAGCGCTGCAGGTCTTTCCAACCATTGTGGGGAGATAAAGAATGTGTGTGTTACTAAACGGTACGTAATGGCGTTTGAAGAATGGGGGTGGGAATATTGGCTTCGTTATTTGCTGAGTAGACTATTAGTGGTAGTTTTTTTTTATTCCCGAAAACGAAGCTCATAAAGTAATGTTTCGTTTTAAAGAGCAGACTGTATTAGACATTGTTTATAAAGTTAACTAAAAAAAACAAAAAGAAAACACCCTATAGGGAAATGTAGTGGAATATGAAATCGAATCAGAACTGAGAGACAATCCGTTTTGAAAACGCTTTAGGAAGTCCTTGATGAATTATTAACTTGTTTCAAATGTGCACGTTGTTAGCTACGTATTATGGCACAGCTGCTGCCTGGACATCAGCGGCCATTCTCTGAAATTAAATTATAGAAAAACAGAAGTGTTTATCTTGATGAGATGAAATAGGTTTAAATACAAACCTGAAACAGATGGAAAGGTGAACAAACCAAAGAACTATAAAAAAAAAAGAAGGAATTAAAATTTGAAAAACAAAGAGGATAAAGGTGGAGATTCTACAATCGCCTATTATTTTTTAGTGTTATCAGTAGAATATAGGGCCACATACTCATTGTACTAGGGCCACAGCCTGAGCACGCAAAGTATTTCTGCTGTGATTTCCATAGCAAATATGTTTTACGAGATATAATGGCCAGCCTCACGCCCATGAGGTTTTTAATTTTAATTTTAATTTAATTCACAGTTGTCGTTCTCCTAAATTGGTTGCCAACCAAGGCTAAGGGGCCAATTTTGCCCTGCTATCTAACCCATGGAGAAGAAATGGGTTCCTATCTTTTCCCAGGTTATCTGTGTGAAAGTGAACGAAGCGAGAATTTGAACTTGGCATGCGAATAAGTGGTATACCTGTTAAAGGATACCATACCTGTCAAAAGCTACTATACCTGTTAAAGGCTACCATACCTGTTAAATGCAACCATACCTGTTAAAGGCTACCATACACAAAATTAAACTGTAGCATTTTTAACTTTTTGTTATCAGAAGATAATAATCTGAAAGAAAATGTAAATAATGAAGTTCGTAAAAATACGTTTAAAGGCATTCATTTTTGAAAAGATAAAAAGAAAACATTGTGTTATTTGATGGCGATGTTGACGACCAAAATGCGGCCCAACAAATGGATCACCATAAACAAGTTCTGTATTTAAACACAGAATGGGAAAGATATTTTGAAATTTATTAATCTGGGAGTAAGCAATCTATTCTCTGCTAGGAACCGAGTTATAGTAAAAAAAAAATTGTTTAATGCAGGAAATAAAGAAATGAAAGAAGGTAAAAAAATTGCAAAAGAAAAGATTTTTTGCAGTTGGCTATAAATTTTGTGCCAATTCCATTTAGCCAAAGTTGATAGGGAAAAATAAAAATAAATTCCGGCTTAGAAAAACAATTAACTTATATGGATATCTCGTGCTTATGAATTGGATCCAGAATCCTTCTTTTCATGTTTAAACATAGTCTACTGATTAATATTTTCTCCATTTTTAGTTTTTTTGTACCGAGATTATTATTATTATTTTTTGTCATTTCATTTTGAGATTGGATATCTCAATTAGTCTCTCTTTTATCCTCTTTTTGTTTATTAATGAAACACCATATTGTTAGCCAATGAATGAAGTACCATTTCAGACATATTTTGAAGATACCATTTAAAGAATATTTCTCATATACCTTTAATTTTCATAGCAAATCATTTTTCTCGTAAAACGGTAAGTTGGCGTCAATATTTCGCCAGAAATATTTGATATCCATTTCTGTTTTTCAATGTAATTTCAAGAGTTTTCGTTCAATCTCGTCTTTCCATCTGCCATCTCATTCATCATATTTTTTGACGGCTCTCTGAATTTGTAGTCGTTTTCGGCGATGATTCTATCAATTGTATTATCCGTTTTATTTTTGTGCAAATACTTCATCATTTAATTGGAGCATTTTCTACTCAGTTCGTCCAGTTTTATTTCTTTTCTTTGCTTCTTCCTTCAATTTCTCTCTATTTCACTCTGTATTAATTGCCACCAATAAGACGCAAAGAATCGAAATTACTTTCCACACTATTTCCTTTCATTTTCTACTCGTTTATTTTTGAAGTAGCCATTTTTCATAGAATATATTAATAATATATAATAGCTATAATACTTCTTCTTCTATGTGCCGTGCCCTTTTTAGGAAGTTAGCTATCAAGCCACTCCACAATTTCCTTTTTTTTGTAAGTCATAACAAATATTGTGTTTTTCGTATCGCTCCTAAACTCTGTTCTGTGATTCAATTACTCAAGACCATTAGGAAGGTTATGTGCAGTTTACCTCTGTCTCACTGGTCTTCATTCTGTCCTGTGAGTATCTAATTTTCAAAGTATTCTTTCCTCATTACGTGCCCTAGAAATTTTAACTGTCTATTTCTGGTGTTAAATATAAGTGTGCTTTTTTTCACATTTTCTCTATAAGTTTGTCGATGTCCGATCCATGATATCTCAGCATCCATTAGTAGCACCATATTAATGTTGCACAAAGTCTGTTCTTCATCTGTGTGGTGATTACGCAGCATTCACTGCCGTAAAGGCGAATTGGTATTATGTAACAATTCACTACTCTTTTCTTTGTTTTTAACAAAATTTTCCTTTTTTTTATTACTTTGCTTAGCTTTTGGAAGGTAACTTTCGTTATTGCAATGTGTCTTCGGATTTCAGTGTCGTTCTTTCCTTGCTCTGTTAAAAACTTCACACATATTTAAATTGTTATACTTGTTTCATTTTGACATGTCCAGTTTATAATTTGCACGTTGGTCTGTTCCTTGCGCTAAATACATGTTCTGTCTTCTTGCAATTCATCCTTTCTTCCTGCTTTCACTCGCTAAAATCTGTAGGAGTTCTTTTAGTTTCTTTTCTGTGTTTGCTATCAACAGTGCGTCACCTTTATATCTTATGTTGTTAAGATTTTTGTCACCAATAATGAATACTGTTAGGTCTTCTATTTTTCTCAGAATCGCTTTACTGTCTGGGTTGAATAAGTCCGGTGAGAGGACACACCCTTGTCTTATACCACTTTCTATTTTTTGTATAAGAATTTAATTAATCATTTCTTCTTTGTATGCAGAAAGTTTGCTGCCAGTGTAGTTCCAAATATTCATATCTAGATTTAAGCAAGTTAAATGTAAAATACCAACCGAAAATAGATTTCACTTCTTTAATATAACTTTTAATCTTGAAAAAGAAAATAAAAACTTAAAAAACACGGAGAATAATAATCAAAGTTCTATTTTCTTTTAAAAAGTCTTCTCAGCACTGATTCTAATATTTTTTTTATCGTCGGATTACTTTCAATTTTTCCCCCTGTTTTTTTTTCTTTTCTTTTCTAAACCAACCAATCAAGAGCAAAACAAAATTTGATTTACAAAGAAATCAGTATTTTAATAACATTTCTAAGATAAAACAATTTAAAGAAAATATCACTTAAAAAATAGACATTTATAATAAAAAAAAAACTGTTTTTAAAATCAAAGGGATTGTACAAAAGTTAATTTAATTCTATGACATGTATGAAATGACATATTCTATTCCTTCAAATCTATTTTAAATTATTACATGCGAAATGTAATGAACATCTCTATTGTTAGTTATTACATTTGAAAAAACTTTTTCACTTCCTGCAAATCTACTTTAAATGATTACATATGAATGACTTATTGCTTTCTGTATTTGCTATCAACATTGTGTCATTTTTATATCTTAACAATGTCGTCACAAATAATGAATACTAGTAGGTATTTTATTTCTCCCAGAATCACCTTTACAAATCTACTGTAAATTATTATATGGGAAATAACTGTAAACTGTCACAAGGGAAATGACTGTAAATTATTTCATAGGAAACGACTACTGAAACATTTTCCGTATATATATTAACTTCCTTACTATTCAGATATTACTTTCCTGGTGTTTCTATATTTTCAGGAATATTGACTAGTTTCTGAGGTTGAATGAATATATATATATATATATATATATATATATATATATATATATATATATATATATATATATATATATATATATATATATATATATATATATATATATATATATATATATATATATATATATATATATATATATATATATATATATATATATATATATATATATATATATATATATATATATATATATATATATATATATATATATATATATATATATATATATATATATATATATATATATATATATATATATATATATATATATATATATATATATATATATATATATATATATATATATATATATATATATATATATATATATATATATATATATATAGTGGTTAGAACATTCGCATTCTGACCATGAGACCCGGGTTCGAATCTCACCATGGCCGATTTGTCAGTAAGGAGATTTCCTGATGATATATATAATTTCATATTTTCTTCAACCTTATCAAAAAATTATTTATTAAATATAGATGCCAATTATTTTCAGTTACAAACCTCAACATTACGCTGAAAACGTGCGCAATTCGTAACCCCAAAGATAGTGAGTAACTTTACACAACCCTCTTGCTGTTAGCCTCGAATATGAAGATTTTCTCACCAGACTTATGGACTTATTTTTAGGTTTTTTGAAGTCTTTCACGTGCACTTATAATGATAATGGCAATATCAGCTGTTTGGTTATAAGGAACCATTCGGCATTCGTTGTTCAAACAGTTAGTGCTACTGTCGGTTTAAATTCATAAAATCATTCTCTTAAATCATTTTTTCAGGAAAATAGTCCTTTCAAGTGCACATCGCTTTTTCAAATGTTGATGTGGGCTTCCTTTCTAAATTTTTCTTTGAAATAGTGTGGAAAGGCAATTTCTTGAATATACCATTATTTCCTCCTCGACTTACATGTGATATAATTTTAGTTGTTGCTGTTGAAAGTCCTCAAGTGATGTCATTTCTGTTATTTGGTACAGTTATTTGTGATTGCGTAGCACCAGTCCACAGTTTTTGAAAAAATGATGGTCTTTGCCATGATCCCCAGTCAGCTGACAGTTTTGGCGTCTTCTATGACATCTATATGAAAATCTCGATCTGACAAGTCTATTTAAGAATATAACCAGTTTTCAAATTAATATTTTTGTTTTGTAGCAATTTGAGGTATTGTGTGAAACTGGAAATAAAATTTGTTTATATGATCCATATAGATGTTGATGTGTTCTTTATAATATTAGTCTTGAATTGCCTATTCTGCTTCTTTCTCACTTTGCCGCTATCCAGATTTCGCTGGATTCCTTTTACTATGTCTTCGCGACATCTTCAACGAGGTACAAATGCACACCTACTATATTGGATGGCCGACCCGTGTACAAAGTAAATCTGATACATTTATTGAGTGGCAGTACTAATTTCAGCTCGAAACTAATTTCAACTCGGAATTAATTTCAACTCGGAATTAATTTCAACTCGATTTAAAATCAATGTTATCAATTCCCGTGAATTCCTAAACAAAATGCAATGTTTTTGGTGTTAATTTAGAATTAAAAATCCTTAGTAGATAATTCAGAATTCATCTTTTCCGCAACTTTCATCCTTTTTTGTTGCAAATGAATCAAGTGGAACTTTTTCATTTACTTTTATTCATTTAAATCTGATTCAATAAAAATCCAATGTTCTTTGTAGCAAAAACTGTAGATTGCTTAGCTGTTTTTTGTTTTCGTAAAAAATTCTCGTTCAAAAAAAGCCGTTATTGATCAAAATTTAAGAAAATCAATAAATTAAATTTTAATTTCGTTTGCAAACTTCACAGTTTCAGTTAGTTCCGAGTTGAAATTAGTTTCGAGTTGAAATTAGTTCCGAGTTGAAATTAGTTTCGAGTTGAAATTTAATTCCGAATTGAAATTAATTCTGCACACCTTCTTATTTAGAATTCATTGTTGTGATAAAAATGATCTTAAGAAAATAATCAATATAATTTACAAATGTTCCCAGTCGGACTCACGGTAAAACTTTCCAAAACAGAAACTATGATCTGGAATTGCGATGGAAGCGATAATGGTGCCAGACCTAATTCCATCATAGAAATAGAAATTATGAATTAGAACTCGGCTCCTCGATTCCTCAATACTGCAATTCCCCATGTATTATACGCATTTTTTCTAAAAAAAAATAATAAGCAAAATCAGATGTGAATATTATGAACAGGTACAAAACAATCTTTAAAAAATTGCCGCAAAATGAAATAAGAATTATCGTAAAAGTAAATTAGAATAATGTTAGTCTATGTTTAAAACCATTTTTTTTAATAAGAGTAGGAAACGCTGGCAGTGATGAAATTGGAGAGGTATAATTTATAGGGTTTGATTACGAAACAAGAGATGCGTATTATTCATGAGTAGAAGCCTTTTTCCACGCTTTCAGCACAATTTTAGGGGTGCGTATTATGAATGAAAGTATGCTGTAGATGGGGAACTAAGGTATACATTTCTTTTGGCGGATGGCTTTCATCTAATGTCATTATTTCTTGAAAATAACTAAAGCCATTCTAAAGCTAGAAACTAAGAATTAATAAATGCGTTTTCTTTATTAAAACTTTCGATATCTGGCCGGTAGACATTAAACTCGCTGTTTTAAAAAGAGATGTCTACTCAAACACACACGCTCCCACTTCATGTGATTTTAATTATGTCAGATTAAAAAAAATATTAACTGCATATATATATATATATATATATATATATATATATATATATATATATATATAATGACCGGCTATTTTCGTTTTCCGAGCACATCCATCAGCTAGGGTCGCTAGGCGATCCCTGTTGCTGACACCTACTCAGGCATATTTGTGTTTTTTCAACACTCACAGAGACCACCTGTGGTTTATACTGCAACTATGCTGAGCAGACCTTCGTTATAGCTTCACGATGACTTGTGAGTTTGTGCCAACACACTTACCAACGGCTTTCGAAGAGTTATGTCTATCCATTTTCATTCACAAGGCTTGAGTTAAACCGATAAAACTTTTCCAAAGGAACCACGTGCAAGGATCAACTCCCCAATAGGATACCATCACCTTCCTGACAATTTGACCATGGTGAGATTTGAACCTAGCTCTCTGATTCAGAAAGGAAATGTTTTAACTACTTGGAAACGTGTATATATATATATATATATATATATATATATATATATATATATATATATATATATATATATATGTGTGAAAATATTGTAGAAAATAGGAAAGAAACTGGTTTGGTAAATAATCCAAAGTTCCTTAGTATTTTTGTTATTATTTTTAAAAAATAGTGCTCGATACGAAAGTAGAGCATAAATATAATTATTTATTTAAAAATATGATTCCAACTCGCTACATAAGAGGTCTCATGTTTCAAAACAAGTCTTTCCCCAAAAAATTTCGCTTGAAGATGGAACAGAGCCTACTTTAACTCAAGTTAATTCAAATATTATTTTGAAGTTTTCGGCTCTTGTTTTGAAACATGAGACCTCTTATGTAGCGAGTTGGAATCATATTTTTAAATAAATAATTATATATATATATATATATATATATATATATATATATATATATATATATATATATATATCCTTCTTATCAGCAAATCATTGAAAACCAGCAATTTTGTCTTCAAAAATATTATATATATATATATATATATATATATATATATATATATATATATGAAGAAATATACTCTTATGTGTACTACATTTGTGGGATAAAGTGCTCAATATTAGAGATAGAGCGAGTGTAATATATATATATATATATATATATATATATATATATATATATATATATATATATATATATATAAATATATATATATATATATATAAAATGACCGGCTATTATATATATAATATTAAAATATAAAAAAATATTTATTTAACTATACTATTTAAATAATCTCTGATTTTCAATGTTATTAACTCATTTACAAACTAACAACTTCTACAATCTTAATTAAATTAGATATATTCAGATATCTACAGCTTCAACGTTATCTATCTATCTCAGTCTGTTCATATCTATATATCTATATGTCTATCTCAGTCTAATCATATCTATTTATTAGGTTGGTGCGTAATAATGTCGTTTTTCGACGTATTTTTTAACGTCAAAAAACGACATTATTACGCCATTATTTTTGCACCAACCTAATATGTATCTATCTATGTATCTGCCTGCCTGTCTGTATCAGTCTGTCTATATCTATCTATCCCAATCTGTTCATATCTATCTATCTAGATAGCTAGCTACTCACAAATCCATGCATACAAACACATAGATATAAGTGAAACATTCGGACAGAGATACAGAGAGGGGGCGTTGGTCTCCGATTTGAGTTCGAAGATTGGGATGAGAAAATTGTTAGAAACATAAAAAAAGATCCCCCCTATAAAACCCCTTGATTGAATTCCAGCTGCTGAAGAATAAACCTGTATCGATCTCATTATTATATGAATATAGAAATGCAACTAATGTTGGCTGAATCAGGAATGAAAAATGAATGACAATCTGAAAAAGAATTTCTCTTGTTTCACGTCTTATATTTTTCCAAAAGCACATTTTTCGAACAAGTTACAAAATTTCCAATATGGGAAATTACTGTGATGCTCTGCTTCCTATTCTCTGGAAATCATGCAACGCAAACTCTTCGAAAGATAGTGTCACGCCTCCTCATTTCAATTCACTCTCTTTCAATTATGGATCGTACGATATGCATTCTTTGGATTTTTTTTCTTTTTTTTTCAATTAATTCGAATTTTGAGCAACTACCTTTTCAGGGAAAGTTCCGTTTTTTCCAACTGGGAATATCTCAAAGCTATGTATAAAATATGTTCGGATATTATCCAGTTGGAACTTCTCCAAATGTGGCCATTTTCAAGTAATTTACAATCTTTTGAATATGTTGCGTGATATCGATGAAGAAAGTTACCATGTGTGTCCTTTCTGGAAGAAACACATATAATTTCCACAAAGTGAGTCGACGTTGCTCAAAGCAGTCAACTTGAATTGAACACTTAAGCAATCCAATCAAAGACTGATGCAATGGCGCCACTTTATTTCTTCTTTTATTTATGAATGCCTCGGAGAATATCTGACACACAAGAAAATGTCACCTGAACAATGTAATACTTCCTTTTTCATCGGTTGTATTAAGGCACACTTTTCCCTTTAATGTCTATAGATGTTCGATTTAGTTCAGAAATAAGAAAAAAAAAGAAGATATTAATGTAAATACGGGTTCTATATTAAATTCTTGGTATTTTAAATTCCTTTTCCAATGTCTTTCTTTAATGTGTAGATTCTTGATTAAGATTATTTTTTGTCGTTTGAAATAAATGAATCAGTTTGAATCCTTTATTTTTAAGTCAAATATCATTTATTTTAATATGAATGTATACAAAACAATGTAACTTTGGCTTTAGTCCAATTTACCTCGATCAAGACAACAATGCCACTAGGAACAAGGAGATATTGACGGCGCTTGAAAGAAAATGAAAATATTTTAGAAGGAACCGGAAACCCGATTCTAAACAGGGAACAAACGACAAACTTATAATCCTTTAAAAAAAAAATGAGTGGATTTTGAACAGGATGATAGGCGAAACTATCTACTCTTGCTTTGGTGAAAAAAAATAATTACTAAATAAAATTCTGGAGACGGAGTTGTTAGAAGTATATAGTTGAAGTAGATTTTAGAAGGAAATAAAAACCCAATCCTAAATAGAAAAAAAGGGAGTAAACCTCTACACCTGTTCAAAAGACCAGAAAGTAGTATGAATCGGGTAATAGTCGAAACTATCTACTTCTCTATTTCTTATATCTTGTTTAAAATTATTTTAAAAACTTCTCGGCAATATCTGTTGCTCTATCGTTAGTTGAAGTTGGTCTGTTTTATATTGGTGTTTTATTTTTATTATGTCATTAATATACTTTGTTTATTTTTATTATGCCATTAATATACTCTATTTATTTTTATTATGTCATGAATATACTTTGTTTATTTTTATTATGTAATTGATATACTTTGTTTATTTTTATATCATTAATATACTTTATTTATTTTATCTCATTGATATACTTATTGTTATTATGTCATTAATATAATTTGTTTATTTTTTATGTCATTAATATATATTATTTTTTATTATGTCATGAATATACTTTGTTTATTTTTATTATGTCATTAATATACTTTATTTATTTTTATTATGTCATTAATATACTTTATATATATTTTTATTATGTCATTAATATACTTTGTTTCTATTTATTATGCCATGAATATACATTGTTTCTTTTTATTATTCCATTAATATACTTTATTTTTATTATGTCATTAATATACTTTATTTATATTATGCCATTAATATACTTTATTTTTATTATGTCATTAATATACTTAATAATATAATTGTTTGGAATCCTAAACGGTTCGCACGGATCGTCATTTTACAGGGGTTTTTTGGGTTTTTTGTCGTGTCTCTTTCTGGAAGATCTTTTATTTAAAGGGATACTTGAATTTTTTGCCTTTATTCATAAACTGTTGTCTACCACCCCAAACACTAAACCTATTTTTCTTTACCCATTATTATACTAATACAATGTTTAAGTGATGATTCATAGAATTCGATAGATACTTGTAAGGATACATAGTGTTACCCGGAAAATACTTTCAACTATAAAATCTCAGGAAAATATGTACTTTAATATATTCTTTTCTAGAAAAAAAAACATAGCAGAAGCTGTTATTTACACAGTTTACTCATGTATAGTAGTTGCTACTAAAAAGATATTGTGATGAATAAGATAAAACAAATGATATAGTACCTTAGTTTGAAAGGTCTTCTATTTATACCGCACCGACGTGAAGTAACTTCTCTCTCCCTTTTCTACAAATATTTTCATGGCAACTATTCTGACAAGCATTTCCCCAGCACACCGGCTACATGAATTTAAGCGTACGACTAGATTGGCATCTAGATCCCACCCTTTTACTGTTGAAATAGCTAAATGCAACCACCACTTCTAATCCAACAGTTTCTTTTCCCGCACTTCCCATATGTGGAACACCCGTTTACTTGTTTTCCTGATAAGTACAATCTTCAAAAATTTAAATGCATCATCAGTCGCCACCTTCTATCTTCTTGAATCCCGTTCAACTTTTGTCCTCTCCTCAATCCTCCTATTTTCAGTCTTCTCTTTCACTTTTATTCTCTGCACTACCCTCCATGTGTACTAGTGGCATTCTCGACTTGCTTGGTGTGAAATGATTAAAAACATTAGTGATTCTCCGATTGGGTGATAATATGAAAAGTCAATTAATTCAAAGGGAAATTCTGTCAGGAATTTCGAGATCCTTTCACTGTTGAAATTGTTAATTCTAACCGTAACATTTCTTCTAATAATTTCTTCCGGCTTTTGCTTTCAAATCAATTACGAACAAGTTTAAATGTAACATAAATTTTCATCTTGTCTTTTTTTAACCCTGTTTTATTTATTGTCCTTTCTTCTCACTACCGTTTTCACATCTTCTTTTACTTTGCGTCATAGTGGCTTTATCGGCTTTTTTGTGGGAAATGATAAAGTGGTGCCATTAATTTCGAGTGATACTAAACTTTACTAGGATTCAAACTGCCAAATGAAAGTTGTCCTGAATGGCCATTCTTCTAGATCTTTTTGAATTAACGTAAGTGTTCCACAGAGTGCTATCCTTGGACATACGCTGTTCCTAATTTGCAGCAAAGACCTCCCTAATGTGATCCGTTCTCATCTCGGTACCTATATTGATGATACAACTATTTACTCCTGTCTTTAAAAAAAGTCTGTTAAGTTCGAAAATTTCAAATTCACACCTGATCTCAAAAAGGACCTACAATCTGTGAGCAGGAAATGGATTGTTAATTTTAACGACCCAAAAAACAAAACTGCTATCTTTTCAATCGTCTGTGAGAACACCTTTTAGGCTCCATCAGTATGGCTGATGCTAACCTTCCAGAGAGTGACACATTGCTCCTTCTCAGACTAGCGTTGACATGATGTGGAAAGATTCTATTGAATCAATTGTTAAATAAACTGCTAGGAAATTTGGTTCATGTTGTCGGGCGAGACAATTTTATTTTGCCAGAATCCATCTTACATATTAGTCCTTGTTTTGAATTCTCTTGGAACACCTCATTTGGTTCTCCTACTATATACACCGCGTGCCAAATTATTATCGAGATAACTATTTTTCTAATATTACAAAAACCGTCCAATCAATTCACACAAACTTTTCACACAATGTTGGCAACACCGACCTGCGCAATCACTGAAATTTTCGTACTGATCTGCGCAATGTAAACAAACTGTGTGAATTGATTGGACGGTTTTTGAAATATTAGAAAAAATTTATCTCGATAATAATTTGGCACGCAGTGTAGTTAGAGAAATATCTGCAATGTTATTGGTCCTGATCAGGCATTTCTGCTTCAGTCCCTTTCCTGCCGCTGTCATTTTTCTGACGAACCTATTTGATATGGTATCTAGACCTTATGAATTTAAGCGCTAGTTTAGAGGAAAGGTCTCATCATTTTACAGTTAAAATGACTAGAAGTAACCATAAATTCTATACTAATATCTTGTATCGCACTTCACACTTGCGTTAGAATTCGGAATTCATCTAAATAGGAGCACTCAGCCATCAAAGCAGGACAGCGACAAGATTAGTCATGAAACAGAATTCTGAAATTTTATTAATCAAGCCTCATCTTTAGAAATTATCGCCAAAAGTTATTTAATAAGCCTTTACTGGAATTCGAACCCATTACACTTATTTTGCTTTACGTGTTGCTGACTATAAAAAGCCCTCGCACTTCCATCAAGCCAGTATTTATTCATTATGTTCTCTTTTATCCTGCAAACAATGCGTTATAGTTTTAAATTAAACCTGGCAAAGAGCAATGTAAATCAGATAACCATCTGACCTTTCATGGTTGACAAAATTCAAGCTGGATTATTCGATTCAATGTCAGTGAGACCTCAAAGATTGATCTCTATCCAACCGTCTAATATCCTTGCGTTGGTAATTGGTAAAAACCCGAGACAAAAACACTTCCTTCTGCAACCTTCAAAAGCTCCAACGCTGGCTTCAAGATTTATTGCTTTGTTGGGCATTAATTTCGATCATTTTTCACAGACATTTCCGTCTTTTTGTTCGTCAGGCAGCGTCACTACCAACAGATAAAGATCGAAGATTATAAGGACTGAATTTCATTTTTTTAAAGAAAAAGCAAAGAAAATAGAAGACATTGTGATTTGATTGTTCTCTTAAATTTCATATGAAATAAAATGAAAGTTGAGCGCGAAACTCCAAACCAGTCCATAAATATTAATTTGCTTCAACTCATAACTCAGCCTCAGTGAACAGCCATAATTTCTGATCAGCAGGAACGGTAACAAAAGCCACTTATCTTTTGCAATTGTTTCTACGAAGGAAAATTTAATGTCACATCTTTACTTATTTAAGCTTTTCACCCAAGCAGAATTCAAGTAGACGTTATCAATTCAAGAAAAGTATTTACAATGGTTGTTAATATCTCAAATAATTCACAAATCCAATGTACGATTTATAGAAAATCTACCTTTATCAAAAAAGCTGCGAGGTGTTTCCGTTTCTATTTAAAATTATTGTTTTTAAAATTAATGTAAAAAAAAAATCGACTGTAAAATGCTAATTTTTATTTCTCTGATCAGGAAGTTAACTTGCATTAGCAAACGGATCGTGCATTTTATGTAAAATGGAACTTTTTCGTCTAATCTTTTTTTTTTGTGAATTAACAATACATTTATGTATACTTCATAGATTTATACTTCATTATATTTCATAGATTTATATTTCATTATATTTCATAGACTTATATTTCATAGATTTATACTTTATTATATTTCATAGGTTTTATACTTTATTATATTTCATAGATTTATACTTTATTATATTTCATAGATTTATATTTCATTATATTTCATAGACTTATATTTCATAGATTTATACTTTATTATATTTCATAGGTTTTATACTTTATTATATTTCATAGATTTATACTTTATTATATTTCATAGATTTATATTTCATTATATTTCATAGACTTATATTTCATAGATTTATACTTTATTATATTTCATAGGTTTTATACTTTATTATATTTCATAGATTTATACTTTATTATATTTCATAGATTTATATTTCATTATATTTCATAGACTTATATTTCATAGATTTATACTTTATTATATTTCATAGGTTTTATACTTTATTATATTTCATAGATTTATACTTTATTATATTTCATAGATTTATATTTCATTATATTTCATAGACTTATATTTCATAGATTTATACTTTATTATATTTCATAGGTTTTATACTTTATTATATTTCATAGATTTATACTTTATTATATTTCATAGATTTATATTTCATTATATTTCATAGACTTATATTTCATAGATTTATACTTTATTATATTTCATAGGTTTTATACTTTATTATATTTCATAGATTTATACTTTATTATATTTCATAGATTTATATTTCATTATATTTCATAGACTTATATTTCATAGATTTATACTTTATTATATTTCATAGGTTTTATACTTTATTATATTTCATAGATTTATACTTTATTATATTTCATAGGTTTTATACTTTATTATATTTCATAGATTTATATTTCATTATATTTCATAGATTTATATTTCATTATATTTCAAATGTTTATACTTCATAGATTTATACTTCATAGATTTATATTTCATAGATTTACTCACACTAACTTTTATTCATCTTGGTTGTTATATTTACAACTTTTCACTTATTCTACCCTCCGGTTTTCTTCAGATATTTTCTCAGTTTTGAACTGAACTCTTTAATTAGTAAATGAGGTTTATGTGTATATTTGGTCGGATATTGAAAAGGGTTCTTTTCAGTAGAAGCGACGATTGCTGTCTTCATAAAAGGACGAATTAATAATGAAAATGATGCCTGGACAGTCTCATGAAAACAATATACTACCGGATGGATTGTATAAAGTGTTTGGTTGGAACAGTCCGAACGATTTTACCAACTGAACGACAAAAACCTGAACAGCTGAGAATAAAACGATCAAAAGTAAGTTACTAAATCAGTATATAATAAAATGGCGATCATCGTAAAATTCAGAAAATTAATTCTAAATTTGATACCGCATTGGTTTTATCTTCGCTTTCGTTTCATTCAATATTCTTGTAACCAAATATTTTTAATGAATTCTAAATTAACCATGATGGGAGATTTTTGTTTGCATGAAGAGTTTCCAAATGATATTGAGTCGCAAAACAAAAAAAATTTCAGCTAACAACCATACCTGCAACGGAAAGTCATATTTATATGGAATTTGATGTAATTGGAAAGAATTTATTCGCTTAACGATTAATCCCGAATTCACAAATGTTATTAAAAATATTTTTCAGAGACGATAAGCAATTGGATTTTCAAACATGTCCGATTAATTCACAATCTGTTTTAAGAACGAAGGGTTTGTATACGGATATTATCGATTTGTTCTTACGGCTAATCGACCATTTGCGAGTTATTTAGTCAGAAAATATTTTAGATTATAAGAATATTTTGGAGATAATAATGATATGCTTATACAAGTTATGCTAATTAACCCATAGCTGGGGAGAGAAGAGATGGACTTATGATTTTCACAAAGTTTCAGTGATTGATTATCTTTTTACAACTTATCAACATTTGCATAATATTTAAAGCCAGAAAATATTATTAGATGGGAAGAATTCTTTTGAGATACTAATGATTTACTGATTCAAGTCATACTAATTAACCCATAGCTGGGAGGAAGCGGTGGATTTATAACTTTCCAAACTTTGCGCGAATATGAATATAACGAATCCGACAAGAATTGGATCTTTGCTCTCTTATTTCAAATTCATAGTCGTTATTCATTACACCACCCACACATCCACGTTTACAATACCTGGTATTCCTAAGCGGTTATCCATTTACGTATTCACCAGGTTCAACGATTCTGAACTTCGGTGATCGTATGAGAAAAAATGTTTCAACATATAGATGGTCGTAATCTTTTCTATGCGACCACAAAAGAAAATGGCTGCGCCAGTATAAGAAGTCCAAGATCAAAGAGTAACAGAAGATGGAGAATGTGGCACAAAATGACGAGGGTAATCCGATGCTTAAAATGGTTTCAGAAACTGAACGAGATATTAAGGGATCAGGAAATGTACTTAGAAACAAAGAAGAGTGTGAATATCTAACCTGTTATATGACAGGAAATGCTGGACAGTTTTCTCACAGATCAAGAAGAGGCTTGAAGTGACAAACTTTTGCTTCTACAGCCAAATAAGCTTAAAAATAAAGAACAGGGCTCTGGATCATTGTGTAATATCTTATCTCTTATACAGCTGGGACGGTTGAACAATCTCGTCACAAAGATTATTGACATCCATATGATTCAACCGAAGAATGTTGAAAATATCACAGCGTGTGTGTCAAATGTGGAACTCTTAAACAGAAAAATTATTAGGGGAAAAAAACTGATGCAAATAATCAAAGACAGGTGAAAAAATCTGTAAGACTTAAGGAGGAAAGAAGCCGAAATGAAAGGCTCCAACCGTTCCTTCGAAGACAAAATAACTCGGGGAAACTAGTGAGTGACCTACGCAAAGAATTTGAAGAAATGCACGGAAAATTAAATTGCCTTAAAAACTAAGAGCACTCATAGAAGAGTAGTTCTTATTGACAGCAAAATATATAAAAAAAGAAGCTGTGGAAAGCTATTAACGCTCACATAAGAAAGAAGTTAGTGAACAAGTGGATTTTTGTATTTACTTTTCTTTTGTCTACTTGCATAATTACGTGACAGGTATTGTCTCCTCAAAGTATTCAACTCCTGGAGACTTATGTAAAGTCAAGCTTAACAAAGACACAATGACGTTAGAGTTCAACTATATTGTCAAAGAGTTTGTTTTTTCTGTTATAATATCGTATTATTTTTATACAAATAGAATCTATATTGTTACACATGAAATACATTTACTCAAATTCAATGATACGGTTGAAATTAAAACACGTATCTAAAAAGGTATTAAATGTGTTTATATCAATCAACCGTTGAACGCTTTCTCTATAAGTAGATTTATTTCAGACCGAGTATTTTCATTTGAATTGTAAAGTCAGCTAATTTCACGATTACAGTTCGACCGGAATCAATTCAGTCTTCTTATTTAAAATTAATCCTTCTTTTTGAGTACCATGGATTTTACAAGGCTCTGAAATTAAGACTTCTGTGGAAGAGATTTAGTTAGAAAGGATTTCACTAAACCTTTGCATATTGTCAGCCACGATACACTTTATAAATGTTAAAGTTCAAAGAATAGTAAATGGCGTTTTTGCTTTTCTCCTGATGGGCTCAATTTCCTAATGACGAGGGCACTATACTGATGACATCGGTATTCACAGTCGGGATAAGCAGAATCCTGAACAAAAAAAATTCTTCAGATGGTTTCCCAATAAGTAGGATTTAAGATGAACACTTCCAAAAAGAAACTTATTAGAAATTGAAATGAAAACAGTAATGGCAAATATCCTGAATTCATCATGCAAATTAAGATACCTCGATGTAAGGATCAGTTATAACAAATTTAGTATAGGGGATGAGGAAAGTGAGCACGGACTGGGATGCTCAAGAGGTTATTTTGTCCAACACTACATGATTCTATAAAAATATATTAACCTGAGAATGTATGTTCTTAAATAGCCTCACCCAATCTATGCTTTCTTATGGATGCAATACGAGATCTGAACAAAAAGTATTGGGACTGGTACTATAAAAAGAAAATTACAACTCATATAAATTCATATTGAATCTTCTTCGAAATGGACCCCTTTTAAAGTTACACAACGTCATTTCCGTTGATGAAAGCATTCTTGGAACCCTTTATTGGTGTGTATAGGGGGATAGTGAGCCACTGCCTCGTCTTATTCTCTTAGATTTCATTGACGTTTGGAAATCTTGTTTCTTTCAAGTGGGATTTGATTTTTGAAGAAGAAAAATTGCAAGGGCTGAGATTTGGGCAAAATGGTGGCTATCGAGCCTAAGAGATGTGTGCTTGGTTAAAAACTTCTACACAAATCATGGTCACTGATTGTACCTTTTTGGTGTGATGAAACAACCTCACTCTACACACTTTCCTTCCAAGCACTGCCATAAACGACGGAAGAGAGCGGAAACGTTATAAATTTGTGTGCATGCACGTCAACGTTCAAGATCAATCTGTGCCACGCGGCTTCACCCTGCCTACTTTAACTCCGTTCGTATAGCAACATTCATTTGATCAATCCTCGTATATGACTTCCGACCTGTTCAGAACCCGTAACTTATAACGGCAAGAACTAAAATAGATATAACTCGAAGAAAAATAATGAAATAATCAGCTGTTGACTTTCCACACTACTTTAAACAAAAGGGTAGAAAGGAAACTCAGTACTAGAAAAATGATAACAATAGATTTGAGAAATCTGTTTTTGTGAAAAACTATTTTAAGTGAAAAGTTTGGTAATTTGGTCTGAAAATCGTATTGAGACGGAAAATTGGCAGTCAACATGATGTGTTGATTCTTATGTCCACACTTTCCATATCTATAAACGCTCTATCAACCATTTTGAGTGCTGTGTCTATATAGATATATAAAATTTTAATATATATATATTGAAATTTTTTTATCATCCATTGACTGACTTGAAAAATTCTTGTAAATTTTATTTTATTTACAAGATGAAAATGATCATTAACTGAATGTAATCTTAATTCCTATTGTATAAAAAATATTTTACTCTGTTTGATTAAAACATTGAGCTCTCTGTGCGAGAAAGTTTTAATATTTTATATTGTATTAATAGGATTCACTTGGATTATATATCAACAAATTATTACTTATATATATATATTAAGTTTCCGTTCTTTTTTTTTCCTACGACTCGATTCGTGTGTCATATTTGTTTTCTCTAAAGATATTTTAAACCTCGATGACGATTTTCACGTTGATCTAAATGTGTTCTTACAGATATAATTTTCGAGAAATGTAAGGTCAGCCAATTCGATAAACCAATTATGGTACTAAGTGTTTTCTTTACGGGAAACAAAATATATAAAATTGTCCAAATGTGCTACATATTCAACCACCCTCAGCTATTCTTTTAGCCATTTTCGTGATTTTTATTTTTCTTATTCTTAAATAACTGTATCTTATGTATGTATCTAGAATTATAGGAATGTTTTAATTTCCCAAAACGGTGAACACAATGAGGTTGATGATAGCTAAAAGAATAGCTGAAAGCGCTCTAATACACAGAACATTTGTAAATTTTTACACTTATATGAACACAAGTAATATTAAATAAAACGTTTAATCGCAGTAACTTGTCAGTCGTCTTTAATCAAACTTTATATATATATATATATATATGCAGAGAGAGAGAGACGTTTTACTTAAGTTTTGCAGCATCTGCGACTTTGTTTCATTTGTTCATACGCACAAATCTCTACAGTGAAAAATGACAGAATATTTTCCAGAAATAAATATTCATTCTGTAGCTTATTTCATAAGATGGGGTAGCAGACAGGGGGGAAAAGAGACTGCTTTCCCCAATGGAAAGCTACTTATGTATGTGAGACGGAATAGACTCAAGAAAGTGTACAAATTATTACACACCAACGTTCTTAATCATTTTTTGTCTGCGTGCAGACATTAACTCCTGTCTTTTATTTAATATTTTCATTTCATCCATGCCCTGCAAGATAACTAGTTTTTACGAGTTGCGCAAATTATATTTACTACGCTGACCACCAAATGCATACTCCTTACTTAGAATCTCCCATTCAATTATAGAACCTGGCTTAACTATTTCTTTAATTTTCTAAATATTACGTAGACAAAATCATGACATTTGTATCACTTTCATACTCACTTTATAGTAGTTGTATATCTTCCCATTCACCTCTGCGTAGTTTACGGGCCTATACACTATATTTTTCGTTAAACATTTACCTTATAGAGGACAATCTTCCTTAATTCGGTAGTTACATATCATTAGCATTAATGTCTTTATTCTCATTGCTTTCAAGTATTTTAGGAAGTGATGATTCAACCTCCATTTTAACAGGACCGTGAAACACAATGTTTCTAAAATGTTTCTAAAATTGATAAGTAAACTGAAGGCAAACAGACAAATATATTGTTTAACATTTGTTAATTTTACATTTTTTAACTGAATTAAGGAAGATTGTCCTCTTCAAGGGAAATGTTTAACCAAAAGGAATCAGACTTATCTTAAGTTGCTTATTGGAGTCTATAAATTTTGCCTTTTGTTCAAATGAATTTCATCCAATAAATATGACTATCATAATAATAAACGTTGTTATCTGATCGCATATATGTATTATGAAGAAAGCCTCGAAGATTTTTGTTACTGTTCTCGAAATATCTGAATTTAAGGACGTGATTTTAAGAAAGACTTCTTTACAAATATTATAAAATTGTTTTATAATGAGCTCCGTATATATGCTTAACTCAGATATAACGATCATTTTAAAATAAACCAAAGGAGAATCCAAATGAAATAAGAAATTCTACGTTTTGAGGATAGTCATAAAGTAAGATAAGAGAATAAATATATCATCTCTTGAGGCACTCTATGTTCATTTTGAGCGCTTTAATACAGCGGACGATCTCCCCGACAGACTAACTCTGCACAAATCAGCTGATTTCTACACCAGAGTCAGCAAGTCACCTAAACTTCGTAGCAAGAAACACATGACTAAAGCAGACATATTTAAATGCTTCGAGAGTGGCCAGACACCTTATTTTTCTACTGAACAATATTTTGAATAAAATGTCGCTTATTCACTCGATATAAAAAGTTGATAGATTTGAGCCTAATTTCACCAGAGACTCTAGAACTCTAAATTTTATAATTTTTTTCTTCATTTCGTAAGGAAAAAGAAAAGAATGGCATTAATAATAATGTTTGGATTTTTGCCAACTTATAGAATAGCGATTGGATTCTTGTTTTTTATATAGTTTTGAATTCAGAATTGTCCAAGTAAAAAAGGCTGCCACCCAATACTGTAGAACCTAGACTGTATTATTTAAAGCATAACTGTCTGCAGATGAATTGGTTTCATGCCTTTTTCTAGTGAATAATGAGAACGTCAACGTAACATCGTCTTTCGTAATTTGATCTCAGTTAACCGACTCCATTTTGGCACGAATAAACGTTGCGTTACCCAAACATCTTCTCGTGTAAAGATATTGTAATATTCACATGATTTTATAAGTTGTATTTATGAGTATATTTCGGATTTAAAAGTTTACTTTCTTCAAACTTTTTTCCATCTTACTCATGAAAATATTAATAAATTTGAACAAATCTTTGATGTCAACTTGAGAAATCCTAGGAAATCCTTTCGCCCGTGAGATATTTGACGCAGTAGAAATTCAGAACATTATGAAGTAATATTCTCGATTTCTTTAAATATTCATTTACGAAATAATTTTAGCGCAAATAACAGCAAAACTTTTACTGTCAATATGTGATAATTTTGCTTTAATCATTTTACTCCAAGCAAGGCTACAAAGCCGCTAAGGTTCAAGGGGTTACTGAGTGTAAATGAAACCGAGAAAACATTACTGAGGATAAAGGAGAATAAAAAGAACAGGATTCAATGAGATATAAGATGATGATTGACGTGGCGTTTATATTTTTGAAGATCGTATTTGAGCAAAAAGCAAGAAAACGGAAAAAATTTCCACAGACAAGAAGTGCGTCATGTTAAACGAGAAGAATCTATTCGAATGACGATAACAACAAATTTCAACGTTAAAATGATGAGACCTGGCTGCCAATCTAGTAATGCGTTTAAATTCACAAACCGATATACCAAAGAGGAAAGCTTATCAGAACAATTACCATGAAAGTATTTATAGAAAAATCAGAGCAAACCTACTTTACACCTGTGGAAATTTATTGAAACCAAGATTCCAGTTCTGTACCAATAACGTTGCATATTCTTCTTTCATTTCTATCGAGAATCTCTAGATGAACAGCAGAAGCATTAGATTATGTATGGCAACAATATTCAATGCACGGGCGAATGGTAAACTTATAAATTTGAAAGATAAATTCAAGTGAGAAAAATGCTCTAACGCGATACAGTTAATCGACCTTCGTAAGAGCAGGGTTAGTAAATGGCTCGATATAATCGTTGTAATTCAGAAGATAAGCAAGAAACATGCGTGACGTCACTCTACATTCTCCGTACATCCGAATTAAAAAAAAAAAAAGATGTCGATAGTCAAACAGATTATAGCTCAAACAATAAATGGGCCAGCCGAATTCAAATCCCGGTTGACACACTTTTTGCTCTTTGTATACTAATACACTTGGAAAAAGCAAGCATCAATCTGTCCGTGTTTGACAGCCAAGGAGCAAGAAGATATCGTATTCATAGCTAAAAGTAAAATTCATCCCACCCAGATGTCGGTAAAAATAACAGAAGTATTGGGTGTGCCAAGAATTTCTGCCTACAAACCTTAAATGTCATCGGGCACATGCTGTAAGAGCGTGGGATTCACTATAATTAAATTTCACTCTGTGTAATATAATTTTAATTTGATATCTTCAGCGTGTTTTATAAGCCCATTCATATCTATCTCAATTTTTTTCATATCTATCTGTCTATCTATCTATCTCAGTCTGTTCATATCTATCTATCTATCTATCTATCTATCTATCTATCTATCTATCTATCTATCTCAGTCTGTTCATATCTATCTATCTATCTATTATCTATCTCAGTCTGTTCATATCTATCTATCTATCTATCTATCTATCTATCTATCTATCTATCTATCTATCTGGGTCTGTTCACATCTATCTCTCTATCTCGTAGCATCATTTGATTTACGCACATGTATATCGTTTTCTTTCATAGTTTATCTTTTATGACGTCAACGATCGTAGCTCTCCCCAACACTATTTTAATACTGTGTAGATAAAAAAAAATTATGACCATGAAAATAATTATAAAAAAAAACAAGGGGAAGCCATGTGACAACGGCAGGAAATGACGGAAGCATAAATGCCAGGTGAGGACCGATATCATGGCAGACTCTTCTTTGGATTTTTTCGTATGTATCGAGATATATTGCTGCAGCCCCGGATCAAATATGGTAGTAATATTCAGTGCACGAATGAATGGTAGATTTATAAATGTTTCTGTCGAGAAATATTGTCTGTCACAACACAGTGAGCCAACTTTCATTGCAGCAGACCTAGCAATTGTTTCAATATAATCATTTCACTTAGGGGGAAACGCGAGACCAAGAAGCTGTAGGTTGCCCTCCTGGTGGCTAGAATCAGCCATGCTGATGGAAGGCGAATTGGTTCTCTATGGGAACTAAATGATAGCACCTTCGTTCTGTAGGCGTTTTGTGATGTCAACGAACACTAGTTGCCACTTTTGTGATGTCAACAAATACTCGTTTACACTTTCGAAATGCTTGTTGTAGTAGAGACTTTGTAATCGCAGATACAACTATAATAACGAGTATCGCTCGCACTAATAGTACTTGCACGGCAATAGTCGCTCGAATAGTAATATAGTGATCCGAATAGTGAAACAGTATCGTGAATAGAGTAGTGAATAGCGGTCCTTATAGCACAGAGGATAGACTAGAAATAGTGATCCGAATAGTAATAGAGGATAAAGTAGAATTGGAGATCAATCTAGACATTACGCGACTTCTTATATATGCGTTTCCTCTATGGTCACGTCTACTTAATTTAATAACGAGATCGCCTGTTTTTGATCACTGGCGATCAATGTTCAAACACAAGTGTCGGCAGGAACACTTTATTCCTATATAAAAAGGCGTTAAAATATACAAGTTATTTCTCCCCACCCTACAATAACAAGTGATTGGATGTTATTTTCGAGAGTAGCTACCAGTTTCACTTTATCTGATCTATCGGGCTTGCTATTAAAACAAGAGTACCAGTTGTGTCCTCGGCATAAATACCGAGTTGGGAAGTGATGGCATCTGGAAGATGGTTCATGAAGATAAGAAACAACGTCGCTCGATGGATACAGCCATGGGAAACCCTCGTGTATTGATGTGAAATGATATAGAAACATCACCATACAATACGACCTTCATTACATAATTAAAGAACGATTGGGTTATATCAAATATTCAGCCATAGAGCTTTAACTTGTGAAACACTGTCATCTCCATGCTCGCCCTTCTTATCTAAAGATTGAAATTACAAATTTAGTAATAACCACTACCAAATCGACGGTTGACCATAAGAAAGTCATATTGTTTATCAGAAACGTGTTTGTACGAACTTAGTTGTTTAACCAATTCGGAGTTGATTTCAGCCTCTAGTATTTTGACAAAAATAGATAAAAGACGCATAGGACGATATTTCGAGAGATCAGAAGTTTCATCAGACTTCTTAAAGACAAGAACTAGAGAAGAGTATTTCTAGAATGCTGGATTGTTTATAAAGTGCCGCTTAGATTATTTTAAAGATCTACAATTCAACAAACGGTTGTCTGCTAGTGTCTGACCTGGACGCCTAACAGAAGGACACATACTGTGAATGCCTCGGTTCATTCATCGTTTATCGAAGGGCAAATGAAAAAAAATGTTTTTTTTTGTCTTAGAGCTCATGGTGTGCGTGACTAGGAAAGTTGCACATCTTTCCGGACTCCGGCCGTCCCAAAATAAAACAAATGTCGTCTGGAGCGACAGCTTCCTGGAACTGAACTTTTTTCTCGGATCCAAAAGGCTGGGAGGTAATTTTATTTAATAAGATTAGCTTAGTTTGGTAGAAGGCTACAAATAAGTCGCAGTAGGCAAACTTATATAGTATTGATATGCTCGCTATACATTCCTTATTTTTTATATTGTTTTCTTAATAAGATCCAACATTCCCAATATTTGTAATTTGAACAGATGAGGCGAAATTCACACGATATATTGGCCCCATAGATATATTTTGAGATATATCTTGCCAACAATTTTGTTGTGAAAGCATTGGCTTGCTGTATATGATAATATTTGAGCGACATTTGCAAGTTGAAATTAATAGAACAAAAATTGTATCGCCATTAATGCTGTCTATTGCTCTTTACTTCTGAAACAGAGGTTATTCTTTATCGGATAATTCCACAATCTTATATGAACCAACTTTAGTTTTTTTGTTTTTATATATATATATATATATATGTGTGTATTCGGCAGACTTGGGTATGACGATAAACTACATCCGGCAGCAAGGCATCCAATCTGGAAATTGGAGGTTTTCAGGAGTCTGAAACCACCTCTTAATTACTGCTCTTCCTGATTCAACCCTGATCCGGGGTGGTAGCACCTGTTAGGGTTCTAGCTATTGGTAAATAGCGACCCCCCAAACAAAAAATTCATTATGAAGGTATAAAAATGCGTTTTACGCAATTACGACTAACATATTTTTATATAAAAAAATTTACCAACAATACAATTTTAAAAGAAAATGCAAAGCAATACAGTTTTATAGTAGAATTACCAACTGCGTTCAAAATATATTTAGTTGAAGCCATAAAATTGTGTTTAAAATATTTAGATTTTGGAATTAAATGATCCATGGAGGTTTTGATATACCTTTAAACAAAATCAACTATTTTTTTTATATTCAGCACAAAGTTTTTTGTCAAATCATTTTACTTCTGTGTCTGTTGTGGTAAAGATTACGTCCTCGTTCTGTGGGTTATATTCTTCAAGAAAAGGAACTAAACGTATCTCTGCTTTTTTGTAAAACATAACTTTGTTTACGTTTTTGACACTCCTGGAAGTAAAACCTATGACCACCTATGTATTATACAACAGAATGCGGTATTAAATGGAAAAGATTCATGTGCCATAAAACAAATCAATCTTGTTTTAAATATGATAGTCTTTTTCAAATACTTTAAATTGTTGACACTATTTTTTTGTTCAAAATTCATCTCCTTTTTAAAACTATCCTTCTTATCATCCTCAATAGAATTTGGAAAACATGACTTGTTTTATTTTTTTATTTTTTATTTTTTTTTTGTCTGTTATTTTTATTGTTGTTTCCAGTGGCCATTTTAAAGTAAGAATCAACTGAAATGTTCAAAAGAAACCTGTTTGTGGAAAAAAGTGTGAGCGGTCAAAAATGAACATTAACTTCAGCAAATGGACTCTTCTAATGTAAAACCCACGATAATATTTCTTCAACCATTTTTTTTGTATCTATTCTCATGACAATTTATTTTTAACCCAAGTCTTTTTTTTTTTTTGTCTTTTTTTCCTTTCTCATAAAATAACATATTTTTTACGTTTCTATTTTCACTATTGTTCGGAAAAATTCTTGGATATTTTCAAGTTTAACTTTTCCTCTTCGGTTATAAGCGCAAGTCTTTTAATGTAGCTTTCCGTTTCTTTAAATTACTTCCGCTCAGTCATTAATATGTCCACTTAATACGGCTGCAAATAGCGAGATGTTATCAAAACTTAATGGAGCTTAACAGAAAGTAAGGCGAAAAAAATAAAAGAAATCGAAGCTGCTTCTATTAAAAAGTTTCTCTGCTTCAAAAACATACTTTTTTGAAGACAGACTTTGCTAAGATGTTAGCAAGAAAATGGTTTTAGAAAAATGTTGAAAAGATATTTGCTTTTCTACTTCACGATACCGACGCATCAATTGTTTTCAGTTTTTGACTTCTCCACTAAAAAATATTTTAAACGTTAACAAAAACTGCAAGCCCCACTGGATTTCGCGTATTCAGAAATTTATTTCAAAGTTGAAATAAATGGCATTTGCATAATACAACGAAATACGTCTTAAATCCTGAATTGAATCTTGACATTTTTAAAAACAGCATTTCTAACTTAAATAATACGCTACGATTATATCGAAATGTGATACAGTTATTTGTGTATTTTTTCACTTGAATTTACACAATAATTACGCTCGAGGATCACTAATGGCAGAGTTTTACGGACAACATGGTGGGTGGTACTGATGAATAAAGGCTTTTGATATCGAATAGAAGAAGAGGTGATAGGAAGTGAAAACTATATGGATAAACAAAATTTGATCTGATGAAATGAAAATTGAAATGTACAAAGAAGCACCCACGTAGGAGGTTGAAAAATGCTTTATTGATTGATATCAAATTCTCCTTTTCATACATAACATTCCCTGGCGTTTTTAAATCAAGGAATGTAGCTACAAAAGCATAATCTGTTGATCCAGAAGTATTAGATAAGAAAACAACCCAGTTTCATGCGTAGAGAACAAAGTGCTAGTTAATTGATCCAAAACACAATCGGGTTATAAGAGGTGCTCTCATTTACTTCTGTACCAGAAATGTTCTGAATGTCATGCCTCTATTTATTGCCACGAAAACTAGAACACAAACAGATAACACTATCAATACCGCTAGATCGAGAAAGCTTCTTTTTTTTTTTTAGTAATTCTCATCTAATATAAGACTCGAGCCATTGACGGTAGAGATTTACTGAATGATATGAATGTAGACGTAAGAAATGGGAGGGGAAGATATGGAGGAAACTTAACGGTTTTATTCTTGGTTTAAAGAAGGTAAGAATACAGCATTTGGAGAAGCAGCTATATGGGAATCTGTTCTACAATGCAGCGGTTCTTGGGAAGAAAATTTCTGAGTAGCACTTAGAATTGGAATACGAAGGAAATGAAGGTGTTACAATTCCGCTGCCATAGCATGGCCGATTTTCACTGTAAAGGACTCAACTGCTGGAGTTAAAGAATAGAACACGTCCCTAAATTTGCAATGGAAATAGCGATAAAGTAGAGAGAGACTTGTAACATTGCGTCTTTTTTTTTATAAAGACACTAAACGAATGGGGTTACTGAGTGTGGTAGAATTAGGAATAGAAACATTAATAATGAGCTGGAAGAAAAAAGAGTAATCAAGAGGACAGTTGATAGCGATTGACACTGTATTTAAATGGTTGGAAAGCATGGAGCCCGAAGGGAGTTCCACAAGCGAGAAGTGCAAGAAAAGAAACGAAAGCCTACATTAGTAGAAATGTGACTGAAGCCGAGCCGCCAGATCAGGACCGATGATATTGCTGATTTTTCCTTGAATTTTATCAAGGAACTCAAGGTAAATAGCAGGGGAACCCTTTATTTAATCTACGGGGATAGATTGTTCTCAATCCACTGTTCGTTTCTCGGTATACCTCATCTTATTTTTTTAATTTTTTTTTTTTTTTTAACAATTGCACAGCTACCGGTCTCCCTGTTTTCAGTGGATCTAAATTTGTACTCTACGCGTTCTGTTCAAAATTCCATGTAGGTTACTCGAATCGATAGAAACCTGAAGAAGAACGGAAGGCATAGCGGCTGAAATACTGTGATAATAACAACAAAGATGAGGATATTAGTCTGAATGTAAATAATGTCAAAAGAAAAACGCTATTTTCTCACATATTCACAGCAAATATGAGGCTCTTAGCCTTTTGTATGTTGACACAACTGCGCATTGCCGTCTGGAAAATTTTATTGAAACACAAATGCTGTCTCAACTTTTGCAGTATAATTAAATGAGGCAACACAGTTTCGGAAACACTTTCATGTCAGGTGACATTTTGCCTGACTACTAATTAACAGTCAAAATATAAAAAAGATACAAATTTAAGTTTTTGGTAGTAAAATTCTGCCTTCACTGCCATACCCCCAATATCCGCCTCTGACGTCATAGGCCAATATAACAGAATAAGAGGAGGGGTCTTGACCTTCATATAACCCTGCTGAATGAAATATGACCAAATTTTTAATTAATTTTGAATAATTCCTTTCGAAATTTTCTAACCTTGTTATTCAAAATAAAATCCAATATTTTTTAACAGTAACTGAAAAACTTAATAGTGAGATCTTTATGATTCTAATTGTGAGATTTAATAATAAATAAAATAAAATTACTTTACTTATCTTATGTCTCGATTCTGAGTTTCGCAGAATCACATTCACTATTCACGAAACTTGATAGTGAAAAGATTTATTTTCAGAAGCTATAATTTGCTTAAAAGTACTGATTTTGTTATGGAAATTTATTTGAATTAAAAAACAGTACTTGTTGACAAATTTATTTGAATTTATTATATATATTATATAATAATTTGATAATTTTATGTAATCCGAAGTGAGATATTAATACCATTTTTGCGGTTAATGACATGTGTAGCCAAGTATTTCTTATTTTATGTATGCCGATACTTTTCTAAGTAAATTGTTAATCTTGTGAAGTGAAGCAAAGGTTTATAGTTTATATGATCTATATCTATAATTCTCAAAATATGTGTGTATGTCTGTGCGTATGTGATCGGATGTTGTTTATGCATTTCCACAGTTCTAATCCGATGTCGATGAATTTGGTTTTGTTTGATAGGTAATTCTACAGTGCCAGTTTTGAGTCCAAATTGTTGGCGATAGTGGCTCTCCACTACTTCCTGTCTATTATAACTCTCAGCAAATGTTTACTATTTACTATCTGTTCTTGGATATATATATATATATTTCATAAAAACTTTAATAAAAAATAAAGTTTAAATTATTACAATAATATTATTTATTATTATACAGTTCCCTTTTCAGTCCCCACTTCAAATTGTTAAATCCTCATTTGGGGATGTGCCTCAGTTGCACTCAAATCTTGTTACTAATATTGATTTTCGGGTGGGCTGGCTTTAAACTTAAACTGCTTCAACTGAACGGCAAAAAATTCCCAGTAATGAAAGACCCAGTCAAAGACGGGTCATACTGCTATATTAGATATAACTGTCTTCTCTTTTCTTTTTAATCATTTCTTAAGGATTTCAAACCATAATCTTTAGAATCACGGTTGGCTTGATGTAATTACAGTTAATAGTATTTCGGTAGCGGAGAAAGAAGCGTGGTGGTCGGCGGCGGCAACAACGCAGGCGCTTGCTGTAGCGAGCGACGTCGTCGACGAATGCGGCGGACGACGTCGCTCGAATCGCGTGCTTATCTAACCGACCTCAACCTCCCGGTGGGACGCAGGTGAAGTACGAAAACGGAATGGCTGGACCTAAGTCGGCTGGACGGGAGACGCGCGGGAGCAGAAGAACGTCAGAGGTGGAGGCAGCTTCGCTCTTCCGCCTGCCAGGCGTCCCCGGCAAAAGGATCTACGTGTCGGGGGCGCGTGCAACAGTAGATGCGAGCGGGCTGTTCATGCGACGTTGGCACAGCCTTTGCCTGCTGTCGCAGTCGCTCCGAGGAGGAAGGAACATAGACCTTCACCGACGAAACGTTCTACCTCCGACCAACCTTCCTACAATACCTGCATACAAGTCCCGATCGTCTAGTCGTCTCTCGAATAGGACGGTGAGAGAGAGAGAGAGAGAGAGAGAGAGAGACACGACGGCATTTCGAAACAAAAGCGACGACAAGCGAGCCGTGAGTAATCACGGATATCGTTAATGATCTTTCCACAGATTCACCTACAGAAATCTTGTTACGACTTTTACTTTCTCTAAACGATCGGGTTCGGTCGTCTTCTCCAGACATCAGATAGATTTAAAAAAAAAAATCATATTTCAAATAACAACTTATACTTTTATTTATTCGAACTATTATTTTCATTTTGATTATTATAGATGCTATTAGGTTGGTGCAAAAATAATGACGTAATAGTGTCGTCTTTTGACGTATTTTTTAACATCAAAAAACGATATTATTGTGTCATTATTTTTGCACCAACCTAATATTATAGGAACAGCGTTTCGGTTAATTACACTATGGACATGATGAGGTGACCATTATTTTTGGCTGATATCAGATATCTGTTGAGTGTTATTTTGTTGTTTTTTTTATTTCAGACAAAATAATGTTATCATAGAGGAAAATACATAATAATCAAAAGATATTTCATATAATGGACATCTAAAGAGTGCCAAAATGTACTTAGCCGACGGATCGTATTTGTATTAAAATCTATGAAGATGGGAAGGATAGTTTGAATAATTTAATGTATATTGAGAATCCATTATCTAAATCCGAGAATTCATTCTTTTTATTATTATATGGTATATTACTTACACTTATATCAATAAATAAGACATTTCTTTTACTTATTATTATACATTTTTACTAAAAAGAATGTCTAAACTGGTTCTAAAATAGATTCAAAGATTGTTGGTTTTAAGGAAATTTAATATGCAACGGTTTCCAGAAATTCATTAATAAGAAAAATAAAATAAAATAAAATAAAAATAAACTCATTCCTACCGCCTACATTGCCAGGGAGCCGACACCATGGATCCTAGGCAAATTACATTTCGTTTTAGAAAGCATTTCCTTTTTCAAAAGCGTTTACTATAGTGTTATTTCTCCTTTGTCAAATGATGTTCAGGATCACTTTATTTAACCAGTTATTCTTACAAGGTTTTCAGAAATTCATTAATATGCCTTTCTTGAAAGAATTGCTAAATCATGTTATTTGATGGTATGTAAAAGTGGCGCAATGAGAAAGACGAACTCTCATCACAGGTGAAACGTCAATGTAAATTTAATGTCAAAAAATAAAATCAAAGTATCTGGAGATAAGATTGGTGAAATTTCAAACATTCATTTCCTTGCAGTAGCAAGGAAATGAATGTTTGAATGTAGCAATCAGCGGACGCCAGATGACATACTCTTTTGGGAGATACTGAATATACGATGCAATGAATTTTAAGCAAGGGCCGAGATGTTGTGAGATCAATAGGACGTAATAGATGTTACAAGATCAATAGAACATGTTGACAATTTCTTTATTCAGTGTAGCTATCATTCTACGTCAATGTTTAATAGGGAATTCAATATAAAATCATTATTGTGCAATATACTTTTCAGGGACAAGGAATTTTATAATCACAAATATTTGGATCTTTGGAAAGTAATTTATTTTTACAACAAAGTATTAAAAAGCAAATGCAAGTTAAATTTATTTAAATATTATTTATCAAAAAAGTAATCACCTTCATTTTTACCGCCTGCCGCTCACCGGGAAAACAGATTTTCGATTCCAGATTCAAAAAATCTGGGAGCTATCTCAGAAATAAAGTTTATTTTCAAATTCTTAGAGAATGTTCTGATATTTATGTAAGAGTCTAGGCATCAAAACAAATGACAGCTTGTAAAGTTGTCATTCTAGAAAATAACACCGTAACTGTTTACCAAAGTAAGGGTACTTTCGATATTATACTTCGATTATTCGATCAATTCACTCCCTATAAACACTTGCAATGATGGTTTATATGTATGTAAGTAGTTCGTAATTGTTGCCATATTTCTTATTACAACAGACAAAAAGCACGGAATTCTGGTATTTCATTTTATAATAATCACTATCTTTTTCGCTTTCTGTTGATACGCAAAACTCATTTTCATCACCTTGTTAGAATACGATGCAAAAATGAAAAGATGAAATTCCTGGTTAAAGGACAGCTGCAGATGGCGGAACATTGTGGTTAAGGGATAACTCACGAAGAACTTAATATAATAAGGATTCATTTTCATATCTTCCTTAGGTTTAGTCAGAAGTAATTTCCATTTGAGGGTAACCAATATGGCGAGTGGGGTAAAACAGGTTCAAAATATCTTCCCTGTGTTATTCATGCAGTATATGTTCTTGCGTTATCATGGAGGGGAAACTTATAATGATTCTCGCCGTTAAATTCCACTCGATTATTGCTATTTGGTATAAAACGCTAAATTCCGACCGTAGAATAACTATCTGAATTTTACGATTGAGACCGACAAAAATAAAAGAAGAACAAAGAAACGAATTCTTTTTCTATGGACCGTGTCCCTTTAGGACGTGGGTGATCTATCCACAACTTCCTGCCCTTCCTTGCTTTTAGTAATATTTATCCTTTTACTTTCTAATCCTTGTTTTGCTGATCACTTATATAAGCTCCTTATATAGGTTAGTAGTTGTTCTCCTCTATTTCTAGGATTCTATGTATATATCAACTTTTGGATTCCATTTTTCTGAAATTTTATCGTTGCTTAGAGGAGCTGTCCAAGAAATTTTTACTGCAAAGTTTTTGTGATGTCAACGAACCCTCGTTGCCACTTTCGTGATGCCAACAAATACTCGTTGTCACTTTCGTAATGCTTGTTGTAGTAGAGACTTTGCAACTGCAGATACAACTATAGTAAAGCCGTTGAACAATACTGGTGTCAGCCACCTTCAAATATCACTCGCACTAATAGCGCTTGCTCGATAATATTCGCTCGAATAGTAATCCGTATAGAGAAATAGTATAATGAATAGAATAGAGAATAGCGCCCCATATAGTAATAGATTATAGAATAGAAAATAGCAACTCAATCTAGACGTCACACAACTTCCTATATATGCGTTTCCTCTGTGGTCATGTGATCCACTTAATTTAATAATGGGATCGCCTGTGTTTGCTCACTGACGATCTATGTTCAAACCCAAGTATCGGCAGCGACATTTTATTCCTATATAACAGCAATAAATATATCTTAAAATTAAATAACCATTTACAGTTCTTCTGCTCAGTCGAAGAACACACGCACGCACACACACATATATACACACACACACACACATATATATATATATACACACACACACACACACGCATATATATATATATATATATATATATATATATATATATATATATATATATATATTAATCGAGTTCACCCCATGCAAGGCAGTAAATGCGACTGAGACACAAGGAGTCACTTGGCATGAAAAAGTTAGAAACCGAAAAGGAAAAGCATGAAGCCGGAATGGAGTTCCACAAGCGCGAAGTGCGAGAAAAGAAACTCTTACCATAGAATTTACGGTTATATCTAGTCAACTCAGTTGTAAATTGATGAGGTTATCCGAACAATTACCATGAAATTATTTATACAAAAGCCATAGGAAGGAAACCTTACGGTAGCCGAGAAACTGAAGCCGAGACGCCAGAACAGAGCCAATAATATTGCTGACTCTTCCTATGATTTCATCAAGGAATTATATATATATATATATATATATATATATATATATATATATATATATATATATAAATGGCCCTGTCGGCTGGGGCTTTAGAATACGCCGACTGCACCTCTGTAGAGGGGTAAGACCCCCCCCCCAATGAGGCGTCCTGGGTATGACGTTAAATTGCATCCAACAGCAAGGCCTCTGATCTGGAGGTTTTGAGGAGAGTGGATCCACCTCTTAATTGCTGGTGTTCCCAGGTCCACCTTGACCCGGGGTGGTAGCACCTGTTAGGGTCCCAGCTATGTGTAAATAGGGAACTGCTAGTTTTCCAGGTTTTGCTCACGTCCTGGGTATGACGGTAAACTACATCCGCGTCCTGGGTATGGCGATAAACTGCATCCAACAGCAAGGTCCCAGATAATGTTTTCAGAAAAATAATGTTGCCAGCTCTAAGATTTTGAAACAATAATGTTGCCAGCTCTAAGTTTTTGAAACAATGATGTTGCCAGCTATACGTTTTTGAAACAATAATGTTGCCAGCTATACGTTTTTGAAACAATAATGTTGCCAGCTATACGGTTTTTTTAAACAATAATGTTGGCAGCTATACATTTTTTATTCCATACAAAATAGGCATTTAAAATTCATATCAACTGGATTTGGCATTAAATAACCCACAGTGGTTGATATGCCATAAAACCCAAACAAACAAACAAATATATATATAAAATTTTCTGGTGAAATAAATTATTACAATGAAACCTTAAAATGGTGTGTGTGTGTGTGTATATATATATATATATATATATATATATATATATATATATACATATATATATATATATATTTGTCCATAACGACTAGGAGGTAGGAAGATTATTGCTAAAAAGAGATTGCATTAAGATCCAGTAGCGATTCCTTCTGCTTCAAGAAGGAATGTCTTTATCAAAGCAAAAGAAATAAGATAAAAGAAACCAAAGGTAAAAATTAATTCACAATGCATTATCTAAGAATCAAGAAGATACAGATTATTACTGTTTGGTATAAAAAGAATAAAATGCAAGACATATTATTAAAAATGAATAATAGCTGGCAGTCTTTCAACAAGGATAATTTCTGTTGGGTTGGAGTCTGTAAATGACAAAATCATTTAAAGTTACTTTAAAAATAAAACGAAACTTTTGCTGTAAGGCAAGTTTAAAATGGATGCTTGTAAATTCTCAATAATCAAGAGATTGCTTAACGCAGAATGAAACTGTTCAACGTCGCCATAGCTACCTCCTGACAGTATCTCATTGTATGAAGGAGTGCTTAATATCGTTAAATACGAAAATCAACTTTGAATTTCATTGCAGACTGCTCGACTCCTGTTCGTTAAAATGTAATACATTGCCCTGACCCCTAATGACTTTTACTTGATATTGTAATATTTTATGCTATGCCTTTCGTTTAAATGTACACGGAAAGTATCCAGCTTTTAATAGTAATGGAAATATAACAATCTAGGGAAGTGGCGCCTGTCAATGTCAAATTTATCTTGTCTTCACACACTAAATTAATCCACAAACTCTCTACTTTTTAAGTATCTTTAACGCCTTCATTCGCCATTAGTTGCTTTGCTTCGTCCTCTTTAATCTCGTCCACGGTCTAAATTTTACTGCCTTACAACAGCAAGTTTAACTTTAACAAAAGCCAAAAAGAAGCCAAAATGATGGCTATTTTCTGGATAGATATATTTTATTTATGATCTTTCCACATGACAAATCGCCATCCAATTGAGAAAATTCGAAAGAAATATGAATATCCGAACTAAATGATTAAATCGAAGGCCAAATAACTGTTATCGAATGGCATTTGGTATATTATTTCGAATAATGACCCCCTCTCTTTTCACGGCAAAAAGAATTATTGTTCATTAAAATAAAAATCAAACATTTACTCATAAAATGAAAATGAAAAACTTAACCGCTTATACAAACATTTTTTTATAAATATAAGATATTTTATAACTCGTTTTGCATCAATTCTATCGAGTCTTTAAAGTTCCAAGCCAAAATAATTCGGAGAAAAATTCAAAATAAAAAAAAACTTTAATAATAATCATTTCTAGATACAATTAATATGCTTTAGAATTTGAACATCACAAATTCAAATAGATTATTCACTTTCATTGTTATGAATTATTTTGACGAATAGTTTCAATCATTTTTACAGAAAAGCATTTTTTTTATTTCTGTACATTTTAAGATTCTTTTTATTGATTTATTTTTTTATTCGACCCACAAATATTTTAAAGATTAAATCAGTTAAATTTCACGTAAGAATACGAGACCAAAACAGAATCAGTCAGTTCCTCAGAAACTATCAGACGTTAATATTAGATTATTCGGAAAGAAATATTTCATTTAAGCTGAGTCAACCAATAAAACTTCAGATCAGAGCTAAAAAAAAAAAAAAAAAAAGAGACCAAGATGCAGCTCACTTTTGATTAACGACTATTTGTTGTGTCGAATTGATATGTTGTAGGAATTCCTAAAATATAATTATGCAACAGGTTTAGGAAAAATATTCAGTATCACATTGATGAGAAATAAAAGAAGAATGGCTATGATCTTTCTAATATCGATTTGTCTTTTTTTTACGGTTTATCGACTGTTTGGGATTATTTCAAAGCCGAAACATATTTTGAATTGTAAGAATAATCATTTTTGAGTGAATTTTGCATTACTTTTTTCTTTTTAAAATAACTGATTTTTCTATATATTGCTATTTAACCCATAGTTTGGAGGAGGAAATGGATTCATACATTTCCCAAGTTATTTGTGCATCGGTTAATGTAACTAACTCAAGTGGAATTTGAAATCGGCTGTCCAATTTCTTATTCCGGGTCACTATCCATTGCAAACTATCCCAAATGGGGTAACAACGCGCACCCAATTGTGACAGTCTTCTTAGCAAGAATGAAAAACTCGTTTTAATTTCGAAAATATCTACAAAAAAATGAAAAGTTGGTAATGGATGTTAGCAGAAGAAATCCAATAACTATTGGTTATGGTACGCTATCCAACCGATGCCAACCTGGGAGAACATGACAAATGTCGTGCAGATAACATCAACTCAGGTTTTTATTATGAAAAATGGAGTATGTCAGTAGGGCGTTAAGATAGAAACACGCAAACAGAAGTCGTGGCACCTTCCCTATGCCAGAGAAATGGAATTTAATCAGTAAAATGAACCCTAGTAGAAAATAAAGTTTGTCGAGTGATAATGTTTACTACTTCATTTCGGAATTTAAATAATTTAATCATAATCAGCGGGAATTGATATGTTAAGTTCTCTCTCACCCAGAGTTAAGATGAGACTGAGGCTTTTCATTGTAGCGACTAAAAAATAGCATTTTGAAATTATTTTAGTAAAAAAAAAAAATAAAATAATCTCATCTTTCTTTTTATTATTCTTTTTAAGCTTCTGTACTTTAAAATTATAATCGTTAGTTTCGGTTTGGAAAGTAAAATATCAGACAAAGAGAATACAACATCGATTAATTCATTGTTTATTGGTAGTTCAAAGAGGAGGAGTTAAATAAAGCAACTTCAGTGTAGTTCGACTACAATAAAAAGGCGTTTTTATAAGAAGTTTTCAGACTAGGACAGATAAGCCTATTTAAGATAACCTGGAGAGTACAGAGGTCGATATCTTGTGATAAAGAGATATCAAAGACGAAGAAAATGTAACAACACCTCACCTCTTAAATTTGAAAGTTTATTTTTATTCTTTCTTATCGTAATCTGTGATACAAATAAATCTTGATTTTTCTAAAGAATAACACAAAATTTCTTTACGCAAAATCATAAAACCTTTTCAGAAGAATGATTCATATCAAAAAGTAAAAAATGATTTGAATCATTTCTTAAGAACGCGGCCTAATTTAAGACGAAAATAATTACATATTTTCTCATATATACAAGAAGACAAAGCTTCAAAACGGGAAATAAAATCACGATTTTTAACGCCATCTTTTCAAAGCAAACAGATAGAGTTTTGCTACTAGTACTTGTCGCTTACTAGTTCATGTTCTGAACTAAGATAAGTTGAGTAAATATCAAACAGATTCTAAAGAAAATGCATTCTTAAGAGTCTACATTTTCATGAAAGTATTTTCTCAAGAGAACACATTATCATAAAAGCACATTATTTATAAAGCACATTCTGGAGAAATTACATTAATAGGACTGGAATTGTTCACAGTCCTCCCCGGTCTTTTAAACAAAAATAGATGTTTATTCCTTGTTTCCTCTTCAGGGCTGAGTTTCTGGTTTCTTTTAAATGCTTGAACTCTAAACTTCTAACGTTTCCACGTAAACTCTGAAATTTTTACTATACATTTATCGTTTAAATTAATTTATTTGTTTATTTTCTCAATAGGAGTAGTTTGATTCGCATATGACCCGGTTCACATACCTCCTCGGTCTTTTGAACATGAGTAGAAGTTTATCCCTTGTTTCCTGTTTATGATTGGGTTTCCGATTCCTTGTAAAGTCTTTTTCGTTCTTTTTCACTCTCAGTAGATACCCTTGGATTTTAGTGGCATTATCGCTTTGCTTCGAGTGAACTAATTTTTAAAATGTTCTTTATAATGGAAATACATTCGCAAGAAAGCCCATTAAGAAAAGAGTACTTTCTGAAGAAAGTATATTCTCAAGAAATTTCATTTTGAAGAATCAACATTATCATTGTAAGTTTTCTGAAGAGATAATTTTCTGTTTCTGATTATTAATGTTCGCTAAATGTAAAAATTGCAAATATGATTAGTTTGTCTATTTCTCTCCTACAGAGCCCATTTCTTTGCGGCCGACATTGTTCTCAGCTTTAGCATCTGAGTTTGAAAAAAAAAAGCATGGACAATATTTCCTAATTCCGTAAAAGATATTTAGACGATTATTCTTTGAAATAATCTAAAGGAACAAAATTTGTTTTGTATTCAAAATCTATTGATTATTCTACATTCACTAAATCTTTCAAAGATGTAATAAAAACAACAATAAGATAAAGAAAATACCAATTAAAATTGATAAGAAGTGTGTTTGAGCTGAATTTAAAATAATCTCAGATTCATTAGATAATTAAAGCAAAACAATATGGCGTAAGAATTCTGAGTCATGTGTCGCAGAATTAGATTTTACTGTTCGAAATCTTTAAGTCGTTTTCCACGACTGACGTGTCTTCACGATATGGTAAGTCAGAGTTCAAGTCAGACGTTTGGAGGATGAAAAAGTTGCGATGAAATCAACGGTAGATGAAAAAAAAAAACATTAATCAAATATTTATAGCTTTTTTCCAAATAGCTATTTTGTGATATCAGACGAATTTTAGTTTTAAAACAAATTTCTACATGAACGATTTTTAACCAAAGAGGACAACGAGATCAAAATAAAAGCTACCAAATTGCAATGTTTAATATTGGCAATCATTGCAGTTGTCTAATAACTAAATCACTGTGGATCGGGCAACGCGACAATAAATGATTCCGATCTAAAGAAAATCTTAATTAAAAAGTAGAAAACGATTCCTTTCATGAGATATTTGGGAAATCATTGACCAGAAGTAAGAGAAGTAAGAAATTGTATTCATTTAGTTTTCTAATTCCCTTATTTGATTGTTAAGTGTTTTCCAGTAGATAAGATCGAAAGAGAAAACTTCCGACGATGATATTGTCTGGAATCAACCATGCACGGAGTTAGCAAGCTTTCCGAACGAATCATGATTGTGGGCCTGGCTAAGAGAACAAAACACGGGATTGAAACGCTGACCTTGGAAGAGAAAGAAGACGGTATGTGAACTGGTCAGCATTGTTAAACAAACCCTGTGCTTCCTGAATGGATTTTAGGGAAGAGTTTCATCAATTGCACAATGAGACTCATCAATCAAACCATTTTCCGTTTTACAAAACGAAGGCTTATTTCATTTCTTTGACGATTTTCAGTGAAGCGAACACAAATACAATAGAAATATCTAACGTAACCATGCACGCAATCATACAAACAGATACACACCTACACACATACATATTGATTCATTCTTATATAAATATATTTGCGTCCAGGTTCTTACATTTCATCATTCTTATCAAATATTCTGTTATGACAATTTGGGATATTTAATAACAAAGACAAACAATCTCAATGAAATTGACTAGATTATATACCCAAAACACATAAAAAAAATGTGTTTAAATTTAAAGCTGCCAACGTTTCTCGTTCGTGCGCATGTGTAGTCGCATCGGCGTAAACAAATCTCGTCCGATGAAGTCCTAAGTTATGAAAAGCGTCACACGAATTTTTTTCAAATTCTTTCATGCATCTTCCCTGCAAAACTATTTTTGATATATACAAATGTATATATCTTTATACCATATATATATATATATATATATATATATATATATATATATATATGAAGAAAAATATACGGAAAAAAACAAACAAAAATCCTTATATGCAATTATACGTTGACATTATATTAACATTAAATCAACAACTGGTTTCGGTCGGAGTCCATCCCCAACCGGATCACCAGGGGTTTGATCGCTCTGTTGAAAAAGGGAAAAGGTGGTGAGGGTAACCTAGATTATTACAGGCCCATAACTCTGCTAAACACAGAGTTAAAGATTATGGCCAAGATCCTGCAGGAGCGTTTGCAGTCAGTTGCCGAGTCTCTGTTGGGACCTGAGCAGACTTGTTCTGCGAGGGGCCGAACAATTCAGAGCAACCTGCATGAATTGTTCGGCCTCCTTCAGATCAAGATTTGATTTACAGGTCTGAAGATTTGAAGCTATGTTTTATCGAGTACAATGAAAAAAAATATCACTTATGTTTTTTAAGGCCTGACGATTGCATCTAGCATGAACAGACTGTCGCCTCTAAGTGTTGACTTCTATGTTCACTTTTATATTTACACACGCTATTTCTCTGATATTGAGCACTTTATCCCATAAATATAGCACATCTTAAGACTATATTTCTTCATATATTATATATATATATATGCCTAAAGAGCCAGAACCCATCTACCTAGGTTTCACCTACCGGATCATCAGGATAATTATGACTAAAGATGGTTAGCTCAAACGCCATTTATTGATAAAGCGGCCACCAGAAAGAATAAAAAATTTGCATAATAAACAACTCCCCTTCTATTTGCCAAGTAACCAGGCTTTTTTATGCCTACAACCATTAAGTATTTCAGATCTCTGGATGAGTAATTCATATTATATGAAGCTTTAGGTAATTTTTCCTCCATACGTATGCGGCAATACTTATCTATAGCCTTATATTTACGGCATTTTATTACTATCTCCCATTTTAATATATGATATATGCCTTGTTTCTTTTTAATTTCCTATACATAGATAAATTAGTACTGTGCCTGTATATTTCATGTGTGAAACTACTTCTTTGGTTGTAATAACATTTTTTGAAAGCTCCTTGGTTAGAACCCTAGTATACATTTTTACTATTACTACTATTATTATTACTACTATTATTGTGTCTGCTGCTATACACCTCGGCCTAATACACTATGTTATATTGTCATTTGCACTTAAGAGGAAAAGCGGTCTTATTAATGCAGTTGCATTTTGGGAAAATGTCGTTTGGGCCAACCCTCTTTAATCAGAATCATCCTGATGATCTGGTAGGTGAAACCTAGGTAGATAGATTTTGGGTCTTTAGGTATTCTAATTTTGCTCTACTTAGTGTACTGAGCACTTTTAAGGATCAGCTTATGTAATTCTGTCAGCGTTTTTTCTTTTGGCGGTGCTGGTTGATTATGTTCATGCAGTACGGATGTTTGTAGTCTTTTCTAGATATCAGTTTATGTAATAGTTTTTTTTATTATTTACATCATCTGTTTTTTTACAACGTCAGAGTTACAGGCATCAAAGTAAAAAGATTTCTTTCGCTGTGACTGACCAGAGGATGTGCGTACATGAATGCCATCATTCGCTTTAAAATGGACACCCCGACTTGATCTCTTTTCGAAAGTGACTGATACGTGGATAAAAATGAACTCTTAGGCCCCTTATCAAAATGGTCGCCGCAGCCATTTCCATAGTAATTAATTTTGCGAATGAACATGCTTATAAAGATGCGTAAATTTCAAGATTGGTTATTCCTAAATTTTCGCTTGAGGATGAAACAGGGCTTTTAAAATAATTATATATATATATATATATATATATATATATATATATATATAATTGTATTACGCATCCTCAGCAGACAATAAGCGAAAGACGACCAAACGTAATGTTACACGGCATGCGCCAAGATTGTTTTTTTTTTGTTTTTGTTTTCCTTTTTTTAATAACAACATAAATAACGTTGATTATTATGATGATTGTAAGCACTTCCGGTTCCACTCGGGAATGCTAGGAGCAAGAGGGATCCAATTGGCAGTTTGCATAAATATGTCATTAAGTTTACTATATCTCGTGTCGTCATGGTGTTTCTTTGACTTTTCAGCGGTAAGTCTTATATAGCTTATTTTTACAACTTACACCAAATGGAACACATATCATTACAAACGTTTGATACAACAAATCATCCTAATTCTGCTTGGCCTTGTGGCAGACTCGATGTAACCGTTTTTGTAAATGCCTGTAATCTGAAGACATTATGATAATTCTTTCGAAGTGAAGTTGACAGTGTCAACTTGGACTTTTTATATCAAATTATTCTACTCAATCTTTAAATTAGTGTTTGTGTAGGGCATATATTTAGAGAAATGAAAGTTTACACAGTAGTCGTGTGTGTACCCGGAGAATATATGACACTCGATAGGCAAAAGCAATAAATGTTGAAACATTATGTAAATTCATTGACAATCTTTATTCCATTAGGCCCAATAAATTGCTCAGCAAGAGGAAGAAGTTAGAAGCCCCGAAGTGAATGCATCTTGCTTATTTGTCCAATGATGTTTTGAATGTGGATAGAGTTAAAATAAGTTCACTTTGTCGCTGCTAGTTGTAAAAAATAGGAAAGCTGGGAATAAAACGATCATATGAATTGCATGTAAATAATTTGCGTGGATACTCGTGAGACGAAGTATGGAAAAACCACGGAGAAACATGGATGTCGGTCAGAGAAAGATTTTAACGCGAATAGATAGATAGATAGATATAAATAAACAGAATGAGATAGATAGATAGATAGATAGATAGATAGATAGATAGATAGATATAAACAGAATGATATATATATATATATATATATATATATATATATATATATATATATATATAAAGGGAAAACTGAGATACTGTGTCTTCTGTTTCTAACAAGTAAGGACACACAAACATCAATACATTACGAGTTGCTGCATCCATTTGATCCACAGGGGAAACACTGATGTTGACTTGTTCTGATTGTAAATATGATTTCTCACAAATTGCTACTGCTTTCTCTGTGATCTTTCTTTGTTTGAGTGAGATTTAAGCGACACCTTTGCTCAAAACTGTGCTGTGTTGTTTGTTATCTAAATAGTTATCCACTTAAAACACTAGGTTTGAAAAGTATTGAGTCTTTCTTTATAGTGATCGATAACATTCTAAGCATTTTCATCAGCTTTCATTTTATTGCCTGTTTAAATATCAAACGGTTTCGACTGGAAATTTTATAGGATTAGGGTGTTATGTTGGGAATTGATGAATTTTACAAATATTGATAGATTTTACAAGCCCGCTATTGTAGAATTTTTGATTAGGAAGAAACAAACAAACCAGACGATATATTCAGAATGTTCGTAAAAGAAATATACAATTTCCCAGAAAGGAAACATTTAGTTTTGACCTCTAAGGGCAGTGACTAGGCGTAGCTTAGTTTGTGGCAAAAGACCGAACGTATGGAGCACCCTATGACGATCGAACTCAATACACAGTCGTAATTAATCTAGCGTGACAAGTTTACTAACGATTAAGTCGAAGTGTCCGAAAATGAGTTTCTAAGCAGAGCTTAGATGCGACACAAGACCGAAAGTAAGGAAGACCTATTAAGAATCAAACTCACTACTCAGTCGTAAATGATCTAGTGAAACAAGCTGGACAGACATTTTTACACCATGTCAAAGAAGCCCGAAAGGGTAGTGAATATAGACAAGGATTAGGGAAAACGCGTAGACAATAGATTTTAACACCTTTAAAAAAAAGTATTTACATTATTTACATTGTTGTCTTCATATTTACTGTTGTACTCTCCGGCCTTCTTCAGTCTATATATGTTGGAATTTCGAACCGAACTTATTATTTAGTTCCCTGGGGTAGATTGTTCTAGTTCCACGTCCCATGCCTTTTCTGTATGTCTCAGTTTCAATTATTTCCCTTTAGTGACTCAACTCTCCAAGTTTTTGTTCACCTCTGCTGTGATAAATATGACAAGAAAGATTATGACAACAGTCCGAACAAAATGTAAATGGTGTACATATTTAAATACATTATCTCAGAAATATAGACAGGTGCTGGAAACAAAAATAAAATGCTATTTCTAGAAGTACATCGTATTATTGTTAGTAAAGAGAAAAATATAATCAATTCGCTTAAGGAAATTTGACATTTGATGAGGAGTTATGGCGCGATTTCCAGGTAAAGTGATAAATAAATAGAAGTCAGGCTTGAATTTTACCCAAAACCTTTATTTTACTTCTCAAAAAGCTAAAACATAAAAACGGCAGAGTCTAGATTCAACTCCTAACAGTTTGTGACTATATGTTTATCTGCGGGGACACCAAAATCTAATTGAGTCACCATAAAAGATACCAAAATAAGCTTCGTGTCACACCGGAGTATAAAAAGAACTAGCTACCTCAGAAGGTTGATCCAGAAGGTAACCTCATAAAAGTAGCTATGTATATTTGTATACACGGTATAAATCGCATCTTAAAAGATGTCGGTGGTACACCGATATAAACTGGTAATCAACCCAACAGAATTTTGGATATAAGACAATACAAGGCAACCAGATAATAGGAAGTTATACAAAAAATGATCGTACGAGAAGAAAGGCAAAGTCCTCATTCTCAAGAGAAGAATATCAAATTTTCTAAAGAAGTCCTTGAAAAACTACATACAACCTTGTGTAAATTAATTAAAACAAAACGAATAATTCCGTCATTATTTACTTTTGGGGGGTATATTTCCAATGAAACATGACCCAGTACACATGTTAGTATTTGGTATGTTCGTTCCTTGCAGATTGACCACAGATTCTCGATTGTATTCAAATCACGGGATTTTCCGGACCAGTCTCTATAGAACTTTGATTTGCTCACTGGTAAAAACCTTTTGCCAGTGTGTCTGTGCAGTGTTATAATTTTCGTATGTTTCCCTGGAATAACCGTCCATCGGAGTCAATGGCTGTAGGACAACTAATCGACAGTCGAGACTGTAGTGTCTGGGTGTGATAAAAATCTGATGCAATCATGGATGATGCAAGGCCAAACAAATTTCATCATACACCCCGAAAATATATTCATATTATTGCACACCACTGCAAGTGACCTAATCTTCGGAAAAAAATCGGTTTAATGTCCAATTTGGGTTTTCTAAAACAAACACTCTCTGAAACGATGCAAATAAACAAAATACTATGAAGAAATTTACATAATGTTTTTTGTTTTAATTTCAACATGTTATATGCCATTCATATTTTTCATTTTTCACCTCAAGCAAGACGATAAAGCCACTAAGACACAAGAAGTTACTGAGTGTGAAACAATAAGAAAAAGAAAAAAAACACCATCAAGAAGCGACAACAGTAGATAATGACTGACATTGCAGTTAAACTTTTGAAAATCAAAGTTGTCTGGAAGGGAGTTCCACAAGCGAGAGAAGAAACTGTTAGCACAGAAGTTATAGCTACATCTAGCCATTTCAAGTGTATAATAATGAGTTTTGCTGCAAATCTCGTACAGCGCTTGAATTTATAAAGTCTAGGCGCATACAATAGAGGAAAGTTCATCAGAACAATTACCATGAAAATATTTCTAAAAAAAGGCACAAGGAAGCTACGCTTTGGTGATGGAAAATTAACTGAATCCGGAATGCCAAATCAGTACCAACATTATTGCAGATTCTTCTTAGGATGTTTTCAAGAATCTCTGAAGCCTCAAGACCATATGTGACAGCAATATTCGAAACGTGGACGAATGCCTGTCTTATATGTATAATAGATTCTGGGGAGAAAAGTTGTTTCACACGACACAGTGAACCAACTTTCCTAGCAGCAGGTCTAGCAGTTGATTAAATATAATCTTTCCTCATAAACAGAGGACGTTTGCAACGAGTCACTCTGATAGCATCAGCCATGCTGATGGAACGCAGAAAAGGGATCTCTCAGATGATTTACAAATAATTAAAAAAGGTATCCTAAAAAAAGGCAATGTTTGAATGTATACGTATTTAAAAATCACTTCAACAGAAACATTTTTTCTTGTTTTATTTTCTGAATTCTTTCTTCACGTCCCGAGTTCTATAATCCATTAAAGCCGAAGGATTACCAAGAACTGCAGCCATAGCTTTAGGTTGGTTTCCAATTCAGAGATTTCTTTTCCCTAAACAATTTGCAAGAGAAGCTGGTCTCCCTTGCTCTTAAAACCATCGTTGCAATAAGACAGAGATTCATTCCTTTTTCCACTTGCATTTTCATCAAGTGAACGGAAACAGAATCAGCCGGAATTTGTATTGGGATCGTCAAGTTCCCTATCCGCGCCTCCTCCTGACTATAGTTTATAATAATACTTGTATTGAAAATGAATATTATTATGAATAACCAAAATACCATTTTTATTTGAAATTAAAATGTTCATATTATATCAAAACATTTCCGATTTTTTTCTAACGGTACCATTTGAGAATCCCTATATGGTCTCTTTATGATGGCTTAAGGCCACATCACGTTGAAATATTGGTTCTCGTAGATCACTGAAGTTAAGCAACGTCGAACCTGGTCACTACCTAAATAGGCAACCTCTTATTTGTTGGGTGTTTCTTCCAGCTGATGTCCTATGCAACTCACAGCAACTTTGTGTATGTTCTGCCAAGTGATGCTTCTTGGTGTTTCGTCAGTGTCTATGTTATTGAGCCGTAGAGCAAGACAGATTCTACCGTGGCCTTAAAGACGTCCCTCTTAAGATTGTCAAAGAGGGAGGAATTTTAGTTGGTGCTCACACACCCCAGGCCTTGTCTTTGCGGATTTTGAAGTCTCTCTCCGTTGACAAAGTTACAAATAACTGGAAAAAAAAACAACAACAGAAAACAAACATGCAGTCTTTGGCTTACAACCGTATCACGTTAAAACACCCGTTTCTGTACGTTCAGCTAAGTTAAGCAACGCCGAGCCTGGTCAGGACATAGATGAGTGACCGCTGGGAAACACCAGGTGCTGTAAAATTGGATGTGAGGATGGTATAATGGATAATGGTTCGCAGTTGTTAATCGGAGAGCAGAGTTCGAATTCCCGTTGGTGTCACTATATTCACTGAGGCACAAATACTTTTTGGAAACGTATGAATCCACATCTTCTTCCCCAGCAATGGTTTAATTAATAACACTTGTACCACTAGGACCATCATAATATCCAAAATTATTGAATAAAATTGCGTACAAAATGTTTCGATTTTACCCAGAGAGGCTGATATGCCGCGAAAAAAATAAATAAATAAATAAAATTCCTGATATACGTCAAATAATTTTAAGAGTTAGGATCAAACAGGATTTCTTTTATTGTACTTTCGAAATCTGAGAGAAGCTTGAGGTCCAGATTAAAATCTCACATGAAAAGCGTTATAATCCAAAAAGGTAGCCGCCATTATAACAGCTGAACAAAAATATATAATTAAATAATATTGATAGTAATATGATATATATAAATGTCAATAACATTGATAGTAATATGATATATAAAAATGCCAATAATATTAATAGTAATATGATATATATAAATGTCAATAATATTGATAGTAATATGATATATATAAATGTCAATAATATTGATAGTAATATTATATATACAAATGTCAATAATATACTAAAATCATATATAGTCGTAATTAATTGATTTTCTTTTTAATCCAACATATTTTTGTTACTAAAATTTTATTTTAATTCGATACTCATACCTAATTAAGAAGGCTGTTAGACGATATAAATACTGTTTAAAATAAACGAACCCTCTGCTCAAATAAGAGTATCCACTAAAATTAACGTTTGAAGTAATAAAAAAATATAAGGTCTTTACAAAAACTTTCTTTTGATATACCTTCACATTCAAACATAAATAACAACCCTTACGGTTTTTGATATAAATACGTGTAATTTAGGTATATTTTATATATTTACATTTATTTTTATATTTTAATTTAAAAATAAAAAAAAATGACCAACACGGTTTAATATGTATGTGTATTTATAGATTAAAATGATATTTCCGTGATACAAAAGAAAGCTCATAATCAAAACAGATTAAGTTTAACATATATATATATATATATATATATATATATATATATATATATATATATATATATATATATATATATATATAATTTATTCGAAAATTATAACATAATTACGTTATAAAATGACTACAAAAATAGCCATTTTGTTTCAACACTTCTGGTGTCTTATCAAGTGACCGTGTAGAATCCAACACCATCACTTGATAAGACACCAGTAATGTTGAAACAAAATAACTATTTTTGTAGTAATTTTATAACATATTTATGTTATAATTTTCGAATAAATTATATTTGTTCTACTCTGTATTGAGCTCTGTTTTAAGAATAGCATTTTTGGGGGTTATTGGAATTTATTCCGTAAACACCAATCCTATACTTGGGCATATAATATATATATATATATATATATATATATATATATATATATATATATATATATATATATATATATATATTTGTTAATGTAATATTTCTGCCATGTAGCCAACAATTTACTACATTCCAATAGATCATGCCTCCCGGAAAGCATTTAAAAGATTTCTCTTTGCCGAGGACAGAGATGCATAAAAGCAGTTGCACATGCGCATTGAAATACCGGTCTTTATTCGTCATGTATCAAAGTGTTTCACTGAAATCACAGCTATTCTTTGTGACATATCTGAGAGTTTCACTGACATCCTGCTTTTCTTTCTCACATACCTGAGATTTTACGTGAAATACTTGCCTTTCTTTCTCACTTCTCTGAAAGATGTACCAAAATACCTACCTTTTTTTCTCATTTCTATGACATACCGGCCTTTCTTTCTGACTGATCTGAGAGCTTTAATAAAATATGTTTTCCTTTCTATGAGAGTTTTACTGCATTTCTTTCTCACGTAACCCAGAGTTGCACTGAATTAGCTGCCTTTCTTTATATTAGGTTGGTGCAAAAATAATGTCGTTTTCTCACATATGTTACTATGTGAGAAAACGACATTACTTTTGCACCAACCTAATAGCTTAACTTACATTTGCATGGAAATGCCTGCCTTTCTTACTCAATTTTCTGACAGTTGCACTGAAATACCTGCATTTCTTTCTCACTGGTCTGAGAGATTCACTGAAATACATGCTATCCTTTTTGACTTACCTGAGAATTTCAATGAAATATCTGCTTTACTTTCTCACTTATTTAAGTGTTGCACCGAAATAGCTGCCTTTCTTTCTCACTTCTCTGAAAGTTGAACTGAAATACCTACCATTTTTTCACATTGAAACATGCTTTAAAATATATACCGTTTTCTAACTTAACTAAGAGTTACACTGACATACCTGCCTTTCTTTCTCACTTACCTGAGAGATGAACTGAAATACCTAGCTATATTCTAAATTATCTGAGAGTTGCATTGTGACTTTCACTGAAATACCTGTTTTTCTTTCTAACTTACCTTTCAGTTGCCTTGAAATACCTACCTTTCTGTCTCACTTTTCTGAAAGTTGCACTGAAATAAATGTCTCTACCTTTTCAATTATCTGTGTGTTGCACTCAAATACCAGCCATTCCTGCTCACTAATCTGAGTTTTACTGAAATACATGCCATTCTTTATCCCTTATCTGAGGGATGAACTGACATAACTGCCTTTCATTTTAACTTATGTTTCACTTGAAATACCTGCATTTCTATTCCATTTTCTGGTAGTTACACTGAAATACCTACATTTTTCCTCACTTATCTGAGAGTTGCACTGAAATACCTGCCTTTCGTTCTTACTTATCTGAGAGTTTCACCATAGAACGTATACATTCTTTCTCACGTATTAACGACGGCTTAAATCGCTTCCCTCTGTGTGTGTCCCACTCATTGAAGTGTTAAATTGACTCATCTCTTTACTTCCTTTTTTATACAAATGATTCGCATTTAAAATATCACACATTTTTTAACAATTTATGTATAAAAGAAACCGTTTTTGTGGAAATGTTATTGCTATCAATGGTAGAAAATTTATACAAACTTTATTCGCAAAATATTCAGTGAACATTTTTCAAGATATGTTGTGGCCAGAAATAAAGACACAAAAAGAGGAACTGAGTTAAAGAAATATGTTGACAGAAACAGTAATACAATGAAATACAAACAAGAGTGTTACAGTAAGAATGTTCGGTCCGATTGTCAGAGCTGACTGCTGCAAACTTACCTCTCTAAAAGGCAGTACCTGCTCCTATTTATAGCTCGGAGAGTCCATGCGTGCATGGGTAAATTTACATAACGATACTTATAATGTCTCTGTGTCTTTTTCTTATTTAAAGTTATGCTTTCGATCTTGAATTGAATTTAAATAAAATTTAAAACGAAACAGAATTAAAAATTTTGATATAATTACTAGCATATTATTTTCAGTCGTTCTTCTTTAAGAATAGGTTTCTATTGATGTTATATATATATATATATATATATATATATATATATATATATATATATATATATATATATATATATATATATATATGTTCTGATTATTGTCCTCATCTTTATTGTCGTATTAATGACGTTTCGGTTGTTTTATACTCCGGGATGCTTCAGGTGATATATGTTGAAATTTCGATCCGAACATTTTATTTCCTCTATCGTGGTAGATTGTTCTAGTTCCACATGCCATGCCTTTTCTATATATCTCAGTTTCAGCTATTTCCCTTTAATAATTCAACTCTCCAAGTTTTTGTTTACCGCTGATGTAGCCAGATATTGAACACATATCTCTGGATTACTTCAACCAACGCTTTTATCCATGAGTCTTTGCGGACATCAGTGTATGCATTCTTAGGACTTATAAACCAATAAACTCAATAATCATTTTTACCAGAGCTCATATTACAATTTTTATTACTGTTGTTTTTCTCCATCACTGTATTACTGTTTCCCATATTGTATTTATTTCTACGTTTTGTCGGCTGAGGAGATTTTTGTTGCCTAGCATATGCGATGGTTCCTTAAGTTTTTGTACTTTCCAGTGATGTTTATTATTTCAACCTCATCTCACAGGGGGTGGGGATCTCCATTTTCCCTCCATACGTCCGAAATTCCAACGTATATCACCTGAAGAAGGTCGGAGCGTACAACGTCGGAAACGTCGTCACAGTGACAATGAAAATGAGGACAATAGTACGAACAATCTAAATAATGTAAATCGTTAAAATACCTCATCTCAGAAACATAGTCAGAGTTACGTATATGCAAGTTTTCAAGTCTGTATTTAAATAATAACAGTAGTTCATCTCAGCATTACCGACGCTAACATTTAGTAATAATCTGACTTCATTATGTGGGTGGGTATATTACTTTAAATTGTACACAACTTTGTTTATTTTCATCATCCCAGTTCTGTTATGAACTAATTATTTAGATTATTCATTAAAATAATGAAAGAATTCTATGTTCTGAGAATTCATTTCATAATGCTTGCAAATAATCTCATAATACCATCACCAGTTTTATAATGAATGATTTGTTGTTTTGATGAATATCTGTCTGTCTTCCTTGTGTAAAATAACAGAGGATGATGTATTTCGTCAGCCATTCACATATCTCTCCGCTCAACTGTTTGACGCAACTTTTTTTTCAATGACTTATCGAATCTAACAATCAAAAATGGTTCTTCATACTCATCCAAGGCGAGTAGCAAATAGAGATTGTTTACAAAAAACATGAATCAGGCCTGGTTATTTGCATAATTACTCGCGGTCCTTCGGGAGAATTTGTAAATCTGAATAGATTCGTGATATCACGTTCATTTGTGATTTGTCCCTGGAAAATATGAAAGCATTAAAAAAAAAGAACAGATGAATACCTAAAAGGTTGCAAATGATTTCTCAAATTTCCTAAAGATTTTTTATTATAAATGAACAGACCGAGAAAGAAAGATAAAATCGAATAAAAAAATGAAGACAATTTAGCGCTCGTGGAAAAAAAAGTTAAACATATTTCCTATTTCCTCAATTATTGGTACAATTGCTGGATAGGAATAACATTCATTTAATGTAAAGACAAAATACAAAATATAATTCTCACACGACTATTAAGACATTTTTTTCAAGTCATTTATATAATATAATCGTTCGTATTTTGAATGAATCTTCTGAGATTAAAATCAAGTTTCGTTCAAGTTTCTATTTCTTTTTCAAAATACCGCTTGTTGGAAACTGAAATATGACACGATGCCCGTTCTGTAGAGATCAATCAAGAGTAATATTCTATTTCAAAGAGACCTTGAATACAAAGTTTGACTGATTAAAATCATTTATTCTAACGCATAATGCCTATTCTAACGCAATAAATTCATTTTTGGTGAGTGTCTACGAAATACCTACTGTCGGTAGGTCTAGTCTCATGGAGAAAAGAGGAAGAAAATGCTTATATACGCTTTTCAATCGTGTTTGAGCCTAAGTGAATATATATATATATGTGTGTGTTATGGTCCAGGTTAGGACCAAGGAAGAACAACACGAACACAAGAGTAGAAATAACGAAGATTTATTACACAAAATAATAATACAAGATGTGGATGGTGTTAGTATGACTGTCAGTCTGGTTTGGAGTGAACAACTATCGGCTCGACTCGATTCGACCCCTCTCTTGAGAGGCGTAGTATACATAGTGTTAGGAAGAGTTCATTCTGTAGTTATAGGTAAGGGCCCATGGCAGTGTGTTTGTGTGTACGTGTGAAAGAAAAAAATTATAAAAGGAATTAATTAGCAATGTTAATGTAATTAATGGTGAAATCACTTCGCTAACAAAACTTTATGAGGCATTAATTACTGTCAATTCCTTGTACAGTATTTCTAAGAAATTTATTACTTTTAGATTTGTTTTTATGTCTATTGTGAATTCTAATGTGTTGAAAGTTTCTATGATTTGTTTTCTCATTTTTTACCATTACAGTTTCTTACGATTCTCAGCCTACCATCTCTCTATAGGCCTATTATTTTTGTTGATAATGTTTTCTAGTTTGTTAACTAACCCATGCTTATTATACTTTCGCCCTGTCGTAACTGCTTATTGTTACGTCAAAGTTGTAATCATTTTGAGAAATCACACGCCCACACAAAGATATCAAATTACACCTAACTATATATATACGAAAGAATTGAGGAGTAGCAGCAGAAAACCAATAGCCCTGAAGAGGGAAGTCATTACGCTCACAAAACTTCGAAGTTGGTATAACTGAAATAACACCATTCCATAAGTGATAAGGTTCTCCACATTAATTCTACGAAAGCTCTATCCTTACCTTTGATATCGAGCACTTTATGACAATAACCTGCCTTCCTAAAATGTCTTTTCACCAGTAAACTACTGAAAAAGAACGATCAATTTTAACAACTAAAATCCCTTACAATTTAATACAATATATATATATATATATATATATATATATATAGACTTTACATTTGAATGATAACGCTAACATTTTTAGGCATTTGAAACAACATGCTTGGCCGCGTACCCAATTCCGGAAAATCCTCGTTGAAGAAACGACTATACTTAAACATGAAAACAATAATCAAAAACTAAAAATTCATGAAGCTATATACATAAAACAGTTGAAACCTAACCTGAACAAAATAAACTATGAAATCTCGACAAATATACTTAAATGCCTATAATTGATAACAGAAGCCATTGGTTTATAGCAACGCCTTCCAATACTTAACACTTCTCGTTTTTACTCTTACGTGGTCATGTGTGATGTCAAAAGTCGCGTTGCGGTTTTCGCTTCCAGCATATCGTATGCACGAGTTTGTCGATGCTTGGAAATCTTCCATGCAAACAAAAACAGACTATCATTTTTGTTATGTCCGTGTATTGTTTAATATATTGTAATGTAATTGTCATCTTTGATGATGGCTTTTGTACGCCGTAAGCTTAGATAGGATTAAAAAACATGTATCAATATAGTGATTTTCTTTCGTTTTTCAATGATAATGTTATTAAGCTTATCAGACGATATGAAAGGAATTTACATAAAATAGACAAAACTTGTCTTTATTATTTAATGAAACATGCATCAACATATATATATATATATATATATATATATATATATTAATCATCTGTTGTAGAAAGATGGACACTTAGTGAGGACCAATCTTGGTAGTTTGAATGTGGTTGTGTGCCAAATATTGCTTAGAATAAAAGATTGTTCTAGAAAGGCCTCTGTTAATTCACTACAAATAATTCCAGTTTTGAAAATTTTGAAAAGAATATTCATTTTAAAATAAAGTTGAAAATATCAACAGTTTCGTTTTAAGAACATGTTATTCAATTCTAGTTGAATAAAAAACTACGATTCGCCAGACGAGCATTAATATTGTTCCCCTGTTTTCCAGTAACGATAAAATGTCTGCAACAAATATTAATGAAATTCTTTAGGCTACAATTTGTTATGTTCTAATATGGAACAGGTTCTCTTCGTCATCTGCATTCATTTTCTCGCCTATTGGAGTAAAAGATGGTAGCCTCTATTAATGTTGTATAATGCAATGTTTATTACTACAGTTCGCTTAACGCTCAGTTAGAAACTAATATTTACAAGATTTCTTCCTATTTCCATTTATTGACTTTTAAAATACAGTGTTGCCATGTATCTTAATTTATATGTTACTCAAAAGCAACGGCTACCTTTAGTAACGACGTTATAGTTTATATCTCTCTACTCTCTTTGCATCTTAACTGCAGCTTTAGGCTTAAGACATTGGCAAATGATCATTAACAAGAACGTATTTCAATGTGGTTTCTCACAAGATAAAGAATGTAAACGTTTAGGAATATCAGAGCGGAGATTATTTTCTTTTTGTGTGTGTGTAACTATGAAGAATAATTTTTATACTGTAGAGCAATAACTTCCAACGAAAAAGATAAAGAAATCGTCATTTTGTTACGTTGCTTGGATAGATAATTTCACAAAGATTTCTTGTGCGTTATCGTTAGGAAACGCTTCAATAGTTTTTCTACCTGCTGCTGAGACGAAAAATAAGAAAAAGCAAAACCAAATTAGCGTTTGGGAATCTGTAATGTTTCTATTTCTATAAACTGAAGATTCAAAACTGAAACAGACTCTCGGGCATTTACACCTGGTAACCCCATCAAACAACATAAGAAAATATATATCGCGGTATAAATAAAATTGTAAACTTTGTTCTTCAAGGAAGATGCTATATCAGTCCTAAATTTTGTCTCAGATTTTTCTTCGTTTTCTTAACCGATAAAAGAATGAGGTCATCTACTGGCAGATGATCTCACGTTTGTCTACAGTGCTTAGCCCAAGGAACGTTTAACAGACTAAAGATTCATACAATGCTTTGATTAATAAAACAAATCAAGGAAAAAAACAATTGCCCTTGGAAAGTAAATATTTCCAGAAACATGAACATTTTTTTTTATTTTGTGTTGGAAGTATCATAAACTTTGCAAACTGATACGGTTGAAGATATTTGTTATCAATACCATTTGGCACGACGGTGCATGATACTGCATTCGTAATCAATATCGTTCGTTATAAACTATCATTATAGAAATCGGATATCATTATAGGAGTAGGATATCATTATAGAATTCGGATATCATTATAGAAATCCGATATCATTATAGAAATCCGATATCATTATAGAAGTAGGATATCATTATAGAAATCCGATATCATTATAGAAATATGATGTATTTCATAACATTTTCATAACATTATATTTGCCATTACCATTTCACCAGATTTAATGACACCTAATCGTTTTTATTAACTATCATTTGGGCAATCCGTTCCATTTTGATAGCGTCAATTGCTGTATCATTGGCAACCGATAAGCATAAGCTCACCGTGTGTATTCCGCATCATTGGACGCTGTTACTTGATATTTTTGTTCATTTTCATGTTTCGTATTTTATCAACTAGAACTACACGCTATGACGTTTCTTCATTATTTTGTTATATTTAAATAATCATGAAGATTTGCATTGAGAATAAGATTCACGGTTATAATTATCATATGGCTACAATCTACTGGTTATTCCCTTTTATGATGTGAGATAAGCAGATTTCATTATTCCTTCTAGTCTTATATCATTTTGTTTCCTATTCTTTGCTTTACGCGTAAGCTCTTAAATTATCCCATTTCCTTCATGTACTTCAGCCAGATTATTTTTTGCTATGGCTTGTTTTGTTTTACGGCATATCAACACCTCAATGGGTTATTAAATGCCGACAAGATTTTTACAACAGATTTGTATGAACAGAATATATATTCTTTGTAAGGAAACTGTTGTGGATCTGGTTTTATTGTAAAGAGGATTGTTGTCGAGAGTTTGCTTTCATTGATATATTCTTTTCAGATAGACGGTTTGTATAGAAATTGATTTTGACATTCTCATTTTGTATATCATTTTTGGTAGATCCCTGCTGTTTTGAGAAATTATATCACCTACTTTTAATTTCAAGAACAGCTGAAACATATTGCTTATATATTTTAATATGTTTGTCCTGAGAGAGCAAGATCTGAGCACTCGGTTAATATATTAATAGTATATTATGTTTTCATGCTTGGCATACGGGTTGATCATCTTTGTTTAGTAAGTACGAGTGGGCTATTCTCGTATTGACAATGCGTACGCGGGCCATTAACGCTTATTCCTTGCGAGATTTTCTGGGAACTGACTTCCATTCTCCTAGTTTGGGCTGAATTGCGAAGAGATTATTGTGTAGCTTATCCTCCCAGTACCATTGTCAATTCCTTTTGTACGTATTTATTCATAACTTCTTAAATAATCTGTTCATGGGATTTTGGTCCTTGTTTCTACATTCACACTTAAAACCGACTTGGCAGCTTGATCTTCTTCATTATTACCTTTAACGCCGATGTGGCTAGAAATCCACCAGAGTTTGATGTCTTTATGTTTGTTAATAGTGTTTATTTTGAATAATATTTTTTATAATAAGTGGGTTCTTGGATTTTTTTTTCCTTCAAAGCCAATAGAAGTTATAGTGAGTCCTCCAAAAAATAGATTTTTTTTGTTTGCTCTCTGAGATAATGTCAAGAGCTAGCTCGATTTCATAAGCCTCTGCGAAAATAGAGCTTCCCTTCGGAAGGCGACTTTTTTGGTAATATTTTGGCTCACCGCTGCACATCCTATCTTGTCCTCACTTTTTAACCTGTCTGTATAGATGGGTGTATGGTTAGGGAAGTTTGCCAGTAAGTACTGAAATTTATCCTGGAATGTGAGCGGGTGCATTTTTTGTTTTGGGAGATTATGTAATTCTAGCAGAACATCGGATTGTATGATAGTCCATTATTACAGTCGTTTGTTGTATATTTTAGTGCGTGGTAACTAAATCTTCAGCAATGGATTTCATCCTGAGTCTGTAGGGTTGTATAACATTATCTTTATGTCCGAATAGATTGCAGTAATTCGGTTCAAAGGTACTGCTGTAAGCTGGGTTAGTTAGGCATGATTTATTTTTACACAGTAGTATAGAGCCAGTTTAGTGCACCGTAAGTGTGGAGAGGTTTCATTATCTCCTGTGTATAAGCTCTCCACTGAGGATGTTCTAAAAGCCTCGAGTACTGAGGCCTTGATGATAGGTTGCATTGAGAATTTTTAGGTAAGACTGTCTGGCTGCACCATATATGAAACTAGCATAATCCCGTTTTGAGCGAAGTAGTGATCACTATCATCAGAGGTTATAGGGATTTGCTACATTTTGTTTTCAAATATTTTAGATAGGGAGTGAACGTTATTTTTTTATCAAAGACATTACCTAGAAACTTGTGTTGTTCTACTGACGTAATTTTTCCAACATTCTTTTTTGCTTTCTTTAATTATTTTCTCTGATTTTGCTCGAAATTACTTAAATTGTAACAAATTAGATGTTGATGGCTCTTTGACGATATCTCTCAAAGTTCTTCTTCTGAGCCTGATAACTTCCTTACACTCACCATTGAATCAAGATCTATTACATTTTTGTACTGAACTGTTTGAAATGCATTCCTTTCTTATAGATATAAAAACATTGGTTATTAAATTCATCCCCGTTCGCTCCGCCTAATTTCCCACGGAGATGATTTTTATCATTAAGTTCTGATTTTTGTGGAACAATTGGCAAGTGATCATTACCGCCAGAAACTTCCAAAAGAAATCCATATAGATTGATGGATCACATAAGTCTATATCTATTGCAGGGTAGCTTCTAGTAAATGGATTCCTGCAGGTCGAAGTTTTATCCTTATAAAAACACAAAAATCATTGTTGTTTATAATTGTTTCTAAAGTCCTTCCCATTTGGTTTGTGTCTTTACAGCTGCATATGGTACTGTGACATATGAAGTACCCTAGTATCATAAAGGGTGCAAGGAGTTGCCTTATAATTTCATTTTGGCTACCATTAGATTCACGAAGCCGAGTGGCATGTGTCTAGTAGTATTCATGGTATTCTTTTATATTCATTTTGTCGCCTTTGCTTAAGGAATGTTTTCTTGAAGGCAGGCAAAAGTCTGGGACATGTCTGTTAATAACAAAAGCAGTTCATTCATATTTACCTTTATTCCACGGCAGTTCCATTTAATTATCCTATGCATGGCTGTTGAAACTCTTTTCGGACTTTAGTTTATGTGCTTTTGATTTATTTTTCCCAGGTTTTCTTTTTGGCGATTTTAGATGTTTGACGTTTCTGGTTTTCCAGCTCCATCTTTTCTGGTTTTCCAGCTCCATCTTTTCTGGTTTTCCAGCTCCATCTTTTCTAGTTCGTCAAATCGGTTTTGCGTAGAAATTTAGTCGTTTTGGATTTGGCTGATTCTGTTCTATTGCGAGATAAGCTTTTCGGTCTGGGTTTTGGGGGACGGATAAGAGATCTCCGTGACCTTTGTTTAGTAGGAGATTTGGTATTTTTGATAAGAGTTGGTCTGTGCTTGAGCTGTCGTTTTGCTATTTGTTTTTCTTTATTCATTATTTCAGTTTTTTCATTGTCTTTCTTTTGCGATTAAACCCGCACCATTTCCTTCAAATTTAGACTTTTTAGGTAAGTTTGAAATTCAGGACAGTCATTTGGTCCAAACTGTACAAGCCTCTCAATATTGGCTCTGTATTTGTCAGGCTAGCTGGCATTATTTATTTTTAGACGTATTTTCCGTTATTTTTGCGTAGGAAGGGCTTCTTTTGTAACCTTGTTTCTGAAAATGAGATGTTTCGTTTATATTTTACTTCGACAATTTCTTTTTACTTCGACAATTTCCAGTTCCATCGCATGTTCTTGAGCTGGATGGCTTTCCAGTCAGCACATATTTGATCGTGGCATTTATCTTCAGAATGGTCTGAATCGCTTTGGCCACATTTTCAACGCATTGTGCGATTCATGCAGATTTCCAAATTTTTGGCGCCTAAAGCATCTTAGTGGAGCAGGGATATATATATATAGTTCCACTGGGTCAATATTATGCTCTATTTTTATTCTTTGGGGGATTTCTGTTGTGCCAGAAGTAAGGATATATGTGTCAGATATAATTGCTTCCCCTTTTCTTTAATTGAGTTTCTATGGAAATCGCAGACCCTTTGGCTTCCTAAAGCAGATGTAATTTCCTTAGGTGTGGCCAGAAACAACTCTTTACTTCTAATGACTCCGTTAGAAATATTCAGTATTGGATTAAAGGGAAGGTTTTACATGTGATATTATGAAAGGTGTTCATCTTCATTATATTTTCTGCGTGTTTCCTCTGTTCCACCTAAGACAGCAAATTGCCATCTCTCAACTTTCTAATTGTTTTAGGATTAAGCCTACTGGATAGTAACTCTTTAATCAAGAAAGTGAATGTTTTGCCAGTTTCTTCTGGATGTGAGCTCAAAAACTCTTGGAAATTCTGTATTATTTTTTTTTTTTTTTTTGTTTCAGAATCTCTGAAAGAGATATCTTGTGCTTTTTATTTTGATTATTCATAAGTTTTGTGCATTAGGATTCACTGCCTGTGCTACTCACCTACGTCGGTGCCCGACATTAGGACGTTTAAAGATGGAAACCCAGTCGCCTTGACAGGTTAGGGCTACACAAACCAGTATTCATGTAGTCGAGAGAGACTCTGGGCACCCATTTGTTGCACTTCCCAAACCGTATGTGTACAAACTGGAATGTTCAGAGCCATGTCTAAATGTAGATCTCTTCGAACCGATTGATTTTCAGTCATCGCCTTCTAACGACTATAAATTGGATAGAGATGGTATTTTATCCTGGTGTATATCTGGGGGTATTGTATTTAGTTATAAAGTACTCCATGAATTGATATAGTTATAGGCGCTAAGGCTTGTCCTGATTAGCCGATTGATTATATCGGACTTCTTCGGTCGCCCATCTAGTCCAAGTAAGGGCCAAAGTGGTGTGCTGGGAGTCAGAAGTAACTAACCCTGACTCCTCAACCACCAGGATCCCGTACCCAGATATTATGGGTCGCTATCTACAGCAAACAGTCGACCTCATTGAATTGGGGATGTCTTACCCCTCTGCAGAGGTGCAGTAGGCATATTCTGAAGCCCCATGCCGAAATTTAATTTTCTTGGGACCATTAGTACCGTATAATCTCGCGCATCATGAATTTTGAAGCTAGTTTGACTATAGTAAATGGATATATAATTTGGTAAACGGCGTACAGCAGTAAATAAGCTAATTGTATGTCTTATGTAGGATGAAACCCCCATAAAATTAGCTTCATGATATGCGAGTATATACGGTAAATTCTTTTACAAAAATGTATTACCGATAATTTTGTTTACTATGAAAATATATGGCTGGTATTTTTAGTATAAAAAGTTATTTTATACTTTGATAGTGATTTGATCCCTGTTTGAACGGTTAACTATTTGTCCATAGTTGGGACTCTAACAGGTGCAACCACATCGGGTCAGGATAGTCCTGGGAACAACAGAAGTTAAGAAGTGGTTCGGCGCTCCTCAAAATCTCCCGATCAGAAACCTTGCTGCCAGATGTAGTTTATCGTCAGACCCAGGACGCCCAGAATGCTGTCCTAAAACAACAACGATGAAAAAAAAAATTTTCCTCTTGAAAAGTAGAACAGCATAATTTAAAGGAATAAATGTACAGTAAATGTGTAAATTATACTTAAAAAAAAAAAGACCAGGCGTCATTTTAATTAGTCGTTTTTTCAGGTTAGTATTGAAAGAACGTAGTCAACCAAAAGGCTTTAAAAAAAACTTACAGAGCTGAGAGAAGAGTCGTTGGTAACTCCCCAAGAGACTTACCTCAGCCGAATGCTTTCAGACCATTTAGAATGAAATACTTTCATTCATTGACTTTTTATTTACACAGTAGTTTAGACTATAAAGAAATTCAGCATTTGTCTCGAGCTAAACAAACAACATAATCTATTCAATTCTTCATAGATCACAAATATCAACTTTATATGTTGAAATATATCCTTCCAAACAGTGATGAAGAATGTAGTCCATTAAAAAGGTTAACAATGCATGTAACAGAATTTTAATGTTTTAATCCCTGAATGGCAGATATGGAGTTTTCTCAAATGCACATTCGGTCAGTTTCTTTTTTCTAAAATTACGACATGCCATAGACAAAGCAAGATAGATTGTGATTGATGAGAACACAAGCATAAGGAGTCTTACTTTTCCTATAGTCATTAATGCTAAGGGAATATAATTTATTTTAACCAAGTTTTAGACTTGATTTGTTTTATTAGTTGAATCTTTTGTTTCATTTTTATTTACGTGAAATTAATTATTTCTTTAATACTTAAATGTTTTTTTTTCCTAATGATATCGGAAATGTATCTGCATCTCATTCTAACATGGAAGTAACGCTGAGAAAAATATAAAATTAAAAATTAAAATATTAAAAAAGAATAAATATGGCACGATATATTTAAAATTTGAAAGAAAAAAATCTAGTTTACAAATTTCGTGTTTAAATGTTCCAAAAAGAAAGGGGTAAATGCATAATTAAATCAAATAAATCATTTGCACAAATGTTTATAGTGTGTACCGAAAATTTCTCTGGCCAGTAATAAATTGAAGTAAATAATAATTTAATTCAAATTATTTGTTACAACTTTGTCTCGGCCCGCACGATATAAGAAGATAGGCCTACTAACCACTTTAAACTCTTTAAATAAATTCCTAATAATAACAAAAATAAAGTGCCTTCCACTTTGGGGAAATATGTTTAAAAACAAGTGTTATATCTTATTCAATTTTCCTTTTCTTTCCTTCTCAAATGTATGAAAGACGGCGTGTTTATATTCATAACAAACTAGTGGATTATTTACACTACTTACATCATTCTGACTGTTTTCTGCGTCTTTATTTTTATATTCACGACGCTTCAGCCGTTGTACGCTCCGTCCTTCTTCAGGTCATATACGTTGGAATTTCGAAGCGAACACTTTATTTAGTCCACTTCAACCAATTCCAGGGGGACCTGTGGAGGAAAGCATTGGTTGAAGTAATCAAAAAAAAAAAAAAGAAGTGATTTGACCCAAAGAGTTGTGAGTTCAATAGCTGGCCACTTCGAGAGTTGAATTATTATAGGGAATTAACTGATACTGAGATGTCCAAAAAAGGTATGTCACGGAAAATTAGAACAATTTACACCCGTTGATCGAAATTCCAATCACCTGAAGAAGGCCGTAGCGTAAAACAGCCGAAACGTCATGAGTATAGCAATAAAGATGAGGACAATAGTCCGAGCAATGCAAATAGTGTAAATAGTTACAATACTTCATCTCAGAAATATAGAAAAGTCCTTAAAAATGCCAGAGCGTACAACGGTCTAAACGTCGCAAATATGGCAATAAAGATGAGGACAACAGTCCGAGCGATGTAAATAGTTACAATACTTCATCTCAGAAATATAGACATATTTTGTTGTAAATAAGTCTGAACTTCAATATTGAAATTTTAAATCCAACTCAGCGCAAAATGATGTCATGTACTGTAAAGTGCGTCAGTCTAAGATGTTCGTTTTCATAAATCGGTAAGATAATCAAATAAGGATAATATGAACGGAAATATTAAATAATAATTTGAAACAAATGCTAGATGACGTAAATGGATAAAAGACCTTCGTAAACTTTATTGTTAAAAATAATATAATAAATTGTTTATTCATTTTTGTTGTTGTATCCTTGATAAAACAGGATTGAAACAATATATTATTTTTTAGCAAAATTCTCCGTCTAAATCTCACCTCACCCATCTACCTTCGGCACGAAGAAAGAGGAAAATTGGATATAAATAAAATAATTACTTTCTTTAAATTCAAGTTTATGAAACCATCCGCGAACATTTTGACTCGTCGAATCTAAACAGAGTTTTTTTATTATTTTTTTTTTTATTCTTTTCTTGTCTCACCGGTAAGGGGAAAAGGTTAAAGCAAGAAGTTGTTTTGAATTTAACAAAATAAATTGTTTAGAATTTTATATATAATTGAAATCCTTTGTCAGAAGCTCGGCGGCTAAGTCGATACATCCGCACCAATTTATTATGATCGAGGCGGGTTGTTAGCAACCTCGCTGGATAAAAAATGAGACCTATCAAAAATACGAAGAACTCTTGATGAGTCAACCGGTAGCTGACGAGAAATGGCGTCTCAATAAAATGATGGCTGCAAGGAACAACTCCACTATCAACTCCAAGATCATTTATTGCGGTCAACGGATGACAATGAGAGATAAAGGCATGAGGAGGTTAAGTCCATTGGTATTAATTAAGGAGATACATATATGCAACTGGCGTTACTTGAACAACACACCTGACACTGATCACTACCTCAGGAAACAAAAACATGAGCAACAGAATATCACTTGACCATCACACAGCGACTGTTCGCATGCCAAAAATAGTTCTAGGGACATGCAACTTCAGAACGCTAATTCAATATGGGTTGTTTTGAAATATTTTAGGAGTATGTGAAATTAGGTGCGTAAATAAGGGAGATCGCATCAACGGCAGACAAGGAGGAGGAGAGACAAACGGTAATATATAGAGAGGGGGAGAAACAAGGTAATATAGAGAGACGGAGAGGCACACGGCAATATATAGAGACGTAGGGACACACAGCAATATATAGAGACGGAAAGACACACAGGAATATATAGAGACGGAGAGACACAAGGTAATATATAGAGACGGATAGACACACGGTAATATATAGAGACTGAGAGATACAAGTTAATATATAGAGACCGAGAGACACACGGCAATATAGAGAGACGGAGTGACACACAGTAATATATAGAGACTGAGAGATACAAGGTAATATATAGAGACTGAGAGACACACGGTAGTATACAGAGACTGAGAGACAAACGGCAATATATACAGATGGAGAGACACAAGGTAATATAAAGAGACGGAGAGACACAAGTTAATATATAGAGACGGAGAGAGGCAAGGTAATATATAGAGAAGGAGAGACACAGGGCAATATATAGAGACGGAGAGACACACGGCAATATATACAGATGGAGAGACACAAAGTAATATAAAGAGACGGAGAGACACAAGTTAATATATAGAGACAGAGAGAGACAAGGTAATATATAGAGACGGAGAGACACACGGTGATATATAGGGACGGAGAGACACAAGGTAATATATAGAGAAGGAGAGACACAGGGCAATATATAGAGAGGGAGAGACACACGACAATATATACAGACGGAGAGACACAAGGTAATATAAAGAGACGGAGAGACACAAGTTAATATATAGAGACGGAGAGAGACAAGGTAATATATAGAGAAGGAGAGACACACGGAAATATATAGAGACGGAGAGACACACGGCAATATATAAACACAAAGAGACACAAGGTAATATATAGAGTCTGAGAGACACACGGTAAAAGATAGAGACGGATAGACACACGGTAATATATAGAGACTGAGAGACACCAGGTTTTATATGGAGACAGAGAGACTCACGGCAGTATATAGAAACTGCGAGACACACGGTAATATATATAGACGGAGAGAGAAACGGCAATATATAGAGACGGAGAGACGCCCGGTAATATATAGAGACTGAGAGACACACGGTAATATATAGAGACTGAAAGACACACGGCAATATATAGAGACGGACAGACTCACAGCAATATATAGAGACGTGTAGATACAAGGTAATATATAGAGACTGAGAGACACAAGGTAATATATAGAGACTGAGAGACACACGGCAATATGTAGAGACGGAGAGACACACGCTAATATATATAGACGGAGAGACAAACGGCAAAATATAGAGACGGATAGAGACAAGTTAATATAGAGAGACGGAGAGACTCACGGCAATATATAGAGACGGAGAGACACACGGTAATATATTGAGACGGAGAGATACACGGCAATATATAGAGACGGAGAGACACACGGCCGTATATAGAGACTGAATGACACACGGTAATATATAGACGGAGAGATACACGGCAATATATAGAGACGGAGAGACACACGGTGATATATAGAGACTGAGAGACACAAGGTAATATATAGAGACGGAGAGATATAAGGTAATATATAGAGACGGAGAGACACAAGAAAATATATGGAGACGGAGAGACACACGGCAATATAGAGAGATGGAGAGAAAAACGGTAATATATAGAGACTGAGAAACACACGGTAATATATAGAGACGGAGAGACACAAGGCAATATATAGAGACGGAAAGACACACGGTAATATATAGAGACTGAAAGACATCAGGTAATATATAGAGACGAAGAGACACACGGCAATATATAGAAACGGAGAGACACAAGTTAATATATAGAGACTGAGAGACACACGGTAATATATAGAGACACACGGTAATATATACAGACGGACAGACACACGGCAAAAAATAGAAACGGAAAGACACACGGTAATATATGGAAACTGGGGGACACACGGCAAAATATAGAGACGGAGAGACAAACGGTATTATATAGAGACGGAGAGATACACGGCAATGTGTAGAGACGGAGAGATACACGGCAATATATAGAGACCGAGAGACACACTGTAATATATAGAGACGGAGAGATACACGGTAATATATAGAGACAGAAAGACACACGGTAATATACAGAGACGGAGAGACACAAGGTAATATATAGATACTGAGAGATACAATGTAATATATATAGACGGAAAAACACATGGCAATATATAGATACTGAGAGACACACGGTAATATATAGAGACGGAGAGACACACGGTAATGTATAGAGACGGAGAGACACAAGTACTATATAGAGACGGAGAGATACAAGGTAATATATAGAGACGGAGAGAAACACGGTAATACATAGAACCTGAGAGACACACAGTAATGTATAGAGACTGAGAGACACACGGCAATATATAGAGCCGGAGATACACATGTTAGTATATAGAGACGGAGAGGGGCAAGTTAATATATAGAGACGGAGAGACTCACGGCAATATATAGAGACGGAGAGGCACACGACAATATACAGAGACGGAGAGACACAAGGTAATATATAGAGACTCAGAGACGCAAGGTAATATATAGAGACTGAGACACACACGGCAGTATATAGAGACGGAGAGATACACGGCAATATATAGACACTGAGAGACACAAGGTAATATATATAGACGGAGAGACACACGTCAATATAGTGAGATCGAGAGTTACACGGCAATATATAGAGACAGTGAGACACAAGGTAATATATAGAGTCTGAGATGAAACACGGTAACATATAGAGACTAAGAGACACACGACAATATATAGAGACTCAAAGACAAAAGGTAATATATAGAGACGGAGAGACACACGGCAATTTATGGAGACGGGGAGGCACAAGGCAATATAGAGAGACGGCGGGACACAAGCTTATATATTGAGACTCAGAGACACAAGGTAATATATAGAGACTGAGAGACACACAGCAGTATATAGAGACTGAAAGATACACGGTAATATATATAGACGGAGAGATACACGGCAATATATAGAGACGGAGGACAAACGGTGATATATAGAGACTGAGAGAAACAAGGTAATATATAGAGACGGAAAGACACAAGGTAATACATAGAGAAGGAGAGACAAAACATAATATATAGAGACGGAGAGACACACGGCAATATAGGGAGATGGAGAGACACACAGCAATATATAGAGACAGAGAGACACAAAGGTAATATATAGAGTCTGAAAGACACACCACAATATATAGAGACTGAGAGACACAAGGTCATATATAGAGACGGAGAGACACGCGGCAATATATAGAGACTGAGAGACACACTGCAATATATAAAAATGGAGAGACACAAGGTAATATATAGAGACTGAGAGACACACGGTAATATATAGCGAGGCAGAAGCACACGGCAAAATATAGAGAGGGAGAGACACACGGTAATATATGGAGACTGAGGGTCACACGGCAAAATATAGAGACGGGGAGATACAAGGTAATATATTGAGACAGAGAGACACACGGCAAAATATAGAGACGGAGAGACACACGGTAATATATAGAGACTGAGAGACACAAGGTAATATATAGAGTCTGAGAGACACACGGTGATATATAGAGACTGAAAGATACACGGCAATATATAGAGACGTGGAGATACAAGGTGATATATGGAGACTGAAAGACACACGGCAATATATAGAGACGGGGAGATACAAGGTAATATATGGAAACAGAGAGACACACGGCCAAATATAGAGACGGAGAGACACAGGGTAATATATAGAGACGGAGAGACACAAGTTTATATATAGAGACTGAGGGATACAAGGTAATATATATAGACGGAGAGATACACAGAAGTATATAGAGACTGCGAGACACACGGAAAAATATAGAGACGGAGAGACACACGGCAATATATAGAGATGGAGTGACACAAAGTTATATAAAGAGACTGAGAGATGCAAGGTAATATATATATGGACGGAGAGACACCTGGCAATATATAGAGACTGAGAGACACACAGTTATATATAGAGACGGAGAGACACAAGTACTTTATAGTGACGGAGACAAACAAGGTAATATATAGAGACGGACAGACACACGGTAATACGTAGAAACTGAGAGACACACGGTAATATATATTGACTGAGAGACACACGGCAATATATAGAACCGGACAGACACATGGTACTATATAGAGACGGAGAGACACAAGGTAATAAATAGAGACGGAGAGACACGCGGCAATATATAGAGACTGAGAGACACACTGCAATATATAAAAACGGAGAGACACACGGTAATATATGGAGACTGAGGGTCACACGGCAAAATATAGAGACGGGGAGATACAAGGTAATATATGGAGACAGAGAGACACACGGCAAAATATAGAGACGGAGTGACACACAGTAATATATAGAGACTGAGAGACACAAGGTAATATATAGAGTCTGAGAGACACACGGTGATATATAGAGACTGAAAGACACACGGCAATATATAGAGACGTGTAGATACAAGGTAATATATGGAGACTGAAAGACACACGGCAAAATATAGAGACGGAGAGACACACGGTAACATATGGAGACTGAGGGTCATACGGCAAAATATAGAGACGGAGAGACACACGGTAATATATAGAGACGGAGAGATACACGACTTTATATAGAGACGGAGACAAAAATAAGAGGAAAATAGAAAGAATACTAAACATAAAGATATATGTTTTCTCGGCTACTGTCTATTATCTGATAGAATCCTTGTAGTTAAACTGAAAGGCAAGTTTTTCATATATCAATTGTAATTGTATACGAACCGAAAGCACAAATCACGAAGGAATAAAGTGAAAAAAACGATACTGTACATTGGACAAAGCTAAGGCTCAAGAAAAAAAAACCAGGAAATTACAATCGCCTTGTGGGATAGGAATGCCAAAGCAGAGAAAGCGTGAGATGACGAATAAGTTGGCTAATTTTAACTATGAGCCTGTAATGAACTTGAAGATAAATGGATCAAGCAATGCAGTGTTAACGACCAAATAGTAGCGAACAGCCGGTTTAAAAGTACGCACAATACGCTTATATGAAGATATAAATATGTATATAATAAATTAAATAAATTATATATATATATATATATATATATATATATATATATATATATATATATATATGTAATAAGATATAATATATAAAAACATAATATATATTATTAGTCTAATTATTTTATAAAAAAAAACAGCGATCACCTTCAAGTGATATGTGTACCTTAAAGAGAAACTACGGAAGTTGAAGTGACCAACGTAGCAACCAAATTGAAATACGACAGAATGACTAGAGATGTATACTGACAGCGTTAAAAACAGATACATTAAACTGAATCAGAATGAAAATTCAAAATAGCCATTTTGACATAGGCAGACGAAATCATCCCAAAGGAAACTTGACAAGAAAAAAGTGAGTGGATGACAGATGAAATTCCCTACATTACGAAAAGGAAACAATAAATAATCCCAAATTATGGCACAGAATAAAGTACATTGCATAAAGAACTTAGGAATAAATGCAGACCGGCAAAAGAGAAATGTTTCAGAAATGTGTGCCGAAATTGAGAGAATGAGTATCACATATAAAGCAGATAGGCATGAGAGAATAAGAAAAATAACAGGACAAAAAACCTGCTCATCTATATATGGACGCATACAACTATATACGAGGGAACTCTATGAAGAGAAATAAATACGTCCAAGTGGAACAAATATATCAGAGACTTCTTCCACAACCCACAATACCACATAATATGGAAGGACCAGAAATATCTAAAGTGAAATCAGCCAGGACCCAGGATGATCATTAACCAAGCAACAGGACTAGATGGGATTGTAATACACATACTGGCAAGACAGATGATTTAGGCAGAGACAAAGTTACATAAATAATAAATTAAATATACGGCTATTGTGAAAAAGCGGAAGATGTAGATCCATTTTCCTAGCGTTGCCTAAGAAACCAGGAGCAAATTTAAGCAAAACACATCGGATAATCAGCTTAATATGCCACATAACGAAACTTATCAAGCGAATTCTGATAAATGTATCAGAAATAGGAAAAAACAACGTGACGTCGTTAAAGACACTGGGACAACAACTGCCATATTTATATTCAGAATAAATGAAGAAGAAGGTGGTGCCCATGTTTTATAGATGATGCTAAAGCATTTTACAAGGTACAAAATAAAAAAACTATTTGTACTGCCAGGTAAGCTTGATTTCTTTTGGAAATATATTGCAACATCCCACAATATACACTGGAAACAAACTGCATTTATATGAATAGAAAATTAATTCAGTAACTACAGTAAAATAGAATGGAGGATAAGATAAGGATGTATCTTCTTATTGGACTTATTCAGTTTATACAGTGAGGTGATGCACACAACCATTCCGGGATTTATTATTGGCAGCCACAATCCTAGCAACATACGATATGCAGATGAAATAGTGTTGATAGTAGATGGAGAAATAAACCAACAGGAACTCCTACAGCAGATAGCAAAATAAAATGAGAAGAAAGGACTAAACGTCTACTGTAAGTAGATAGAGTGTATGGCAGCCAACAAAGGGGAACAATTCAGGGGGCAAACTACGGATTACTAATGACAGAATCAAGCAATTATAAAATTGTAAATATCTAGATAGTGTTTTCAAAATGTGACTGCGAAATCCGAAGGCGCTTTGCGATAGCCAAAGATGCTTTCCAAAAGTTAAGCAACTTGAGGCAACAGAAATGTAGTTCTACAGAAGGATGCTGAGAATACCATGAACTAAAAATATGAGCAACGACGAAGTTTTAAGGAAAATGGAAACAAAAAGTACACTTATGCCTAAAATCAGAAAGATTTTCATTTCTAGAGCACATAATGAGAAGAGAGTGCTGGGATAATTTGACACACACAAGTCATATTAAGAGGAAGTGGAACAGAGGAAAGCAGCGAATAACCAACCTTACGTGTTTGTGTACATCGTTGGCAGAAACGAGGCTAGGAGAGATATCCAAAATAAAAAAAAAACCTAACCAGAGCTAACGAAAAAAGACAGCTGTGTAGACCAATGATCACGCATTTCCTGAACACGTGGCATAGAACAAGAAGAAGCATATGTATTCATTTTTGTTTCTAATGATGTTTTCTGTTTCTTAATATTTAGCTTAGGTTCTGGAAGGCATCTTTTGCTATCCTAATACGCCTTCTGATTCCAGTATCGCATATTTCGTCTTCTGTTAAAACACTTCCCAGATATTTAAATTTCTGTATTAGTTTGGTTTTGATATCTGTAATTTCTCATTTACATATTGCCCCGTTCCTTTTGCTGAAAAGCAGGCATTCTTTCTTCTTAAAATTTATTTTTAATCCTTTCACCGCAAGCAAGGCAATAAAGCCAATAAGACACAAGGGGGTTACTGAGTGTGAAAAGAAAAAGAAAAGCATATTTAATTGGCGAGAACTATAAAAGAAAAGGACACAAGAAAGTAACGATTAAAATTACATTTAAATTTTTCAAGATCAAATTTGGCTGGAAAGTATGAAACTGGAAATGTATTCTACAGATGACAAGTGCGAGAAAATAAACCATTTGCAAAGAACTAACAGGTTACATGTGGCCAGTTAAACTATAACAGGATGAAACCTTGTTAACAAACCAGTACTGAGCTCAAATTCATTAAGACTGGGTGCCATAGGGTAAAGTTTGCCTGAATAATTATCCGGAAAATATTTATAGGAAAGACACAGGAAGCTATATTAGGGCATGGATTCAGCCGGGATTACGGATCATGACGAATAACATATCAGATTCTTCTTTTGATTTTATCAAGAATCTCTAAATATATTTAACGAATGGTAGACTTATAAATATATATCATAGATTCTGGAGAGAAAAATTGTCTAGCACGAGACAGTGAAACAACTTTTCTAGCGAGCAAAGCCATCAATATAATCTTTCTGCTTTATGTTAGCAGAGAACGTTAGTCTGAAAAGGCACAACGAATCACTCTCTTGGAGGTTAGCATCAGCCATAGTGATGGACGATAGAAAGGGGATCTCTCAGATGATTAATAGAAAGTACTTTCGTTTTGGAGATATTAAAATTAATAAGTCATTCAATGTACCAGTATCCTTTCTCGCTTCTCTTTACTAACTTCTATAGAAGTCCTTATAGTTTCTTCTTCATGACTGCTATCAACACTGTCATCTGCATATCTTATATTAAGATGGTGGCCGCCAATAATGAATCTTTGCAGGACTCCAAATTCACTCAGAATCGTCTCACTATATAGATAAAATAAGTCCGGTAAGAAGACACATGTTTGTCGTAAACCCTTTTCGGTTATTTGCATAAATACTGAACTCATTTTCTATTCATATTCACGAGCTCACATCAGTATATGTTCTGGATTATTTTAATATCCTTGCCGAATATGTTATGTTTTAGAAGTTCCAGTTGTAAATAACACACGTATGTAATTTTTTTATTTGATATATCAATTTGTTTTGCTTTGACAGAAATATTGGTCCATCCTTACCAACATACAAAACACCCTAAAAAATAACAGCGTGAAGAGGGTCAGATAACTTGACACAGATACAAATATCCGATTTTCACTACTTCGCTAAATGGCGTAAAGTAGCAGTTACCGTTAATTTCTAGGGTAAATCTTAGAGTGTTCCCAGACCCCACAACTATCTCTTCTATGTTTGTCTACCTTGATAACGAAGATCGTGTTTCGTCCTGTCTTGTAGCTTGAAATACAAAAGAGTATTCTTGCCTGCTTAGGCTAAATTACCCTATCCTTCAAGTTCTTTGCAAAACACTGAAATAAACGTGTAAACCTGCACTGATTCGATGTTTTCTTCAAAAATTAAAATACTTTTCAGCAATTAGAAGAGAAATGTGAAGGTTGTTTTTTCTCTCCCGTAGAACTTATATTTTCTTTTTGAATTTACAATATTACATTTCACGAGTGCTTTCACAGGAACGTCATGCTTTCAAGTTGTCGAAGGAAAAACCGTATTGGTCATATGACCTTTTACAGTGATTTTTATCATTTCTTTTCTCCCTTGGCGAATCATCTTTGATGTTATAAATATATGATTCTGCCTTACCTTATGCTTTCCGATTGATTCCAGTATGATAAAATAAATTAACAGGTGTACAAAAATATTTTGAAAATTGCTCATCAGTTTCTTTTGAACATTTTATTTACTCGAAATCTTTGAAGAACATTTCAACAAAAAAACGAAAATATTGTTTTCTGCAAAAATATTTTTATGTGTCAATTTGGATAGAGAGAAATTCCAAAGAGTAAAATCAAAACTTGTCATATTACCAAATCATTGTTTTTTGTTTTTTGGTTTTCTTTAAAATTAAATGAAAATGGAATCCGTGCAAACAGCAATATCCATAATTGCAGTTTCATTTTGAATTATTTATTTTTGTGCACAGAGGGCTTGAAATTGAAACTGATTGTTAGAAATTTGCCTGTGGGGTTAAGTATAAAAACAAGTCTTGTTTTAAAGTTCTCCAAATAAAATGCCCGAGAGCCACTCTACATAGAGTGTTACTGTTAAAAACATTATAATAAATGACGTGCGTGATAAGAATGATAGATAAGGTTTGCAAGACAACCTCATCAACCATTATTCCATCGTGTGAAACTTTTTGTAATATTTAAAGAGGTACCTAACAGCTATCCAAGAGGTGAGAGTGACCTAATATTTGTCATTCAGATATCAGTGACATAATGGTTGTCTTAGAAGTGCGAGTGGCCTAAAGGGTGTCCTGGAGGTGGGAGTGGCCTAACGGTTGTCATAGAGATGCGAGTGGCCTAACGGCTGTGGTAGAGCTGTTGATGGCCTAACAGTTGTCCTAGAGGTGGTAGTGGTCTAACGGTTGTCCAATAAGTGTGACAGGCCTAATGGTCGTCCTAGATGTGCGAGTGACCTAACGGTTGTCGTAGAGGTGGGAATGTCCATAACGATTGTCCTAGAAGTGGGAGTGATCTAACGGTTGTCGTAGAGGTGGGAATGTCCTTACGATTGTCCTAGAAGTGGGAGTGGTCTAACGGTTGTCGTAGAGGTGGGAGTGGCCTAACGGTTGTCCTAGAAGTGGGAGTGGTCTAACGGTTGTCGTAGAGGTGGGAATGTCCTAACGGTTGTCCTAGAAGTGGGAGTGATCTAACGGTTGTCGTAGAGGTGGGAATGTCCTAACGGTTGTCCTAGAAGTGGGAGTGGTCTAACGGTTGTCGTAGAGGTGGGAATGTCCTAAAGGTTGTCCTAGCGATGAGAGCTGCTTAATAATGAGGATAAGGAGGATAGATAACGATTGTCCCGTGACGATATTATGATTTTTATGTATAGAGTTTTTGATCACTTTTTATTTGTTTTAGGTTTAGGGTTATTTAAATCAATGAAAATATTTTGAATTGTAACAATAATTATTTAACATCACATTAACAACTTTTTGAAAGATAACAATGATTTTTCCAGATAAAATTCCTACTATTTATTCCATAGCTAGGAACTGAAGAGATGGATCCCTATCTTTCCCAAGTAAATGTAACGAAATCGATAGCCCATTCTGAGTCCCTATACACTACACCATCAGTACATCTTGTATTCAGGGAAACATTCATTCTGTTCCGGAAAATAGCTGTTCTTGGACACAAGCTGTCTGTGTAGAACCTTCTCCTTGGGTTTGGAATCGGAAGAAAATGCGAGTGGATCTAAACAAAGAACAAACATTTGAAACAATCGCTATATATGCCGCCAACACTAGTCGAAATTAGCTTAACTGAAAATTGTCTCAATCTATTAGTTAAATTTATTTCCGATTTTCCTTCTGATCGATCAAAATTCGATGAAGACTGACATCCTGATTATATCTCTAACATTTGTGCGTTTACAACGTCCTCGTCTTTTTCTAGTTTAATATATTCACCGAATCTCTCCCTACTATGAACAGCAAATTTGTATTCGATCGAAAAGTAACAAATACATTGCTTCGGGTCTCAAAGTGACAACTAAAAATAACTGAAAGGTTGATGTTCTTGGCTGCAGGTAGGGTTCGTTATTTATATATTTGTATTCGCTAATGAGCAAAGTCTTTCTAGTGCAGAAACATAAGAGCTATTTTATGAAATATTCAATTTATACCTGAGCTGGAAATAGTTCTATGTAAAAGGGGAATGAAATGCCCTTGTCATCGAAGACGAGAATAGCGTTGGTATTGGAAGTGATGTCATTAGGCGTTAAATAGCGCAAAGCCAGTAAACAAACGGAGATTTTGAGAAGAAAGAGTAAAGCACAGACAAATATATGTAAAGGGACGCGAAGAAAAGAAATAAGTAAATGAAAACATTTACAATCTATGAATTGAAAACAATTAGAAAATTTTATCGAAATATGCAATAAAGAATAATAACCACAAAAACGTGCGAAGAATTAATTAATTTGTATTTTTGCCTATCAAATGTGTTTTCGTTTTATATAGACATTTTCTCTCAAACCCTATTTCACATACACATCTAAAAAACTATCTATGGCATTGTGTGTACTATATATATATATATATATATATATATATATATATATATATATATATATAATATAATATAATATAATATAATGTAATATAAAAGGCTCAAACACTAATATTTCATGGTTATAATTTATTACATTCGATTCGTAATCACGTAATGTAATAAAATATAACCATTGAATATTAGTGTTTGAGCCTTTTATATTATATTCGTACTCTGTCCTGGGCATTGAGTCCTACCTGTATTCTATCCTCTTGGGAATTTATATATTTATATATATATATATATATATATATATATATATATATATATATATATATATATAGATCATCATTATACATATATATATATTGGACTCTCCCGTTGTATTCGGCGTATGAGGGTCAAGCAGCTCAGTTCCTAGAAACCAACAGCCAGACACCAACACATATGATCTGATTATAATGGTGAATGATTTGGGCAGAACCAACCAAACTTTTTGAAAGGTCGAATACAGGTCCCTGTGGCACGTAGTGGCACAAACCTCCCCATAGTTTTCCATCTGCTAGACCAGTTGCGATCCAAGTCTCTGCTGCTATTTACCCATAGCTGAACGAAGAAGAGGATTAATACCTTCCCCAAGGCTATTAACACGTAAGTGAATGCAATGGATCCGACTGTAAACTCGGCTCTCCGATTCCTCATCCGCTATCAACCACTGTATACATATATATATATATATATATATATATATATATATATATATATAGTCGAAACAGTCTTTTTCGTGCATGAGCTCAAGCGATGTTGATCCCAGTGTCCACTTCTATATTTACATACTCTCTATCGCAGATGCCATAACTTAAATTTATACTATATATATATATATATATATATATATATATATATATATGTATAAGAAAACCTTATTCAATTCAATTGTACGTTTTATTTCAGATGTTATAATGTTGCATACATACATTGGGTTTTTGCCAATTTATAGCCATTATGCTAAATCGGGACCCAATGTCAGTTTGCTCACAGTGTTCAGGAAGTTTTATTTTTTTACTGCATTTCAACTAATTCATTGCTCGTGAGCCACTGAAGCGGAAGGGATAGAGTCAAATCGTAATGATGGATGGGTAGAAGTCGGAGAAAACGAAACAATATTTCACTTTGTTCCACTGAACCGGTTTAAGTCGCTTATGAGTAGCGACCTTTTTTTAGAATGAAGTTCAAAATACGATGGCTGTTCATTTGTCGATTTTAAGACACTCTAAAATGCATGTACGAGAAGAACATGACGACCAGTCCACGAAAATGTTTAAAGGAGTTCGGATCGTCAAATGATACCCGCCTCTATGTAGAGCATTACATAAGATACAAGAAATAAAGACAAAAATATTTTCGATTTACTATAATCTTCTACGTAGGAGTGTCCCTTTGTAAACAATCAAATTGATTTATATTTGAATTTGTAATATTCTGAAATGATAAAGCCCAAAATGTTGGAGACTAGTTTCGAAAATATTTTCTTTTTAATGCATAGTCTGCCATATTTGTACAGAAATACATTCAAATTCCATATATAAATCCTATGGCTTCGATGGCTTCACTTATTCGTAGGCTTGGCAAAGTATTTATAATTTTAATGTATGACTGCCATAAATGTTTTTAAAATGTTGAAATATAACATTTTAAACAAATGTTTTAGAATGATTAGTCAAATAAAACGATATCCTGAAGACTTTATTTTCTGTAAACTGAATCTAGACAACGTTGCAGATGATCGTAACCAATTTTCATTGTTTTTAATTTTATAATCGGGCACGATCTTCTGCTATGATCTAATATATAAAATCTCACTATGGGCGATTTGTCAGGAAGATGACTTCTTGATTCTATCGAGGGGGGTTGAAGGAATTCCAGTGCTGGAAAATGTCTGAAAACCATACCACGTGTTGACCTCTTATGGTAACTTGGTAGACGGATTTGTTCGTCAATGGTTTTGCTAGCTTGAAGCAACGTGTCATTGCACCCGATGGTTTGAGCGTACTGGCCCACTTCGAACTGTTGATCACGCTCTCTCAGAAAATGTAACTTCAACCTACCCAGCATAATTACAGTATAAACTGCGGGTGGGCTCTGAGTGTATTGAACAAGCACAAATATACTTGGAGCTAGCAACAGTGATTATTTAGCCGCCCTAAAAGACAAGCTTACTCGAAAATGTGCAGTCAACCATTACCATTTAATTGTGCAGAAATTTAAACATTTTGGAATTTTTTTAACAGACGGCAGGAAAAGAATGACACGCCAACTCGTACCACGAATGCGAGTTGGAATGCAAAAAAAAAGTTCTCAGAAGGTAAACAAAATATTGAGAACAGAAGAATTTCGCGAGGAACAAAGAAAATAGTGCTAGATATTTATTGCGTAAAATTACACAATTATGGCACAAGGCCGAAATGGGGAGAGGTTGAGGCTGGTAGTCACTAACTATCCTATACCTAGTTAATCTGATTCACGACCCATTCACTCATTACAATTTGCCCATTCACCACAAAAACCCGTCCGTCACCAATCAATCCTCCATACACCATAATACCACATCCTCTCAAGGGGAACCTACAAAACGAACCCCATACCATAAAAATATAATTGTGACACTATTTACGTCGCTAGAAAGAAAGAAGAAAAAAAAGAAAGGCGAGAATTAAATTTAGGTGATAAGAAGCCATCACGAAAGGACACTAAGCGGTGTTATTTTTCTGACAAGGAAAAGTGGTAAGATTTTTATTTCCATTGTAAAACACAGAATTTAATCTGATTTATGTTACGGGCGGAGAGTAAGATATGTCCAATCTGCCCATGGCAATGGTAAAAGGAATTTTCAAGTTGGACAAGTTACCTCCCGCAGAATTCTAAAGAGATAAAAATAAAAAATTAATTAAGCACGCACTGTCCGAGAAAAACAAAAGTGTCCGCTGACCACCATGAAGGAAAGGTTAAGCCTTTGTCTATATGCAGAATATCATTGAGAGGAGCATCTGTTTATCGTGAGGGCTGGTTATTATAGCGAAACTATTTTATCGGATCAGTAATTGGCACCAAGAATGCAAATACGTCCAAATAGCCACCCACTTGATGCTGGCGAAAATCTGATTGACGAATTCCAGGTGATTCGGTTAAGATAAGAGTCTAGGGTGTGAGGTCTCCTCGAAGAAAAGAAAGAAAAGAAAAAAAAAAGGGAAGATAATTTTTTTTTTCTTTGAGCAAGATTTTTAAATCGGGGATAGTCTGGCCACACCCACGCTGCTGAGCGCCCATTGGCCGAATGGTGGCATGAGCGTTAGGCGGAGGTAATCATGTGTAGAAGGAGGGGAGGCCTGTTGCGCCCCCTGAAGGGATAGGTGTGAGATGCCACTGTGAGAGAGAGGGAAAACCCGTTGACACCATCTGAGGGCATGGTGAGATACCAATATGAGAACAGAAGAAGGTGGGAAGACGAAAGACTTCCAAAAATGGAAAATAATAAAATTTTCCTGACCGAAAACATAGAAGTGGATTGTGGGTTTAGAATTATCAAGGAACCTCAAACAAGCCCACCCCGGTTTTGGTCAGCGTCCATATAAGCAGAGTCGCAGCGAGTTACGTACCAGTTCGAGTACCAGTTCGAGTTCAGTTCGAGTTCGAGTGAAGTTCGCAGTTGGAGTTTCACCCGCCTCGCAGATAGCTGACTTGAAAGATTCCACGTAAATCACGACTCAATTTCTAACCAAGAACAATTTATTTTTGAAGAACGACTTAGACTCACATCACCAAAACAAGTTTTACGAATATCACCTGAAGATACACCAAGAACCAGTTTCTTAAAGAACAAACAGCTTAAGATGTTAAGACTCGCCTAACAAACACAAAGTGTCACGAATCCATATAGCGGGTTGAGAAGAAGACGCAGTCCTGTATTCAGTAACCAGATATAAAATATTGTTATCCTTTTTTTTAACACATTTGAACTTTTAGAGTTATTATTTTCTTTTCTTTTACATATACTTGTGCGGTGTTACCCTTGATCGAAATCGGCTTGCATTACGGCCCAGCAACTGATTGATTTCGTCTGCCTAAGATCAATTCACAACGTGGGTAGGTTAGACTGGAAATCAAAGCAGTTACTTCGGTAACCAGACGTCGGAGGCGAGCTGGGAACGACAAGGCTGATACCGAATCTAACCAGATTCCCATCCGAATCACCAAATGGTTAGAACGTCACGTTTGGAGCCGCGACCAATACCAAGCCAGTTGGTCGTCACAGGACAGGATAGCACGACGGACGCAGCTAGGCAGACGTCACATTCGGCGCAGCGACACCGGCCGGACGTCACATAATGATTATATATATGTACTCAAAAATTTATGGATGAATAAAATTAGAGGGGAGGAAGATGAACCCAATAAGAAACTAAAATGTTAATGCAAAAGAAACTAAACATAACTGATGGTAGTAGGGCCCGTCCAGTCCTCAAAATGAGAGGCCACTGTATTCTGCCCATTTGGACAAAATCAAGAAGCTCTCGCGCTAACGAAGTGGGAAAAGGATAAAAAAATATACGAAAATGGGGAATAAAAATCTGGCCCAGTCGAGATGAAAAGTGGGCCAAAAACAAACTGGGGAGGTTGGGAATCTCGACTTGGATCATAACCAAAGAGGTAGCCGCGAATAGGCCAGGAACAACACTTATTCACATTAACTAGGTACACAAAAGCTTGTCTAACCTAACCAAGGGGAGGGCTCCGCAGGAAACCACCCCATGTGACGTGGGTTGACCTAAAAGAGAAAATCAATGCTAGACCCGTTCAAACGAACCAAGCTCGCGTCTTTCACCCACCATTCGCTGAAGACTGTCGAATGCAAGCGTTTTCTATTAGTTCTGATCTTCATCTTGAGCTGATGCTCAAAGAATCGGATCAGATCCTGATGGGAAAGACGGTTGCCTTGCAAGATTTCCTCCGTTCGCGTCATCCAAATCACCATTCGAGCCATGGTCAGAAGCGTCAGAAACACCGTTAGTTTCACACCAGAATACGGGGGCGTCACATTGTCACACGCGTATGCGCGATCAATGAGCACGAACTTTTTGGGAGCGAGACGAGCCGACAACTCGCCGACATGGTCCCATAAGGGGCGGACCCGGGGACAATGGTAGAAGGCGTGCGAAGCCGTTTCCTCTAATCCAATCACACCCTGTTAACAGTCTGGAAAATCCGCCAAGCCCCATATGAAGACCTAGTTATTGAGAGGCAGTCGATTCCGAGCCAATTGCCAGGTAAGCGAAAACTCAGAGTTACTGAGATAATCCGCCACTGGCGCCCAAGACCAGAAAGAGCGAAACTCCTCCTCCGACAAGTCGAGCCGCTCACGTAGAGAATCCTTCGCGACCCTCTTCATTAAAAAATGATAGAAGACCGTCCTAGGCTGTGAAAGTTCACTGGATCGAGGAACGGCCAACAAGGCCGACCGACACTAGCAAACAAAATCCCGGGGTTTATGATGGTGCTCAACCCGCAAGATGGGGGGACTGATAGTAAGGAGAGGGAACGAATCCCTAACAATCCCCGCCATAATCGAATCTCCTGTCAATGCACGATGGACAATTTCTTGGCAAAGGAAGAGGAGACTTTTGGTAACAGTAATGTAGTTCTACAGATTCCTGGCAATGCAATGGACAGATTATGTGAGAAACGGGAGAAGTTTCAAGGAAAATGAAAAAGAAATTATACTGACAATCGGAAAGAGAGCGTTGAAATTTGTGGGACGAATGATGAAGATACGTCATTGAAACGTCATTGTTACGTCATTGTTACGTCATTAATATGTTATATTCTCCAAGGCCCAATATTGGAAAATATGATACTCAAAATGACAAATTGAAAACAAGAGGTAAACAGCAAGTAACTTACTTATTGAGTTTTTGTAAATAGATCGTAAATCATGTAGATCTACCATTAGAATTATATTTATTCGTACAATGGTACAAAATGTGGCACAGGGTCAAAAAGGGGATTGGAGAAAAGGACAGTGTTCTTCTGTCTTACTTTCTAAACTTAGCTAGCGGCAAACATTGACCCAAACATACCAACAATAGTCCTACCACCAAAACAACACTTTCTTTCCCACATTTCTTACTACATCCACCATAATACGTCCGTGTCTCTATGACATCCTAACTAGTCCCCATATGTATAGACTCTCTGTACCGGGTGTAACAGCTAAATTGTCCAAATTGTGTAACAGCATGGAATAATTGTCCATCCTACAAAATGTTTAATATCTAAAAAAAAAATCACTAAACTAATTGAGTTTATTTTTTCCAGGGCTTCAGATAAGACGTTTAGCCATCTTGACACCATTTCTCGTTATTCAGCTAGAAAGAGAACAGGTAAAAATCGTTTTGTGTCATCCCGACTGTCTTCCGAAATGAGCAATGGTGTGAGGTAAAAGATCATTCAAGCTTTCAGTAATGGTACCAACATTCATACTCTGACTTCCATCTTCAAAGTCCATTCAAGAAATATCAATAGAACGTTGAATAATTGTTCAAAGTATAGTCCAATAGTGTTATAAAAACCTCGGAGAATTCCAGTAAAGTACCTTTAATCATTTCTCAGATACGACGGTTCAGAGCTTAATCTAAAAATTGGACAGTTTTGCTGTTACTCTATTTGGACAATTTTGCTGTCACACTCGGCATATAAACCCTTGTGTTTTTTGAGGATGACAGAAACTAACTTTTTTCAGCTTTTTTCTTTCGGGTAAGTACTTTTTTTTTTTTTTTTTTTTTTTTTGAATTACTGGGAATGTACATGCTGCACACCTTAACTAAATAATTAATTAAAATCCAAATCTATAGAAGGACGACGAATACGCAATCCTAAGAAACGCTAATAGGCAAAAAGAATAATCAGATAAAATCAGGAAAGAAACTTTCAAAACAAATAGAATTCATAATCGAAATAAATATAAACATAAAAGAAGTGATTTTTGACAAATGTTACTTTCAAAACTAAAACAAGATACACAGGCGAACGATTTAGGAAACTAAATGACAGCGAATTTTATATAGACACAAATCCGATAATCCATCAAACATAGATTATCTGTAAATTTCTCTGTCGGAAGTATTTTAAAGGAAGTCAAAAGCTATTATAAAACTGAAATAAACAAGTGTTTTATTGTCAAATCTAACATTTACACCAAACAGAACAAAAAAAAAATTCATCACAAAAAGAAAGATCACCTGGTTCAGTTCAGCATGCAATCAAAATGTAAAAATGAATAGAGTTACTCGGCTCATCAGCAAACACTTTCTATAAATAAGCAAATTGTACGAAATATCAAAGAGAAAGTCTCTAAGACTCCCGCTATAGATACACTGGAAATAGGCTCATAATCATGAAGAGTATAAGAGAAAACTAACTAGGACACAATAAAGAAGGAGGTGCAACTGCAGAAAAACTTCTTAATAGCAATTAAACAGAAACTACCTACAACTCAGCACATCATGCTAATGTAACGTACAAAAGACAAATCCAGATATGTAAGAGAATAACAAAATGTTCCTGGAACAGAGAAGCTACTCAAACAAAACATCATTTAACAACTAAAATATGCTCAAAACTTTCAAAACCTGTGACCTCACATAAACAAACCAAAACTCTAGAAACTCTAAAAACTGCGAAAAAAAAAAAAAAAGATTAGAGATCATTTCGGAATGCGTTCACGAAAAGAAATTCCTACTACGCTAACTAAAATCCACTCACAACTACAACTAAATAACTAATAACTAAAACTAATTTAACTTCTTTAAAAGCAAATACGAAACTTTATAATTAAAGAAAAGTTTGCAAAAAGGCATTAAAATAACATAAAACAAAGTAAAAATTCTATATAAATTAGAATATGAAATGATTAAATCAAATAAGTAAACTGAAAATAACAAAAACCATTAGTCTATTTTCCCCTTCCCGTAAACCCCCAATTGTATATTTCTAAAGAGAGCCCACAGAAAGAGGAGTAACAAATATTTTATGCTATAAAACTGCAAGTCACTACGCGGTTTAGAAACTGAAACTCCTTCCCCCATGAATATCACAATTTTTAAACAATTTATATTTTATAGAGATCAACACGAAATTGCTTTTACATATTCTTCTATTTGTAAGGAAGTTTCCCGAATAAAGTATGAAAAATATAATTTCAACGACAGTCGTTGATTAGTTAGCGAGATTTTTGAATTTATACTGAGGCTCCATACTTGCGGCCTTCTAGAAAATTAAGCTAAGTTTACTAAAGAATAATTGTTGAATGTATACTATTTACATTATTCGGACTATGGTCCTCATCTTTGTCACCATATTTATTACAACATTTCGGCCGTTGTACGCTCCAGCCTTCTTCAGGGGGGTTGGAACCCTTTATTTCGCTCACTGAGGTAGACTGTTCTAGTTCCAGGTGCCATGTTTAATGGACGTCAGTTATCAGTTATCTCCTGTTAATTCCCCTCTCCAAGTTCTCAACTACCTTAACCAGGCATTGAGTTCACACACTTTGGGTCCTGTCACTAGATCTAACCAACGCGTTTATCCACTGTGCTATGTGTCCTCAAAGACAGATGGCGCAGTGGATATGGCGACAAAGATGAGGACAATAGTCCGAATAATGTAAATAGTGTACATAATACCTCATCTCAGAAATATAGACAGAATTGTTGAATGGTTGGGTGACGTCAATGAGATCACATCTCCTCTGCTAACACCACACTTGATTATATGTATCCTATACTTGTCTTTGATAATGGGTGTAAAGATATTTTGCATTTATTAATAATGGTGCGTTCGTTGCGAGAGAGTGCTTACTCTACTATCTATCTATCTATCTATCTATCTATCTCTCTCTCTCTCTCTCTATATATATATATATATATATATATATATATATATATATATATATATATATATATATTGAATAATCAGTGAGCCGAGTTCGAATTCCAGCCGCGTTCATTGCATTCACTATCATGCTAATATCTTTGGAAAAGGTATGAATCAATCTCTTCTCCACCCAGCTAAGGGTAAATAGCAGGACAGATTGTATCTAAGAGAAGAGCAACTAGCGAACGGTCTAGGAGAAGGGCGACTCTGAATTAAAAATCTGCAGATGGTCGTTTTGGGATTTTGCGGCATGGTATGCAACAGTTTTCTGTATTTGGCCCTTACAAAGTGTGTATTTGGTTCAACACAAGCTTTCACCACTATAATAAAAAATGATATGTACGGCTGTTGGTTTAAGACCCTCATAAGTCGAGAGGAGAGTCCAGTATATATATATATATATATATATATATATATATATATATATATATATATATATAGTGTGTGTGTGTGTTTTCACACGGCCACACCACCTCAAGCAAGACGATGATGGCTCTAAGACGCAATGAGTTACTGAGAATTAAAGAAGATGAAAAAACTTTAGTCTGGAGAAAAGACAATAAATGAACCAACTTCTGGAAGACAGAAGATGCCAGGTGATGCTGCATTTAAATTGTTGAAGATTGTAAGCGACAAAAAACACGAAACTGGAAGGGATTTTCACCGTCGAGAAGTGCGAGAAAATAAACTATTTGAATAGAACTTGCGGTTGCATCTAGCTCATTCAACACTAAAACGATGAGACCGAACTGCCAATCTAGTACTACGTTTAAATTAATGTGGTCGAGGTGCCAAGGATTCATCCTTTAGCATATTCATTTTGAATAATGCAAAAACATGACTCAAGGCCAAAAGGCTTTTCTTCAATCTTAAACTTAGCTAGCCATGATTACTGACCAAAACATACCCCAATATTCCTTACACCAAAACAACACTTTCTTACTTACTATTTTTACTACAACCACCATAATAGCTGATAGTCTTTATGTCGTCCTAACTAGTTCCCATATGTACAATTTATATGTGGGGTGAGGGGATAAAAATAACAACAAGGGCGGGGGAACTTATTTGAACAACTGCCCTGAAAACATTTATAGAAAGACAGGGGTACCCACGTCTCGGCAATGGGAATGTTACTGAAGTCGAGATGCCAGGTTAGGACCGACTATATTACAGACTCTTCTTTGGATTTTATAAAAAATAACGAGATATATTGCAGGAGGAGCAGATCAAATATGGCAGCAATATTCAATGTAGGGACGATGATTTATAAACGTTCAGTATGGATTCTGGCAAGAAAAATGTCTGGTATAGTGAACCAACATTTCATATAGCAGGCGGAACAACTAAATCAATCAACTGCATGAATTTGAGCGTGCTACTAGGTTAACACCTTGGTCCCACCCGTTTTGCTGTTGAAACAGTTAAATATACCTGCCTCTTCTACTCCAAAAGCTTCTTCTCTTGCACTTCCCAACAGTGATACTCCCTTCCTATTGATTGCTTCCCTGATAACTATAATCTTCAAAAATTTAAATGTAATGTCGATCGACATCTTCTGATGTCTTGATTCTTAAAACACCCTGCTTTACTCTTACTTTCGCTCTATCTAACTCCTTGCGTTCTCATGGCACTCCTGCCTTGCTTGCAGAGAGATGCTTAAAAAATATTATTCCACTTCATGTCAGTGTGCTAGTGGAAAGCGTGATACAAAAATGGTTGTCTAAGAAGATTTAAAGACAGCACTTTTGTTTTGGAAGTGTTAAAGTTTACAAGCCATTTCTTGTCCCAGCTAACAACAGATTGAAGGTCATTTGGAGATCAGCAACCAGTTTTACTTTATCAGATCTTTCCGATTTACTGTTAAGATGGGCGTAAACAGTCGTTTCATTAGCATAAATAATTAATTTATTAATTAAGTTAGAAATTGATTACATCGGAAAGATGACGTTATATTTTGGAATACAATTTGATTTCTTTCAGAAATTGAAGAATATTATATGGATTAATGTCATAACAAATTTATTTCATGTTGATTAATGTATTGTTGGTAATTTTACTACAAATAGGCATTGTTGGTCATTTTTTTATAAAGATGCAACATTTTATGGCATCTGTCAAGTTAAAGAAAAAATGATCTTTTTTTTGTTAAAATTAAAATCTCCTCATATTATCTAACAGGTTAAAAATGAACAAATTTTGAGGGAGCGTCCAATATTTAAGAAATTCTTGTAATTGATGGTGTAAGAACAACTTACCAAATATAAGTATTAGTGTGTAAGTATTAGAATATAGAGTATATAATATGGAGAATATAAGTATTAGTATGTCTATATTTCTGAGGTAAGGCGTTGTAACTATTTACATCATTCGGACTGTTGTCCTCATCTTTGTTGTTATATTTTTTGATGTTTCGGCCCTTTTAAGCAACGACCTTCTTCAGGTGATATAGCTTGGAAATAGATTGTTCTAGTTCCACATGCCATGCCTTGTCTGGATATCTCAGTTTCAGTTATTTCCCTTTAGTAACTCAACCAAGTTTTTGTTCACATCTGTTGTGGCCAAGTATTGAAGACACAACTCATTAGGTCAAGTTCACTGGATTAATTGAACCAAGGCTTTTATCCACTGGACCGTGTATTCCAGCATATATCACCTGAAGAAGGCCGAAGCGTACAACGAACTAAACGTCGTGAATATGACAATAATGATGAGAACCATGTCCCGAACAATGTAAATAGGTAGGAATGGTTTACATTTAACGTCCGTTGGATAACTATCAATGTATTAAAATAGAAAAGATAGTGGTTAGCGAAATGGTAAAAAATATTGTTCTAGAATGCGTTTGCTAGATTCTGAAGAAAGAAACAAGATTTTTTCTGAGGCAAGTCCATTTATATTTTAGCAAATGAATAGTTGTGTATAGTTTTATCAGAACATAACACTTTAAAAATTCCGTCGAAATCTTTAACCTGATTAAAAACATTTTCGACATACAGCATAGTGACATGAATAGATTTCACCAAGACAATCATTCTGAATGACATTAATTCTGTTGAATAATATATATATATATATATATATATATATTATTTTTACTTGAACTTTTAAAAAATGTAGATATGGATCTCAAGTGGGATGGATTGCGTATTTATTATTTCTAAATATATCGTAAACTTGTAGTGGACCGTGGCGGTGATGTGTATGTAGACGAATAAACGTAGGTTAAAATATCCTGCTAGCCGGTCCAGCTGCATGAGAAAGTTGAACTTTAATTAACTCCAAACAAAACAAACAAAACCAATAATTATATACAAACAAATATATGTATTAACAAAAGGTTACAAGCACATGGACAGTTACATAGAGTGTGTGTGGTGAATATTATGTGTGTGTATTGTGGTGAGTGTTCGTACGTACGTGTATTGTTCTTAGCGTGTTCCCAGAATTTGGGAAACGATTTATCTGTGAGAGCTCACATACGCGAGGTGGTATAAGGCCCAAGGCCTGAGGTAAAAAAAAAAAAGAGATCGAGGCGAAGGGTCAGCCAGTATTTATAGCCAGGGGAGTGAGACCTCTGGTGAAGGGTTAAGGAACTAAAGGAGGAGCTAAATCCGACAAACTTAATCTAGAAATGCCTACAAGAGAGGATGACATTTCAATCATGATTGTCCCTTCACTAGTAATATCTATATTTTATAAGAATTTTTAATAAAAACGAAAACAAAAAAAGTAAACAAAAATATGAAGAATTCTCAAATCGGAAAAATGAGAAATATATATATATATATATATATATATATATATATATATATATATATATATATATATATATATATATTTTTCAGGTTACTTTAATCCATGAAGTGTTAATGATAAAATTGTCTCTAACCACAATATCGGAAATGATATATTGGAAAATTTAAATCATTTTAAAATCTTTTTCACATAAACTTCTTAGAAAAAAATAATTTAATAAAATTTTAGAATTAAGTGAAGAAAATCTTCAATATTATTAGTCCTGAACTGGAATCTCAGCAATCAGTCACTTTCCCACCGCCGTAAATCTGCTTCCCTGTGCCTTTTCTATAAATACTTTCATCGTAATTATTCGGATGAGCTATTTGCTAGGTCATTTTAAAATTTATTGTTTTATTCCCCACTACCACCACAGACAATAAATTGTACATATGGGGACTAGATAGGATTTTCATAGAGACAATGAGGTATTATGATGAACGTAGTAAGAAAGGTAAGTAAGAAAGCGTTGTTGTGGTGTAAGGAATATTGTACTATGTTTGGATCAGTGTTTGTGGCTAGCTAAGTTAAACGTTAAGATAGAAGATCGTCCTTTTTTCCCATTCCCCATTTTGGCCTTGTGCCACATTTCTGTACACAGCAGAAGTAATATCGCTCTTCCCTATGGTATTTAGGCTAGATTAGGGCTGTGTTTTTTTTTTTTTTTTTCCTTAGTTTCATCCAAGTTAACTAAGGGATGTATGCTCATTGGCTCCCTTTTAATCTGTCCCTATTTTCTTTAGTTTAATTTCCCTTCCTTTCTCAGTTTAGTTCTCTGATGAATGCGGGGCGCCTTTCGTTTCGGGAGTGATTCTTGTATTGAGTGTTGTGTTTGAATGAATGTGTGCTTGGTTGAGTATTTAGACGAATCAGTGATTTCTACTCTTTAAAAAAAGCCTCGCATTGATTTCGTTCAGTTAAATGATGTTTTTGCTACAATTAGTGTGGGTTTTTTTATTACTAACACTATTTTTTATTTTCTTGTAAATATTTTGTGTCATATTTGTAAATATTTAGATTTTTTAATTGTTGTTTTATTCCCAACTCCTCACAGACATGAATTGTACATCTGGGTACTAGTTAGGATTTTCATAGAGTCATTATAGTGGATGTTGTAAGAATGGTAAGTAAGAATGGTAAGTAAGAATGCATTCTTTTCGTATAAGGAATATTGTGGTATGTTTGGGTTAGTGATCGTGGCTACCTAAGTTTAATGTTAAGACAGAAGATGACCATCTTTTTCCCCATTCTCCATTTTGGCCTTGTACCACATTTCTGTATATACTGTAGGATAAATATCACTCTTTGCTATGGTAGCTCTTTAAGTGCAGGACTAGATTGGCGGCAAGGTCTCATCATTTTTCAGTTAAAGTGGCTTGATGTAACCGTAAGTTCTATCCTAGTAGTTTCTTTTCTCACACGTCTCGCTTGTGGAAGTTTCTTCCGACTCCGTGTTATCCAATCAACTTTTATCTTCAAGAACTTAAATGCAATGCCAATCACTATCTATTGTCTTTCTGAACTGTCTTCTATTCTTCTCAATCCTTAATAATGTTTCTCTTTTTTCTTCTTTCACACTCAGTAATCCTTTGTCTCTTAGTGGCTTTGTTACCTTGCTTGCGGTGAAAGTATTAAAAAATAATTTTCAGTGTATAACATTTGAGCGTTTATTAGTTTATGGAGCAGTTGACAATCGTTTAATTCTGACTACAGATAAATTGCCTTCCACCAACAAAAATATATAATCTTTTGATCTTCTTTGTTATCTACTGTGTCCCCTAAGGGCGTAGGCGGTCATGGCTCTGCACAAATTGCAGTTCTTGGAAGCTCTTAGTAAATGTTGTCTTTTTATTATTTTCCGCTATCAAGTTTCTCAAGTTCAATAAATAAGTTATACTTTATTTTCCTATGTCTCTCTTGCCTTCAGTCTGTCTTGTGAGTATTAGATTTTCCAAGTCGTCTTTCCTCATTATGTGCCCTAGAAATTTCAACTGTATCTTCCTGATATTAAGTATAAGTTTCCTTTTTGTTTCCATTTTCTCTAAAACTTCGTCGTTGCTCACGTCTTCAGTCTATAGTATCCTCAGTATCCTTCTGTGGGGCCAAGTAAAAACAAAAGGTTGAAATTAAATATATATATATATATATATATATATTGTTGTGACTGTGTTAGGGCCAGAAGTAAAGACACAAAGAGAGGAATTGAGTTAAACAAATGTATTAACATAAACAGTAATACAAACATATACAAACAAGAGTGTTACAACAAGAATGTTCGGTCCGACTGTCAGAGCTGACTGCTGGAAACTTCCCTCTCTAAAAGGCAGTACCTGCTCCTATTTATGGCTGGGAGAGTCCATGCGTGCGTGGGTAAATTATCATAACAGGCACACATACATACACACACACATATATGTGTGTCTGGCTACGGCTCGAAGAAACGAACAAACTCGACTCTGGCTATATTATTGGACAGCATTCCTTATATAAAAGTCTGTCAGATTAAATAAACTGTTTTAGAGTCGTTCTGATTGGTCGGTAAATCTAAGAAAGGCGTTTCTATTCAACTAGAGAATTTTTTTCCGGATTCTGACAACTGAATCCTTTGAAGTTTCAATTAGAATTTTTTAGTTTGAAAAATTTTTTTCTGATCGACTCTATACTAATTATTAATTAGATTTGTATTTGCTTCAATTTGCTACAAGCATGCTATGAGATGACAAGTGATAAAATATATAATACTCTATTAAAATTAATTATTTTATTAAAATCTGCAGCAATATTTAAGAGGCTCGGATCCAGACATTGCGAAAGCAGTAAATTATATTTGTTTTGTAAACCAGTTTAGTAAGTATTTATTATATAGATTAGCTGGCCAACAATTGTTATCGAAATTTCCAAGAATATTCTATCAGAAACTATTTATTTAGCTTCTTTGGAATCTCTTTTGTTCTTTGAATATTTAGGAATTTTCTTGGCATAATGAATGCTTAATTTTCATTCTTTTATCCTTTTATTCGTTTTTGGGAATTTGTTTTTTTCAAATCCTGATGTCTTTCAACGTAAAGAATTGAATGAACATGAAATTGATAGAGACGTGTTTCCAAAATGTTATTTTTTTTCCCTTAACCGTTTCCCAAAACTTTTTGCAAAGAATATATACCAAGGAATAGAGTCAGATTCCACCTGCCCAGACACTTTTCAATCGTGTATCTAATCTGATATACAAAAACATATCCACTGGATGCAACAACATTTTATAAATGCATACACACACACACACAAGTATATATATATATATATATATATATATATATATATATATATATATATATATATATATACATACATATATATATATATATATATATATATATATATATATATATATATATATATATATATATATATATATATATATTTATATTTATATATGATCGTGAGAGAGTGAGTGGGGAAGATAGGGTAAAATAAAGACGAAAAATGCATATACTGATAATGCTGATGATGTTCCTATGAGATTTTACCTGCATATGTTTGAGTTACAGATACGAAAATATTGATGAAATTCAATCTTTGTTTTCGTATCTAAAATATCTGTATTTCTTTTCACAAGGCAGGTTATATTATTCGATGTGAGTCAAGGGAAATAAATCACTTACAAAAACCTGTACTATCACAGGATATCTCTTTTTATAAAAAAAAAATGCCACAATCTATCCCCATACGCACTCACATAAATATACGCGCAGTTACCCCCATATATATATATATATATATATATATATATATAGATAGATAGATAGATAGATAGATAGATAGATAGATAGAACCAGAATTCCGGAGTCTTTAAATATATATTAGGAAATACCTCTTAAGCACATTTAAGGCTGAATAAAAAAATACATTTCAATTAATCCTACCGATACTTTTTTAATACCCTAGTTGAGATATCCCTAGACATAGGCAGTGGAACGAAAACCGTATACCCCTATAAATTAAATAAAGAGTTCAGTCAGGAATTCCCTGTAGGTTAGTCAGAGCGACATACACCTGATGAAGGTTCGAGGGAACAACGGCCGAAACGTTATGACAACAACAAAAATGAGGACAATTGCTCCCATGTGCATAGTTTATATAATACAAAGAAATCGTTGCTAACAAACTGAAAATGCCTGCTGAAATTTTGGAAAGGCATAATAAGGAAAGAAGGCTTGAAAAATTTAACATTCACAAACAAGAAAAAGATCGGAAAGATACGAATAACATAACTTCACGCGAAATTGGACCTTACATTCTCGTTTGCGATATCTGAGAGACTGCTTTAATCACCGCTAGAGTGTGTTTATATTTCTATCGCTGTTATATAGATCGTCCCCGTGCTTGTAAGATATCATGAAGCTGTGAGGTCACGTGATTCTGTCGTTGGTAAGTCAACTCAGCGCAATCCTGCATCTGCTTTCCTTCAAGTTCTGGTGTGACAAAGCTCATTACATTACATACGTTTTAACAAGTGGTTAGAGGAAGGAGAGCAAGGAGAAAGAATGGCCATAGAGAAACAATTATTAATGAGAACGACCAAAAATCAGGAAACAATGTACCCCTTCTTGGCAAGAAGCTGTCCGAATGAAACCTCCTTTTTAGCAATGGAATACAACGGATTCAAGAATGATTCAACTCTGCATATTTGACGTGGTTGTACTTAGCTGCTTGTGCTCCGAAGAAACATATCTTGTCCCAACATATGCCATTGAATTAGTGATGGAACATTGAGAGGCGGGTAAGTGAGAGGGCTACAACGAAAGGGGTTGTAAGATGAAAAGTAATTCATACCCACAAGGATGCGTAAATACTTTTTAATTCTATCAAGGCGGGAAAGTGAGTATTTTCAGCTCCATCCCAGAGATGACAGCAATACCCCATTTTTAGTCTCATGTAACTCTTGTGAAGATAGAACATGGCAGGAGGAATCAGAACCGTTCTGTAGCTGTTGAAAGAGGCGACCATTTTGTAATCGTCTGCTAGAGGCAAACCATCACTAAGCCTCATTCGGTGTTTTATACTTGTTGCTTTTTACTCTTTATGCTTATTAAAAAAAAATATAAAAAAAACGAGGCTGCCGCGCTGTTAAGTAATGACATACAAGCGAGATTTATAAACATTAGTATAGGAAATTTGATCCTAATTGTCCAACAGTTTTGGCTTCGTGTCAGATCAATTGAGGCTTATTTAGGGAGCTTCACTTGAAAATGTAACTACGTTGACTATTAATTCTGCAATGAAGTCTTCGTTCCCCCGAATCGTAGTCTTGTATCTTTTCCAGATGTTAGTAAATACATAAGGAATATTGCTATTGATATCATTGGAGTCTAGAATACGCCGACTGCATCCCTCCAGAAGGGATTAGACCCCACCAAAGAGGGACAACTAGCAAGAAAATGATTATTGATTCAAATATAAACGACTAATACCCTAATTCCCCATGTATAATACGCCTTCATCCATAATACTCACTCCTAAAATTGTACTGAAAGTGTGGGAAAATGCTTTTACTGACGCATAATACATACCCCTTTTTCGGTAATCAAACTCTATAAATTGTACCTATCCAATTTCATTACGGCCAGCGTTTCCTACTCTTATTAAAAAAATATAGAATAATAATATTCTAATTCAGTTTTATGATAAGTCTTATTTTATTTTATACTTGTCGTTTTTTGACGTATTTTTTAACGTCAAAAAACGATATTATTTTTGCACCAACCTAATATTTTTAGGTACATATGATTGTATTTAACATCCTTATGGATTCACATTCGCCGAATATTAGTGTCAAATTTCTGGTGATTAGTCATTTCGCAAAAGAAAATCGACCTATGAAACGGCAATTTTTTAAATATTTTTTGTAGCTTTGCATAATACGCACCCCTAATTTTTTTTTATATAGAAAAAATGCGTATTATATATGGGGAATCACGGTATTTACCTATCTTCAAATCAAGTAAATGTCTACAGATACTTTATAAGCGACCAATATTTTTTTCTATCAATATAAATAATTATAGACTCGAATATAACGAACGAATATTTATCTTGGGAAGAAGCTGTCCGAATGAAACCTCTCCCCCCTGCTTAGCAATGAAATGCGAAGGGGTTGAGTACGATTCGACCCTGTATACGGGAAGTTTGTGAGTCTTAGCTGTAAATATCTGAATTGGTGGAATGCTTATAGACACAGATATCACCGACCAATATTTATTTATCTTCGAATCAAGTAAAATGCAAATATAAAGCACCAATATTTACCTATCTCGCCAAAGTGCTTGCAGACTAAAATATAAATGACCAATATTTATATATCCCCCAACCAAATAAATGCTTCCAGACTTAAATTTAAAAAAAATAATTTCGGCATTAAATAAACGACTATGTGTTCAGAAGTTGTAAAATCAACCCAACCTGATCTCTCTTTTGCACAATGGTTAGCAATTTAATCCTCCCAAATATTTCGGAGTTATACATATTTTGGGGTCCATAAGCTATGTTTATTACAAACTTCGGTTTCTCTGCCAGAAAGCATTGTTTTTTTCAAATGACTCGAACAAACCAATTCTATTGTAGTGAGTTCAAACGTTAAACGCATGCGCCACTGTTTTGCTCCTAATACTAACTACATTTGGGTTCAATATAATTTCCTAGATCAATATTACTGCAATGAAGTCGATTATCATTAAATGTTTTCAAAATGTGCCCTTTTATTACTAATTACTTATAAAACTAAAACAGATCGACGTTCTTCGACCTTTGTGATTTTATCTGAATAAAGTTGTTTTGCTTTCAGTTACCATAAAAGAAGAAACAAATATTTAGTTTAATCCTTTTGCAAATTTTCCCGCACTATTATCTCGATATTTTATTTTTGTTTTCCAACCTTTTCATTTGGCAGGTTTTCTGTTTATCTTCTTTTCCGACTTCGTTTTGTTTGCCAAAATTGATATTTGTTTTCTCAATATCTGTTGTGCATGTCACTTAGCGAGGAAAACGGCATTAGCTTGTATTGTATCATTGATAACCTTGCACTGATCGAAGCATAAAAATAAAATGATTAAATGCCCCAACTTATTTTACTTACTCTTAAAATAGCGAAGATGAAGTTCAGATATTCACTGGGCCAGTGAATGAACGTCTTTACGCATAAATACAAAGATATGGCCGCTGTTTATTGATCTTTTCCTTGCTTCTTTTATTTTATTTTATTTTTTTTTTTACTTTTCTGTTCTGAAGTGGTAAATATCTTTACTGATCCAATAGCTTAGGAGAAATTTCGTGCCATTTTTCAAGTTGCTTTTGAGTTATTTGTGGGATTTTCATTTTTCAGCTCCCAGGGGTCACATCGAAGGCAAGAGAAGATAAGCAAAATCTGCGAGTATCCTACCGAAGAAGTTTGTGCAAAAGGGGGCAAGTCGTGATGAGACAGACAAAAGACAGGAAGAATAATAATCAGGATTTACGAGGAAACGACATGCGGAAAGAGGAAATGCTTGGTGAAATTAACACTCACAGGAAGTAGATGATTTGAAGTTTCAGATAGCTTCATGGGTGGAATAGCCAGTGAGAATCGAACTCACGTGATATTCTTGTTTTATGTGCCAAATCATTTAAAGACGTCAGTGATCATGGCTCTCCACAGCTACCGCCTTGACTGACTCTTTATCACCCCATTTTTCTTGTTCTTACAGAGTATCAATGGGTCAAGGAAGCACATTGCCAACAGCAGGAAGGAGTCAATCATTGTACATTCCGCAAAATTCGCTATCCATTCTAAATGGCAACATTTCTTTTTATATGCCACGTCCTTTCCGGACGTAGGCGATCATGGCTCTCCACCTCACTCTATCCCTCGCAGCTCTCAACAAGTTCCTTCCATATGCTATCTCCCGCAGACCACGTTCTGTCATCCACTTAGCAGCTTAAGTCCGCTAGTTATGTAATGGGTTGTTTTCCCTTGTCTCTCTTTCCCTCTATTTGATCCATAAGTATCAGATTCTCCAGACCTTTCTTCCTCATTATCTGTCCCAGGAACTTTAGTTGCCTCTTCCTGATGTTAAGTATAAGCCTTCTTCTTGTTTTCAACCTCTCTAAGAGCTCATCGTTGCTCACACGCTCGGTCCATGATATACTTAGCATCCTTTTGTAGAACCACATATCCGTCGCCTCGAGTCTCTTCTTCATCTTTGAGGAAATTGTCCTACATTCGCTGCCATAAAGAAGGACATGACTCTAAGCGCATTAATATAATAAATGGCAAGCAAAATCTAAGCCCATGGCAAAAGTGAAATTGAAAGCTTTCTTTTATCAAAAGAAATGAGAAATATCTTATGACATGTGCAGGCTTATACATTCATTACACACACATATGCATACACACACACACACACACACACACACACATATATATATATATATATATATATATATATATATATATGCATATATATATATATATTTATAGATAGATAGATAGATATAGTTAGAGGCAGTTGGACTTAGTTGTCAGAGGAAATTTGAAACGGATGCCATAAATGCTGTGGATTCCGGGTTGAAATCCGGTACCAATAATAACAAACGCCAGGAATGAATATATGAAAACAATGTATTAACGTAATAATACAAACTGGTAAAGCAGGTTAGTAGTTCCAGGAATACGGGTTAGTGGCAAAATATTAGGTTGGTGCAAAAATAATATTGTTTTTTGACGTATTTTTTAACGTCAAAAAACGATATTATTTTTGCACCAACCTAATATATATACAGTCTTTGGTATTGAAGGATCGCTGTATGACTTCTAACTGAGTCTACGTGCTCGCTCACTGTGACTCCTACAACGCTGTTACCTCATCCCTCATTCTTCCGGTTACCAACAACCTTTTACTCTGGACTCGACTCCTCAATCTTGCTCTCTCTCGCTCGGGTCTTCACGTAGCCGTAGTATATGTCTATACTGGGTGAGTCCATTTGTATAAAAAGGGGAGAACCCCCTCAAAAATAAACATATATTCATTTTATAAACACACACACGTACACACACACACATATATATGCGATGGGTAAATTTTCGCCATTTCGTGCATGCGCGTTTGTTTTTGATTTTGTCGACTGCGCAGTATAGTAGGGTCAGTTGGACACCGTATGTGAGAAAAAGAACACAACGACGCAATTCAATACGTCAGAAATTTGGAAATTATAGCTGTACTGCTTGACATTCCGGAAGCTCCAATAGGAACATTTCAGAGTCTTTGGGGTATCAATCTGAGGACAGTGCAGACGATTCGGAAAGATATGTCATTCATCTTCTCACCGGGCCTTATACTCAATACAGAGGCCTACATCAAGTGCCTTGAGGAAGTAGTGCTTCCCTCGGTCAAAACGATGGCTTGTGGAAGACCCTATGTCTGGCAAGAGAACTCTGTACCATGCAACACAAGCAGCAGAAGCCGGTCGTGACTGTCAGACAATCTCTGCGACCAAATCACCCCGTACGTCTGGCCACGTAACTCCCTACACTGTAAACTCCTTAATTATTATGTGTGGAGCACAGTTGAGCGAGAGACCGACAAAACCATTTGCAATACAAAAGATGAATTTAAGGCAAGGATTATGGCAGCATTCACCAACTTAAACAATGAGACCATTCAGAAGAGTTGCAGGAGAGGCCAATGACGATTATGTTGAATGAATATACTATTTAATGATATTTGTGTAATTTATGTAAATTAACAATCTTTTGCTTGTTCGTCTTTATGATACATATGTGCTGTGGAAATCGAAGCAAATGATTTTTCATATTCTGTTTCTTTGAATTTTATTATATTTATTTCTTCTTCTTTGTAATTCAGATATGTTTTGTATCTACTTTAAATCAACGATGGTTAGTATGTAATTTTGACCTCGTCAAATGCCTTTTTTACTTACGAAGTTCGTCGATAAGTTTCACCGAAATGCATTGTGAATGTGTCATAAAATGTCTCGGGATATTTTATACATCTACATCGTTTTACCTACATTCTTGTAATTTTTTGTT
>OZ010571.1:4730123-4757623 GCA_963932145.1 Acanthosepion lycidas
CTTTTACCCATTAAGTGAGCATACCATAAAACGTATATATGTGCATATATGTTTACTAGTATGATGTCTTAAAGGAAGAAATGCGTCACACGAAAGCATTTTTCCATTTTGACATATATATATATATATATATATATATATATATATATATATATATATATATATTACTAATAAGATTTACTCGCATTTTTAATAACACGTTATACTTTCCTCACTAGCCACAATAGTTGGATTTTTTTCGTTTTTTGTTTTATTTTCTTTTTGCACATCTCAATTACATCAGCACAAAGCAGAGTAAATTCATATCGTATGTATTAACATGTATAATTTTACTGCAGTCTCATCTCCGTTGTGCATATCTATTCAAAAAGTATCGATATGTTTTTTTGTGCTGTTTTCCGTATTGAATGACTTCGTTTTATTTATGTCGGGCCTATTTCCATTTGGCCAGGAAAAATAGACAAATGTTGAAATCTGCCCATGTTTACTTTTCAGATATGACGATATCTGCAAAAAATATAAAACTGATATAAAAAAAAACATACATCTGCAAGTGAAAAATGAATTCATTTCTCTTTATCATTGTCATTTAATCAGCTTGTCCTAGTCTGATACAAGGCCATAAATAGCTCTCACAACACTAAAAAACATTCTTTGAACACTCCTGGTAACGTAGTATAAATAGAATTTTATGTTAAATTTGAAATACAAATCGCCATAATTTATTTCTGTCTGATTTATTAATTATTAATTAATTAATTATTAACGCTATTTGTATGGCCTTCATCAAGTGCATGTTGCTCCATATAACCTTCCAGGAATTTCTATCTGAACACTTTATTTAATCTACACGGATAGATTTCTCTCTCCACTGTCCATATCTAGAGATATCTCGTCTAGTGCATATTTTTAATACTGTTCAGTTATTGCTCTCCCCTCTTCCACTGTATCTAATTACACACTGCCCAGATTAGGAACTGAACTCACAATTACTATGTCACCACTTTAATCCACTAGGCTACTGTCCCGTGGGACAATTCGCTGTGGAGAGTCCGGAGCTTAAGCCTAACCTGCCTGCTGATGCGTTCTGCTGCTGCTAGTCAAGCATGACTAGCAACAGCAGAACGCATCAGCAGGCAGGTTAGGCTTAAGCTCCGGGTTCTCCACAATACAGACTGTACATGCTGAAGCTTTTTCTCTGCTGTGACTAAAGACCTGCTGTCATTTGCCTTTCTTTCATTATTAATGACTCCCATATTGTCTGGATTTCTATGCTAGGCCTACTAAGGAGATTCTTAGAGACTAGCATATTTTTTAGATGCATATATGAGAGTAGAAAAAACATTTGCTAAACTCCTCACTTCGTAGTTGCCCTTAGGAGACCCCTTAGGCATCAGAGATTAATTCAAGCTCTCTATCTCTTTATCACGGAAGAATATTACTGTCCATTTATCTAGCAGCTAAAATAATTAAGACAATAATTATGTCTATTTGCATACGGACAATTGTAATCATCACGACGTTTCACCGTTGTGCCCCCCGGCCTTCATCAGATGTATGTCGATGAGTGGTGAGACAATGAAATCAAACATGTCTGATTATGTATGGAGGGAAACGGATGATCAGCAGAGCATGTAGAATGAAATGAAAATACTGAAAAAGGAAGAACACAGGAAATTATATGAATCCATTCTTCTTTTCTAAGACAGTTCCGTATACTACTGTTACTATAATTAATTCATTCCTCACTTGTCTTCAGTCAGAATAACAAGCTTAATACATCAAAATATTAGGACGGAAAATGAATAATTATATCTATTTAATACAATTTAATATTTGAAATACAAAATAGATTTGAATATTTTCTTCATGTTTCGATCGGTATATACTTCGCGGTTTTGTTATGTGCATATTGCATCTGGAGATAATGCAAAATCGTCATAATATATTGGCAGAAATGTTATTATAAAACCGAATAGAGATGAAAACACTAATCCCAAAAATAATGATCATAAAGAAAAGTTTTTAACCTGCCTCAGTATGGCTGATGCAAACCTCTAGAAGTGCAGCCTCCTGGGTTTCACGTTTTAATGTTGAGTGACTATACGAAATCAATTGCTAGATATACTACTGGAAAAGTAAGATCACTGTGTCGCCCCAAATAATTGATTATCTTCAAAATACATCAATACACATTTATAAATCTACCGTTCATTCGTTAATTGAAGATCTCTGCTACATCTGGCCCTATACTCCGGCAATATATCTCGAGATTCTCAACAAAATCCAAAGCAGGCTCTGCAATAATATCGGCCCTATCTCTTTCATTATTCCCAACGCCCTGACGTGGTTACCCTTTTTCTTTTCTATAAAAAATTTCATGGCAGTTATTCAAATGAGTTCTCCTCTTTGGTACTTCGACAAAATGAATTTAAGCATACTACTAGATTGGCAATTAGATCTCATTGTTTTCTGTTGAAATATCTAAATGTAACCGTATGTTCTATTCTAATAGTGTTTCCTCGCAGTTCTGTGGAAAATATAAATCCAACGTTAATTGCAATCTTTTGTTTTCATGAAACCTGTTCTTTTATTGTCCTTTCTTCTCAATAAAGTCTTCTCATTCTCTCTCATTCCTAGTATCTCCTTGCATTTTAGTAACATTATTGTCTTGCTTGGAGTGAAATGATAAAAAAAAAAACATCGAACGGAATGAAATTAAGCCTCGGAATCCTCAACTCCACTAACAAAAATATGAAAAGAAAAAAAAAATTTCTTTTAAAGGTTATCATTTACATGACATTTTAGAATTATGCTTTAACAGAGTAAATATTTTCTCTTCATTTTAACATTTGACTATTATGGGTTCTTGTATCTTGCTGCCGCCACTATTTTAACCATTGGCGCTAATTAATGACTGGTTGGGCTTTTAACCCGGTACCTTTAACATTCACACTTTTCACGTTGTTAGCCTCACCCTCTTCTATTATACCTTCAATAAATTTCTGGCTGCAATAAATCTGTAAATGACTAACAACGTGGAAATAACATCATAAACTACCTTGAACTTCGAAGATATGATAAAACTATCAATGATTCCTCCGTCGGTGTTGGCTGGTGGGGGCTGCATGTTTTTATCCTATCAGCATAAAAAAAAAATCTGTTCTTTCAAACAAGGAAACATTTACTCCCACAATCTTTGCTTGTCAAATGTCATCCTCACATCCAAATTGATGCGTTTATTTACAGAAATTTAGATTCATGAAAAGTTTTTATCGTCTGCACAGTGCATGCACCTTTACGGCGATTCGAAAAGGGGCAGATCTTTTTTTTTTCTTCTTCATTTGCCACGCAAAAAAGGTCACTTACATTTTAATGTAGCAAAAACAAGTCTTTGTTCATTGGAATTGTGAACAAATAACAAAAGGATGTTAGTAACAGAAAAACGACGTCCTCTTTAAATGTTTTAGAAATTATCAGCTGCTATGTGGCGAAGAACATAATGTGGCAGGGGGTTCGTTTCCGAGTATGGTCATTTGCTAAGTACGCTAGTTAATCCCTGTTGCAAAACATTTGTGAATCTTCAACACACTCAGAACACACTCAGAACCAACAAGTATGCTGAGCAGACAGTAATTACATATTCTCTGCGAAAGTGCATAATCTGGAGTATATCTTATTCGTATCGACAATGTCCAAAAAAAGAAACCTTTCCGGTCAATCAGAAGCACTGATGAATTTAAAAAGTCATCGAACTTACCGCAACCTTAAAAAAAACAAAAATTCTCAATTTTATTGGCGTAATAAAGTGCATATCATGTGACTGCAAGTGAAGATTTTATGACGTCAAAAGATTTCAAAAACTTAAAACCTTTTTGAGCCACACGCTTCCTTTAAAAACACAGACAGAACACCAGTCAACAGACATAATAGGTGGATTCCGACTTTGAAGACTGGAGAAAACGAAGAGAATTCCTCTCTCTTTGACAAGCAATGGTTTCTTAGACTACTATCAAAGGGATAGGATACTTGCAACTTTGAAGGCTAACTTTAAATTAAGCTGAGCTAACACATTTACTTGTGAGTACAAAAGCAATTCAACATTTGCTAGAACTGTGCATCGCTAAATCCCCATCCACTCCCGAACTAGCAAGGAACAACTTGTGTTGGTTGCAATGTTGAAACTCTATTTCACAGGTAAATCATTATTGTTTTTTTGTGATTTTTCTCGTAATTATTTTATTCTTAATATTTATAGTATCGTATCTTACAAATCCTCAAAATATGTTTCTCGCTTTCTTCTACGCCACAAAAATTGTATAACCTAACAAGCGGTTCAATTTTGAGTTATGGTACTATAAAGAAGACTTTGGAAATTTATACTGTTAATAGCTGTTTTACGTCTTTTACTCAAAGTAAACTGGCTGGCTAGATTGGTGCTGCATTTTCTGTATGAATATATTGTTTCCTTAATATTTAATTGCTATTAAATTATATGAGTGAGAATGACAACAGTTAAAATCAGCGCTTTCTTTTTAGTGTTTTATCAAATATTGTGTTACTGCATGAAAGTAGAGTTTCTGCTGATGCTGGCATTGTCTAAGAAAGCAGCTTCACTAAAGTGAGAATAGCAGTAACTGTAAAAGATCAATTCTTGCCATGGCAACAAGACTGGTTAGAGTTGAGCGGTTTTCCTTGAGTAAAATTGAAATATTATCCTTCATAATATGTGTGTATTATTCTTCCATGGCAATCAATGAAATTCTGTTCTATCATTTTCATTGGCTACCAATCATCAAAATAACTCACATTACAGCAGATTTCTTTTTCTTTACGTTTCAGATTCTAAGATTTAAAGTTTCACGGGCAATGTCACGTTGGGAAGTAAAGTGAAAATTTCTTAAGAAATTTAACGTGAAATGCCATAGAGAGATATGAAAAGTAAAGCCCACATCTTAAGAGGTAGAACAGTGGTTATTGTGATTTAGATTATTTGAGGTAGTCAGGGAACACGGCATGCGATTTTCATCAAAATGAACATAGATAATGATTTTGTTATGTTTGCATCGCAATTCACAAGATAATCTAATTTTGTGTGTTTGACTTCAGACCTCATCAAAAGAATCAGCAGATTCATAAAGACACTCTAGATGACTAGCATCAAGCGGACTTCTGCGTTCTTTTCATATTATCAGCTCTATTCTCGTTGTTCTAGATTTGGACAACAACATTTTCATACTGGTAAAGAAGAACTAATGTTGTCTACTTTGAAGCCCTGTCAGCAGAAGTAAATAATGCATTTCTTTCATTTTGGGCATCAAAATATTTTCTTTTGTGAAAGCTACTTTTCCATTTTTAATAGACAAAGAGCATTTTTTCAATTGTTCGAAATACAAGTTTACTCTTAAAGTAACATTGTATTGATCCACGATGCTAGAGGAACAATTTAGTGGTATGATAGCAGCGGTCGAACTTTCCCACTAATAATCTATAATTTTTTGCCTTGATGAACGTTTATGGAAACCAAACAGTGGATATGAGCCCAGTTAATCTGTGTGTGATATGTTCTAGATGACAGTGCACGACTGTCAAATCACAAAATAAAGAGCACATTGAAATTGAATATACAGTGATTATGACTATGTGAAAAGTAAATAAAAAGAATTTCTATCGGAGTGTTACTGAGATGTTAAAGAATATATCATTTTACCTACGTTCTTTATTTAAAATTACCTCTCTTTGAAAACACCTGCTATTCCTGCTAGATTCAGTTAGAATTTCAAGCGGAAATCATATAGAGTGCCGAGTAAAAAAAGCGGCAAATGTCTTCTTCGAGAAAATAAACCATCAGCTCTAATTGGTCTATCACGGTGGCCCAGATAGGAATGTTATGGATTACTGTATCTAGAGTATACTCATGTACTTACTTTCAAAACCTTCGTCGTCACATCGTCGATATTAATTCATTGAAGTGGAACTTAATTGAAGCTTGGAATGAAATTCCTCTTGACACATTCCGCAAAGCTACTGCCTCCTCCTGCTTACTACGCTTACAACTTTGTACTGAAAATTCAGACAAACATTTCGAACATCTATGATGATTGTTCAGTTTGTGCATGAAACATGATACCTAGATTTCTTCCCGAATTTACCGCTTTTTTTTTACTGGACACCCTATATATGCTCGATTGCTAAAGAAGAATGGATAAATGGTTTGTGATGCCAATCCAGAAAGTACCTAAATATTCCTACTATATCTTATCTTTGGAAGATCAAAAATGGAGTATTGCTGCCATATCTTGGCTGTAGCAGTCAAAACATAACTTTCTAGCGTTGATAGGGTTCAAAGGCGTCTACGTGACCTTGTGGGTAATTAATTATTTTAAAACCTACTGCTCCTTTCCATCTAACACTATTTCTATGGCAAATGTTTCGACAGGCTACGTTTCTTTGTTTCACCAGTTGAGACTTTTACATCCAAGACATACCACGCCACATACGCAGGTTTGAATCATCCTCATGACCTTCATATTCCATTCGTAAGAAGGAAGTTCCACTCAGCTTTTGTTAAAGAGTCGCTGCTTTGTAGAATAGACCTCCCTCTATCTGTTCAGTCTATGTTCAATCATGATCTGTCCTACATATACTCATAATCTGTACGCACCCCTCCCTTCATATTCACACGAACACATTCAGTAAGTTTCAGTGGCTCGTGCGCCTTGTGCTTGGTAAATATTTAGTAAGAATAATTAAATTAGAAAAAAGGTGACAAAAGAACAGTCCGATTGTTTTATATAGAAAAGACAAAGAAATACTGTATATATACAAGTATATATATGTATGTGTGACTATATATATTTTTGTATATGAGAGCATCTGTGGGCATGTATGTCTGTGTATTTGTCTTTCTATATATATATATCGTTATATGGTAGTATGTCTATAAGTGTTTGTATATATGTATGTTTAATTATACGTTTCCATATATCTGTAGTGTGTGTACATAACATAGCAGTTATCAACAGCAAACGTTAAATTCGCTTTAACATGAATACCTTTATGAATTCATCTCTTCTCCCCCATCTATAGGTTAAATAGCAGGGCAGACTCGGCACTTTGATTGGTAACCAGTCTAGAAGAAGGAGAATGCGAAATTGGAAAACATGTAGCTAGACATTCTATTCTAAGCAGACAAAAGCAGTAACACCTAGCATTGTGAAATGGTCCTGTACTGCACTGGAGAGTGTACACAGTAAATACAAGGCCTAAGCGGCATTCAAGCTAGTGGATTACTAAATGAGGTTCATGTATGTATGTATGTAAGAAGAGGAAGCGCAGGTTATGAGGATATGAAGGATAAATAATGGTTGACCCTAGACTTGAAGTGGTTAAGATTATAGTGATTGCAGAAGAATCTTATTCCATAGACATTCTTGAGAAGTTGTCCGAATGGCATTTCTATCTTACCAATGTAATACAAAGAGTAAAAATGATTTTACCTTGGTGTGTCCTAGCTGTAAATATCTGAACTGATAGAACTTCTGAATTAATCTCGTCTGAACATTTACCATGTAAATAGAGACAAAGTAGAGACAAGCTTCCGACATTTTGGTCTGTGGCAAAAGAGATAATCATGTCTGTCTATATTTCTAAGATATTGTAATTATTTATTCAGGCTTTATTTGTTCAGTTTTTATTTTCATATTTATGACGTTTCCGCCGTTGTACGCTCCAAGCTTCTTCAGGTGATTGGAACTTCGAACTGAACCTTTTATTTTGTCCACCAGAGTTGAATATCCTACTTCCACGTGCCATGCCTCTTCCGGGTGTCTCAGTTATCTTCCTTTAACATTAAGTGACTTGACCCAAAGAATCGTGTGTTACATACCTGGCTACTGCTGTGGTGAACAAAAACTTGGAGAGTCGTGTTAAAGGTAGAGTATGACTGATACATCTATATGCGTGTGTCAGTGATTCTGTCACCTGAATAGGCAAACCTGTTTCCACAAAGCTGTTAGACACAAGAAATTCTATGCTAACAGTTCCTCCTATCACACGTTTCGTTTCTTCTTCTTCTTCTTCTTCTTCTTCTTCTTCTTCTTCTTCTTCTTCTTATTATTATTATTATTATTATTATTATTATTATTATTATTATTATTATTCTGGTTTGCTTGTTTGCTGCCAGTCAATTTTGATCTTCAAAAATTTGAATGAAGTTTCTTAAGTCTTCTTAATCTTGTTCGTTTATTGTCTTCACTCCTTAATACTATTTTTTTTGAAATTCTCTAACACTCAGTAATCCCTTCTATCTTAGGGGGTTTAATTTTTTTACTTGAGGTGAAATGATTATTTATATATATATATATATATATATATATATATATATATATATATATATATATATATATATATATATATATATTATGTTTTATGTATAACAGTGACTTATTAATTATTTAAGCTTTCCGGGCCCTCTCAAAGAACAGACTTGAAAAAATACTGACAATAATTGTGCGGAGAATTTGCTGCCTCAGGAAGAAAAGGAAGGATTGTTCGTGGCGTAAAAAGTGAATTAAGAATTCAAGAAGCAAGAATGAATGAAAAGAAAAGCAATGAGATAAGAATCAAGTGTGTCGTGCATATGCAGATACGGTGCCTTCGAGTCAAACAAGGTGTGCTGTAGTTTGAAAATACGTGTAAACCGGCAGCAATATACGTATGAAAAATAGAAAAACAAACTTGCGTTCCGTAGAAAAGGGATTCATTTTTCAGAACGATTATAGTAATCAAGAGGAAATGAATTGTAGATAGAGGCTTATTTCATGGACTTCTCTCATTATTTTCATTCTTAAGTTGTGTAGGCATTTTCAGACTGATTTTATATTGCTGATTATACACACGCCATGCATGAAACATGACACAAAAATAATTCCTTATATTTATCAGCACAGAAATTGCAACAGATATAGGGAGCGCAAAACATCATTGAATTGAGCAAATTTTTTGCTACAAAATACTGTTTTCTTTACATAATCCCGACCACTAGATAATAGGAGTGATGAACAAGAGTCTGCATAAAGGTGGCTCAGTTACAAACATTGGTGCTGTCACTACTGTGTTCAGATCCATTGTTTCATCTCTCGAAATGTTTCGCATCAATCAACAAATAGAAATGAACACAATTTTTTCAACAAGAAATGATTTTCTGATACACTTCTAATTTATGAACACTTTCATGTCAGACACCAACTAAACATACTGTTATGAACAGCAAGACAATAAAGTACCAACTGCAACAATAGTCAATAGTATTGATATAGTGGATGCTATTTTTGGAGTGACCCTCATATATATATATATATATATATATATATATATATATATATATATTTAAAAATATGATTCCTTCGCTACATAAGAGTTCTCATGTTTCAAAAACAAGAGTCAAAAACTTCAACGTAATTATTAAAATTAAATTGAATTAAAGTATCAAGCCCTATTGTATCCTCAAGGGAAAATTTAGGAATACCTAAATTCCTAAACTTTCTAAATTCCTAAATTTTCGCTTGAGGATACAATAGAGCTTGATACTTTAATTCAATTTAATTTTAATAATTATATTGATGTTTTTGGCTCTTGTTTTTGAAACAGGAGAACTCTTATGCAGCGAACGAATCATATTTTCTTTAAAAAAATAATTATAATTAAAGCTCTACTTTTGTGTGGCGCACTGTTTTTTAAAAATAAAAACAAAAATACTAAAGAATTCCGGATTATTTACCTAACGTGTTCTTTCCTATTTTTCTATATATTTGCACACACACACACACACACACACACACACACACACACACACACACACACACACACACATATATATATATATATATATATATATATATATATATATATATATATATATAAACAAAAATGTCACCAACATATGCCAGCCTAACGTTATCTTACCTAGAGGAAAACCTGTATGAAAAGATAGAATAAATATATGGAGAAAATATAAAAACCTACTTCACTAAATCTTGGAAACAATTCTTAGATGATTGCTTCGTTTTCTGGAAATACTCATGGGGCGATATTAACCAATTCCACAATCTACTTCACTACTTACACCCAAAAAACAAATCCACCCAGGAATATAATTTCAACGATTTACCATTTTTAGATATACACATTAGAAATAAAAACAACCACATAATCACAGATATCTACCACAAACCTACAGACATCTAACAATATCTTCATTTTAAGAGCCATAACCCAAAACGCTACATGAAATCCATCACCTATTCTCTATCACGTAGGCTTTGTACTATAGTGATTGAAAAACACCTCCGAAAAACCCGCCTAGAAGAACTACATACAACTCTAAGATAACGAAGTTACCCCACAACCCTTATAAACAAAGGTTTTGAACTCACAAAAAAATTCCTTTACACCAACTACAAGATCCAAAGAAACGGAACGTCGGAAAAACTCTAGCATGTGTCTCAACATACAACAAGAACAATCCAGAACTACTTGCAGAAATTACAAAAAATCTAGACCTATTTAACCGACACGCAATACGGGGAGTCACAAAATGCAACAAAAAAGATGTGGGGTTTGTGAAATTATTATAGGAGGAAACTCCTACACTTTTGAAAACCCCAAAACAACATTCATAATAAATAAAAATTTCAACTGCAATTCCAAAAATGTGATTTATGCACTCAAATACACAAAGTCATAAGAAATCATATGTAGGTATCAGCCAAGCACTAAAAAAACAGTTTCCCTTCACAAAAGCAACATCAAATTACCCGACAACAGAAAAACTCTTTGCTTCACAACACATATATAAATGTAACCAAGTTAAATTTAAAATAATGCCAATATACCAGACACGTATTCTTGCCTACAAATACAAAAAAAAACAACTTCATAAACAAATTTAAAACAGTATTAAACAGATCGTAACCCTACATACAAAAGCACACAACATGCACACAACATGCACACAACATGCACACATAATGGCCAAATAGAGTGGTCGAACAACTCACATGCATAGGCATACATTCACACGCGCCTATATGTGGAGCACGAATACATATACACATACTAACAAAAACAAATAAATTACTCACAAGCACACACACGAAACCTACATTCATAGGAAGTTTGTGTATGTGTATGCATGTATATATGTACATAAATATATGTGTATGTGTGAGTATGTGTGATATATATATATATATATATATATATATATATATATATATATATATATATATATATATATATATATATACACTAATTCCTTATTATAAGACATAATGTATTTATGTATGGATGGAGGGGGAATATACACATACATACACAAACTAGCAAAAGACGCACACAAGAATGGAAGTAGATCTAAGAATATACAGGAGTCATTAAAAGATAAGAATACAGATATCTTTCCTCACCTTTTTCGAACTAATCTAAATCTAAATTGTTTTATTACTCTTCAAACAGAAGAACTTTCTAAACACCAGTCCAAGAAAGACATTTGTATCACTACTAAACGAAAAAGATAATGTTTAACATCAAAAAACATAAGTAAAATTAATGCATTTTAAAATAATGCATTTTAAATAATATGTGGAAATATACAGTCTTTGAATGAAGAAGGTCGCTATAGCCGAAACACGTGTTTAAAAATGAAAGAATATTATATATTTCTAAAAATACACATTATTACCAAAATCGTTTGAGGTTTCTCTTTACATTTTAAAATATACACTTTTCTCTCGATGAGACAACCATAAACTCTTTCCTGTATATATATATATATATATATATATATATATATATATATATATATATATATATATATATATATATACGATTCATGTATATATATATATATATATATATATATATATAATTACGATTTATTTCTATTAAATCATTTTTTCGATTTTCTATAGATATTCAATTATTATGCATCTACGTACAGTTAATTGTGTGAAAGATATGCTTATTCGTCAGTTGGAAATACAATAAATTAAAAGGTTGTATATATATATATATATATATATATATATATATATATATATATATATATATATATGTGTGTGTGTGTGTGTGTGTGTGTGTGTATGATCTTGACATGGGTGCAAAATTTGAATTGCGTCCAAGTGGCGGTTTCTTTAACCATCATCGCAGACTCGAGCAAGTATTATTCGTGATCTTTTGTTTGCTGTTCACGTTGCGATTGTGCCCCCCTCAATCGAAGAAAGCGCATACACACATCAATCGTTTTCTGCAGCTTGCACCGCATTCATATTAACTGTGAATATAAAAAAAACTGAAATTGTTCAACAACTAAGGCCTACACCTAAGCAGATCAGGGGTATAAAGCGAAAACCACCTGCCCATACCTTTACAATCGTTCCCATTACTATTGGCAGCAACGACTGAAGTATGTGAAATTATTCCCGTACTTAGGAAGCAAAGTCAATTCAAGTGGATGACGAAATAGTTAACCGAATATCAAAGGCAACCAATGCCTTTGGGAAGCTTAAGCATCGCCTATGGGATGTTCACGGGATTTCACTGAAAACGACAATCAGTGTCTATCGAGCAATCATTCTCACCAAACTTCTTTATGGGTCAGAATCGTGGACGCCATACAAGACACGCATCAATCAACTTGATGATTTTCATAAACGCTGTCTTCGTTCAATATGCGGTTATACACGGCAGGACAAAATCTCTAACCCTGATCTTTTCATCAGATGTGGCATCGGTGTTATTGAATCCTTTCTGATGCAATCACAGTTCAGATGGGCTGGTCATGTCATCAGAATGAGTGATGATCGGATGCCGAAAATCCTCATGTATAGCCAACTTTTTCATGTTAAGAGTAATGTAAACCGTACTTGGTTACGCTTCAAGGACAAACTTAAATACAATTTAATTGCTGAAAACATCCCTATAGAGGATTTCGAACTTGCTGCTGAAAACCGAGTAAACTGGAGAAACACCTGCTACCATGGTATAACTAACTTTGAAAAGAATCGTTTCAACCATCTGAGAGAATTAAGAATTAACACTAAATCTCGGACTAATACATCAGCCTATACGACAGTCAACCCTTCATGTGGATTTGCTTGCAAATCCCGTGCAGGATTGTTGTTTCATATGAATCATAAACATTAAATCTGAACTAAAAGACAATCATACGTCGAAAACGACGGGAGAGTCCATTAGTATATATATATATATATATATATATATACATATATATATATATATATATGCAAGTTTCATTAAAAACTAAAGACAAGATACTACGGTTAAGCTTTTAATTTTTCTTATGTTCGAACAAGATATTAACTGCATCCACCTGTAAAAAAATGATTAAAAATAATGGAAGGTTTAATAATAAAAAGAAAAAAAAACAACTCTTAACAATATTAGCAAGGCCACAATGTGCTAATGGTATTCGGAAATTAAAACATCCCCACAACACACTAAGACATACACATAATGCACACACTCAATTAAGCTGAAAAATTGAATCATCCTTGATAATGGCTAAATGTATAGCCGAAAGCGCTCGGAAATATAAAACATTTGGAAAGTTCTTACACATCCTTTGTTCAGAAAAGAAAGCTCTTGGCAGAACACAAGAAAAATTAAATAAAAAGCTTAACTGCACTACCTTGTCTGTCGTTTTTAATGAAACATGCATAAAAGAAGGATTGCTGCCTAAATATACAACTATATATATATATATATATATATATATATATATATAGAGTGTGTGTGTTGATGGATAAATTGTCATCTAAATGACGCAAAAATGAAAAAAAAACACTCATCTCATTTTAACAGATATGTTTACCATAATTACACGAAAACATCTTGAAATGCTAAAGGGTAGATTTATTCAATAAAATCACCATTGGCTTTAGCCAGGGACTTCAAACGACTAAGGGATCTCCTACAACTCTTCTGGGCGGTCTCCTTGTTTAAGTTGGTAAATGCTGCCATAATCCTGTTCTTCAGTTTATCTTTGGTGTATCAAAATGTTTTGTTGGTCTCTCGCTCAAAGGGGCCCCATAATAATCAAGGAGGTTGTACTCTGGGGAGTTATATGGCAAGATAAAAAGAGGTGATGTGGTCGCAGAAATTGTCTGACAAACATGTTTGTGTGGTATGGTGCTGAGTCTTGTTACCAGACATAATGTCTTCCAGCAGCCACCCTCTTCACCCAGGGAAGCACTATTTTTCCTCAAGGCATTTGATGTAGGATGTCGTGTTGTGCTGGATGTTCTGTGGGAAGATAAATGGAGGCATAACGTCGCCATCACTAGTGATAACTTCAAACGCCATGATGTTGGCTGGATATGTTATCCAAGCGCCAATAGGAACATTTCAGAGTGTTTGACACACAAAGACTCATAAATGTTCCTACTGAAGCTTCCAGCGCGTATGCCAAGCAATACATCCATACCGTTTCCTTATTTCTATCATTATTAATTGCGTCATAGTGTTCTTTTTCTCACAGAATGTACCCTACTATACTGTGCAGTCGACAAAATATAAAAAAAAACAAAGCGCATGCGCGAAATAAAAATATAAAATGCCGATAATTAACTCATCGCACCCTATACACACACATATATCTATATATATATATATATATATATATATATATATATATATATTAAGGAATATAGATAATATCCAGTATTGATAACACTACTCGAAGTTTCATGCAGTTAATGCAATCTTAAGGTGTGAATTTTGACCTCTGTCTGTCGCATTCTTACGTATGTTGCAATTATTTGTGCATGTATGCACATTTTTCATAAGCATTCCTATATATATATATATATATATATATATATATATATAGAGAGAGAGAGAGAGAGATAGATAGATATTAGACAAAAGTAAACAGACTTTTAAACATTTATCTATATTAATGTCTATATCAAACTGTTCATATATACCTATCTCAGCCTGTTCATATATTTATATGTATATGTGTGTGTGAGTGTGTGTGTGTTTGTGTGTGTATGTATGTATGTGGGCACCAATGTCTTTGTCATACAATTTTCATTAAAATCGACTGACAAGGTACTACGGTTAAGTTTTTCATTTGTTTTTTTGATTTGGGGGTTTTTTTTGGTTTTTTTTTTTTTTTTTTTCCAGTCTTTACAATTTTCTTCTTCGTAAATTATGTCAAAACTGTTCGAATATTCTGTATGTCCGAGCACAGTTATAGGAATGTTCTGTTTTTCAAACACGGTCAGCACACTGTCTTCGTGTTCATAGTTGATATATTGTATGTTGGCTTTTTTTCTTTTTTCTTAATAATGCTTCGATCATTTTTATCCTTTTTTCAAGATATATATATAAAAAAAAGATATGAATGAATGAGAGAAAACCATGGAGAATTGTGTTTAAAAACAGTAAAATCGATCGCCCCTCTGTAGGCCAATCGGTTAAGGCACGTCAGGCTATATGACGGATAGGATACAGTTTCAATTTCTGTCAGAGGACGCATATTTTCTATGAAAATTTCTCGGACATTCAGACTGGTAAATGTTGTTAATACTGTTTATTATAAACAGACCATTTACTGAAATATTTGTATCTATAAAAAGAACGTATAACTATAAAAAATGTCTTAAATAACTGTCGGTCTTTGTCTATTTCATAATATATATATATATATATATATATATATATATATATATATATAATACTAATAATCTTATAAATATAAACAGCTATACTCCTCCGGCAAAAACTTAGGTGTTTTTAGCTTGTGAATGAACAAACTAATACCCAAGGGAAAAAAGGGTAAAAAAAGAAAGAACTAAGAATATGTACTTCCGGCGAAAATAATCGTCTAGAATCTAAGTTCAGAGTCCAAAGAAAAAAAATCCTCCGACATGAGTAAAGTAAAAATAACTAAGCAAAGTACTCAATACGCTAAGTAGAGCAAACTAAGTAAACCTAAAGAGCCAGAAAAACCTACCTAGGTTTCACTTACGCGGATCGTCAGGGTAAACTGGCTAAAGAGGTAATATATTAATTATTGGTAGGTTTGTCTGGCTCTTTAGGTTTCCTTATATATATAATATCTGTAGGTAATCCCGTCAGTGTTAAAAGTTACTGATATTTAAAAAAAACGTTTATGAATTTATTTTTGAGATATTTTTGTTGCTGGGATTCCATTCCTGTTCAAATTTCTCTTTGCTTTTAATCTAATTCATCATTTAATCTTCTTTCAGTTTTGCCATGTTAGGCAAATTTAATTTCTTGATTTTGAATATTTAAATGCAGTTTATTGTTATGATTATAAAATCAGCTGAAGTCCCTTCTTATTGGGCTGGGGTAATCAGCATGGAATGTGGTATTAGTTTGTCAAGTCCGAATTCTAACTTAGTCAGTTGCATTCTCTTTTCTGCAAATACATTTGGAAAAGGATGGAATCTATCTCTTCTTCCACCAAAAATGGATTAAGTAGTAGTGCATGTTGGACTCTCAAACCAGTCGAAGAAAAGGGAAATTATTAATTATAATGTGTGAAGGCGGTAACAGTAGGTACCTCTTTCTTAAAACTGTCAATTCACAAATAATAAGGCAAAGGGTTCTGTGAAGAACCATGATCGCCTACATTCTAAAAACAGAAGACATTAAAAAGATTCTGAAGTGATTGTTACTTTTACCGCGTAAATTTTGACGGAAATCACAGAAAGCAATTACTCATTAGTCTGGGAAATTTTCTTCTTAAGAAATAAAAATCATCACTTTACATGTTGATTGATCTCAAAGAATTTGGCAGTTCAGGTAAGGTTTAAAAAAAAACGCCCTAAAAATGATTGAGATTCCAGATAAAGCCTGAAAGAAATTGATACTGATCCCTCAAAAGGATCACAGACTGTTTCGAAAAGAAGAGATCTTGGAATATGTGTGTTATTGAAAGGAGTATTTAAAAAGGATGAAGGTAACATTGAATATAATTAAATTAAACAAACTGCGATTGTTTAGTTTTCACTTCCTGTAGGTCACCAGTATAAAGTAACCACAAGTAGTAATGACATATGGTCAGATGGTCTAATGTTTGCTTGAGGCGTGAACCATGTCATACTCTGGTCTCTACTTTGTTTTCACTATGAGAACTTTCCCTCCATAAATACCACAAAAACATATATATATATAATGTCATCTACAGACAGCCTATTTCGCTGTATCACAGCTCATCAGTGCGGCTAGACATCCGGTTGCCTCTAGCTAGGATCGAAACCAGACTGAATTGGTATCAGGCGGATATTCTACCACTAAGCTGTCGGCGCACGGTCGGGATGAAGGTGGATTTATGGCGTATTTATTTTAGGAAATACGCCCAGTGACCGACAGTGACTCAATTCGGCTTGCGAAGAGTCTCGCTATATAGCTATAATAGTCACTGTTTACAAACCCATACCCCAGCCCGAGAGTGCTCAACTGGAATTAATTCAGGAGCTAATATAATGTCATCCACAGACAGATTGTTTCGCTGTATCACAGCTCATCAGTTCGGCTAGACATCCGGTTGCCTCTAGCTAGGATCGAAACCCGATATATATATATATATATATATATATATATATATATATATATATATATATATATATATATATATATATATATATATATATATATATATATATATATATATATATATATATATATATATATATATATATATATTTGAGGGGTAGTCAAAATGCTAATGCCTGCTTTAATTTCATTTTTAATGTCATACTTTCTAGAAAATGCCAACAAGCATAAAAGGGGAATTTGTGGCGTTACCTTCAATTTATTTAATAATAATCTTTCAAAATGAAAACCAAACAGCTGCCATAGAAATTCTGTTTTTGAATAGTGCATATGCCGCAAACATTCACAAGAATTTTGTCAATATTTATGTAAAGGCCACTCTTGGCGTAAGCATATTAAAAAGATCGGTTCACTAAGTTAATAGAATTCCTAGAGAGAAAAGAGAAAGTTGGATTTTGTAACCGTAATGGATTCTATTTATTAGTATATGCACAGTTGCACCACAATCATTTCTGACTCGTGTGTAAACTCATTATCAAAACCTCTTCAGAGTAGACTGCATTTTAAGATGTACACGATTAAGCAAACAGCAAAGAAACTTCTATGATGCAATTATGAATACCTTCATTCAAAAGGTGAATACTGTAGTTAAGATGGAAAGCCACTATGTCAATGCCTAGATCTGGAATCCTGGGACATTTCTCGTCGTTTTCATTTGGTATGAGATGATCTAATTCTGTGAGATGACAAAAGAACTAGCATTACAATTTTACCTTTGTGGATAGATATATAGATAGAGTTTTCCAATAAAGTTTGAAAAGGTTAAATGATTCCCCAAGTTTCATCTTGTCTTTTCACTCAGTCCAAAAGACAAAATCTCGAAACAAGTTTCACACTTTATACAAATAGACAATAAATTGAGTAGTTATACAAGAAGAGGAAGGGGTGTGGCATAAGGATGTGTCTCCTCCCCAAATTTATTCACTCTCTATGACGATTATATCCTAAGGTCACTTGAGACCCTACCAGGAGCGATTATCTCTGGGTGTAATCTTAACGATATAAGATATGCAGATGACTGTGCGTTGATGACTGATCCAGAAAGAAAAGGACAGGAGCTCCTGGGTGGTAGAAAACAAGGAGAAAAATGGGACTAACTATACATTGCAAAAATACATCAAGACGGAAAGTATGGTCATCAGCAAGAGAAAATCTTGAGATGCGAGTTATGAATTGAAGGTATAAGCATCAAGCTTGTGCAGAAGTTTAAAATATTTGGGAAGTGTTTTAAAAGAGGATGAAAAATTTGAAGCTGAAATGTGAGCAAACACTGGATTAGTGAAAGAAGCATTCCAAAAGTTAATCAAGGTGCGAAGAAACAGAAAAATAGGAAGAAAGAAACGAGTTCTGGATTGCTATGTGTTATCCGTCTTATATGCCAGTGAATGCTGGACAATCTCTCCACCCATGATGAAAAAAATGGAGGCAACAGAAATCTGATGGATACTGTAAACTCCATCAAGGAAGTAAATAAACAACAAGGAAATCTTAAGGAAAATGGCAATCGAAAAACTACTTCTACTCAGGATCAGGAAAAGACAGCTGAAATTCCTTGGACAAATAATGAGGAAAGATAATTTGAAAAATGTAACCCTCACGGAACATATTAACGGCAGGAGTGATAGGGAAAAGTAACGTGCCACTTACCACCGGATAAGCTGTGTGAATGGCTGATGGACCGGTGGGGATGAGACATGGCAAAGGGGGAAAAGCTACTAAGCCACACACAAGACAGAAAGTTATGGACAGTTATTATTGCCATGTGATGAAATGATGTGGCACACTGAAGAAAAAATTCTAAGAAACTCTAAATATCATTTCTAAAAAGAGAAAAAGAAACATTGAAATGATTGTAATAAAATGCTCGTCTGAATATGGACTAAAAATTCATTTCTGAAAAAAAAGAATGAAAATATTTAAAAGTAGTAAAACAAAAACATAGATTTATATGTGTAAATATCATCAGCAAATTAGAGAAAGACAGAAGTAGAATTATTACTTGAAAAGTACTGCATTTATCTTTGTAAAAAGTCCAGGTAGGTATATGTTCCATTTTTCTGTGCAATAATCTGAATTTAATTAAATGCAAAGACAAGAAGGGAATTGCGTCGTTGACTATATTTCTAGTAAATGGAACTAATAATTTTTATTCTCGCTTATTAACTATCTCACAGTTTGAAATGAATTTGTCAAATGACCGATGACAAAAAAGGATTTAAAAAATGTCTACCCGACTGTTCTTGAAAAAGTAGAAGTAGAGGATTTCCTGATAGTTTTTCTCTCTGAAATTCTCTTCCATGAAACAAGACGTTGGTAAAAAGAAAAGTGTGGAATTAAGGAAAAGCCATTTCAATCAATTCTGTTTCATTTCGATTAATGGTGACTTACAAAAGCAGAACCTTACTGTGAAATTCAATTTCTTTCGGCAAATCTTTCTACCAGCATCAAACACTGTGATTTTCTGTGCAAAACTTACAGTTTTTTTTTCTTCAAGTGAAATAAGTAAGATGGTCAATTTGTGCAGAGAGTAGAAAAAGAATACAAGGAACTGAAAGACATCACTTCAAAGAAAATGGGCCAACTGAAAAAAAAAATAAAGAAACAGTTGATAGATGAAATGTGTTTAGGGCTTGTTACGTACAGGTTGGCCAATTTGAAAGAAAACCTTTTAAATGTGAATACCTTCAAAGAAAAAAAATAAAAGTGCATCTAGAATAGGTGCAAAAGAGAAAGATAAACAATAAACCAACAAATGTTAGTCTGACACAAGGCCACCGTTTTGAAGCAAAAAGGGAAGACAAAACTTATGATTGCAGTAATGGTTTGCAGTATTATCTAGTTAACTACTATTCCACAATAAAGGTCTCTGAATTGTAGATATGCACGCACACACACACATATATATATATATATACTCATCGCCTGACGATTGCGTCTAGCATGAAACACTCGCCTCTAAGTGTTGACTTAAATGCTCACTTTTATATTTACAGACGCTATATTTTTGATATTGAGCACTTTATCCCATAAATACACTATATCCCATAAATATAGCACAGCTTAAGACTATATTTCTTCATATATATATTTATTAAAGACATTTTTATGTTTAACGTTATATATACAAGTATTTAAGTAAATGCTCTGTTTATAATAAACAGTATTAAATAACATTAACCGGCCTGAATGTTCGAGAAATTTTCATAGAAAATATTCGTTCTTTGACAGGATTCGATAAACTCAATCTTCAATACTTAAATACTTGTATCTATAACGTTAAACATAAAAATATCTTTAATAAATAAATTGTCGGACTTTGTCCATTTCGTAATATATGAGCAGTTATGAATATTCGAGATTCATGGAAGATTGAGTTTATAAGCAGTAAATTCGACCTTGTCTACCGAACGCTTCTTTGTAGCCTAACGGTAAGGCACGTCAGCGTAAATGACGGTTCCGTATAGGATGCAGGTTCGAATCCTGTCAAAGAACGAATATTTTCTATGAAAATTTCTCGGACATTCAGGCCGGTAAATGTTATTTAATACTGTTTATTATAAACAGAGCATTTACTTAAATACTTGTATCTATAACGTTAAACATAAAAATGTCTTTAATAAATAAATTGTCGGACTTTGTCCATTTCGTAATATATATATATATATATAATCAATTCGCTATGATAAAAATATACGTTTTAAGGTATGCTGTATTTATGGTTTAATGTGCTCAATATCAGGGATAGAGCGTATGTAAATATAAAAATGCACATTGAAGTCAAAACACGTCGTCGACATTCTGTTTCATGCTTAAACACAATCGTCAGGCCATGTAAGTTGTGCTTTGATACGATTATTTATACATACTATTCAGTGATGCATTATGGGTAGGCTTATTGTATTATTCTAACGTTTAATTGGGTAGCTAGTAACGATTATGTTTGGAATAGAAATCATTTTGCATCCGAATGAAGGTTCAAGTCTATTTTGTGGTGTTTTTTGTTAACTTTTTATTTTATTATTGATTATTTTATTATCAGTTGTTGTTTTTATTACATTTTTTACTTGTGTTTTATGTGCGCGTTTGTAGTTTGTTAATGCGTTCATTATTGACTTAATTTACTTATTTATTGGTTTGGATTAAATTAATTCACTTATTTATTTTTTTTATTCTTGTTCATTTTCGAGTTTTAAGCAAGATAGAAAAATTTGTTCTTTGTGTCTACATTTTGAAATGAGATCTGACCGCTTGTTTAGTATTTTGTGTTGGTCTGGGAAGGTAATTATAGCTAATTTCTCAACCAGACAGAGGTTTACAGTTTTGTAATTTATTCTTATTTTCCATTATATTTTTATGTAATTTATTTTTGTATTTTATCACCCAAATATATTTAGAAAGCATTCTGCTTTCGCGTATTTATTATTTGTAAATGATGTTTTGTGTCCGTAGTTTCGCTGTTTCCAGAGTCCTTTAATTACTCATTTATATATTTTTCCTCGTTATCTTATTTGACAGTAGCTTGGTATATTATATTGTTCTGCAGGCAATTGCTGTTTAAGGGACATTCGTTCTTTACTCTGCAGTTTCACGTAGGTTTAATTTGTTTAGGTGGTTCTTTGATAGTTTTTCTGTTGTGGGTTTTTATTATTCGTATCATGTTCTCGGTACAACAGTAGCTGATTTTACTGCCTAATGAATATTTTCCAACGCATTTTTTTAGTTTCATTTGCAAGTTAGGTTGAAACATATGAGTTTTCACAACAGAAATATTATGTGAAATAAGGAAAATAGCATCAGCCTACAAGAATAAATCCAAAAACTGTAAACTCTGTCTGGAGGAGAAAATAGCTAAAATTACCTTCCCAGACCAACACAAATTATAAAACAAACGATCAGAACTCATCTCAAAATGTAGAGACAAAATCATTTTTTTCTGTGTGACTGAAAAATTGAGAACTCAAAACGAATTTGGATAGGTAAAAATAAATAAATAAAATATAAATCCAAACCGATAAACAAATTAAAATACGAACGCACACATAAACACAAGTAAAAGTAAGAAAAACAACAAATAATAAAACAATCAATAATAAATAAATAAAATATTGACAAAGAGTACTATAAAACAGCCACAAGCCTGCAGCCGGATCCAGAATTAATTCCACTCAATATCCACTGGAATTATTTGAAACATAACCGTTAATGTCTACCCAAATAACCGAGAGAATAATACAACAGGTCTACCCACAATGTATCACTGACCAGTATATATAAATAGTCGAACCAAAACGCAATGCACATGGTCTTCGATTGCTTCTAAGCATGAAACAGAATGTTTCCACTGTGTGTTGACTTCAAGGTTCATTGTATATATATATATATATATATATATATATATATATATATATATATATCGCACATATAGGGCTGGTGCCAATAAAACAGTGCTCGGTGCAGAGCTATTAACTATATATCACCGGTAGCACGATGCTGAATGCTGTGTCCAGAAACTTTTTTTTAAATACTAGAGCCTTCAACCACTGCTGGATTTGAAATTTTCTCACGCGGATGTTAGCAGCTTCGAAACGAGAAGGAAAATTTTCTTTCTGCCCGCGGCATCTGATAAGTATTTTTATTACTTCTTCCCCATATTCCAATCCATTTTCTTCTAAATAGATTTTCCATTTTACCGCATTAGCTCAACATTTGCTCAGATATTATTCTACATCCTACCAACAAACACGCGCGCACAAACACACATACAACATACAACACACACACACACACACACACACACACACACACACACATATATATATATATATATATATATATATATATATATATATATATATATATATAATTTATGAAAAACTTGGTAATCCGTATGGATAGTCCCAAGGGGAATGAAATCCTGAGAGCTCAATGTAAATCCAGAGCTAATATATTCGTTTCATCTTTTGGAAGTGCTATCTGATGATCCGGCGTCCTTTAAAAGGGCTCTGGTGAAATAAATTATTATAATGGAACCTTAAAGTGGTCTGTTTTTCTTTAATATATATATATATATATATATATATATATATATATATATATATATATAAATATAAAAGTGAACATAGAAGTCAACACTTAGAGGCGACAGTCTGTTTCATGCTATATGCAATCGTCAGGCCACATATGCTGTTATTTTTCTCGGCTATTTATATATATACGGGTTAGTGGTGCATTGTGGGTATACTGTTATGGCGGTTATTTCACCGGAAGTGAAACAGACTGTCGCCTCTAAGTGTTGACTTCTATGTTCACTTTTATATTTACACACGCTCTATCTCTGATATTGAGCACTTTATTCCATAAATATAGCACACCTTAAGACTATATTTCTTTATATATATATATATATATATATATATATATATATATATATATATATGAAGAAAAATATACGGAAAAAGCAAACAAAAATCCTTATATGCAATTATGTTGTTTTAATGTTAATATAATGTCAGCGTCGGATGTTTCGGTCTAATAAACCATCTTCAGGACATATTCATAAAATAAAAATGGTTTATTAGACCGAAACGTCCGACGTTGACATTATATTAACATTAAAACAGCATAATTGCATATAAGGATTTTTGTTTGTTTTTTCCGTATATTTTTCTTCATACTGTCGGATCTATATCCATATATTTGCTTATATATATATATATATATAGAGAGAGAGAGAGAGAGAGATAGAGACAGGCAGACAGACAGACAGAGACAGAGACAGAGAGACATAGACAGACAGATAGACACACAAACACACACACACATATATATATATATATATATGCATATGAGATATTGCATCCACTTTCACACAAATACACTTGTGAAATGTATAAATCGATTTATTTTCATAGAAGGGCTGTTTGTTGATTTTGTGACCGGCTAGGTAGTATTTCTTTGTTATTAGTTCTTTCAAAATTGAAGTTAGTTTAACATAATCAAAACATAGTCTGGCTATTGGCTTCTAAAACTGAACGTTATTTCTCTCATACATCAACATCCGCCATCATATATATATATATATATATATATATATATATATATATATATATATATATTAATGAAAATGGGGATAAGTGTAGGCAGAATGTGATGTTTGAATACATTTCTCTTTGTGTGCGTGCGTGTGCGTGTGCGTGCGTGCGTGCGTGTGTGTGCGCGCGTGCGTGTGTGTGTGTGCGTGTGTGACGAGGAAGCGGGAATCAAATCTCTACTTACAACTTCAAGCCAAGCACGCCGCCATATTCCTGATCAGATAGAAATTGTGGCTGTGTTTCCTTCCTTTTTTATGGAAGAGCTTACACTGTTGGTGAACCGGAAGTTACCTGGGATTGGACAATAAATTGCCAAGAAGAGTCGCATGGTGTGTAGTTTGGAAGATGGAAAAATTTGTGCTGACAGAAGGTACACAATCGATACCCGATCAGTATCGGCTGGGTCACCGTAGAGAGGGGGTTTGATGTTGAAAGACCCGAAATCCCTAATGAACCTCGGCTAGAAACATCCCTAATTATGTGTACCAAAATATTCAACAGATGCATTTTACGATATGTATATATATATATATATATATATATATATATATATATATATATATATAATAGTTATTCAAAAATTATAACATAAATACGTTATATGTTATAATTTTTGAATAAATACTATTTATTCTACTCTATATTGAGCACTCTTTTAAGTATAAAGTTTTTGATTTGGGGAATTATATTCCGTCTAAAGTTATGTGCCATGCGTGATACACGCTTAGGCGATCATGTATCATTCGATACATGACAGACGAGGCAGATTTTTTTTTCCTGCAGTAGGTTGCCACTTCTTTCTGCGGTAGGACCAGTTACCATCGAAGGCTATAGAACATGTGTCTCCTGCTATTTATACTTAGCTGGGGGGAAGAATAAGAGGATTCATACCTTTTCCAAGGGGTATTAGCTCGTAAGTGAATGTAATGGATTTGACTGGAATTCGAATCCGCATCTCCGATCCCGCAATCCGAGCTGTATGTATATATATATATATATATATATATATATATATATATATATATATATATATATATATAATATATGTATGTATATATATATATATATATATATATATATATATATAGCCAGTGTGGATATAGAAAACAGACATTACGAAAATTACGTCCACTTTCATAAAAACATATAGAAAATACCTAAATACAATGCATTAAAAGTTCATAATGTAACAATTCCTAGAAATAATAGACATTCTTAATAAAGTAATAAAGTAAGTAAACTTTCTATAACAGTGAAGACTATTTAGTCACTTATTTTAACAATAAAACTATCGATGTATACCTCGACCTATCTTAGAATAAATAACAATATATATTTCAATATCTAAATATTGCAAATGCATAATAATATCACAAAGTTATAATATAATAATGAAAGAAAAGTATGCGAAAAATTGATAATTTAAATAAAGTCTTTCCTTTTAAGATAGGACATCGCTTTTTTTGAACTATGAAAATAAGTATTTATTCAAACCGACATCATTACCATCACCCGCGTGCGAGAATTTCAGTATGCTGACGACAATACAACTGCAGACAAGACTGCTATTAACCTCCACAGATCGGCATATGTGTATAACGAGGCCTAGAAACACTTCGAGCTGCAGGTCAATGTCAAAAAGATGAAGATCCTCAGACAAGCAACACCGATGGACAGCCGGTAGAAGTCGGTGATGAATTTTCCCTACCTTCGCAGCATCATTTCGAATAATGTCACCTGCAACAGCGACCTTGACAACAAGATAAAAGCAGTTCATACCTCCCCCATGGAACGCTCTCACGCCGAGTTTTCAGCAATCGCGGCCTCACTATAAGAACCAAAAACATGGTCTTCCGGGCTGTGAACCTATCCACCCTTCTGTATGCTTCCGAGGTCTTGACTTTGTATCATCTGGACATCAAACCCCTGAAGCGGTTGCAGCAAACAAAGCCCTGAAGAATCCTTCACATCATTTGGGAGGACCACATCACTAACAACGAATTCCTCTCTTGAACATCTCTCCCCAGCATCAAGGATACCATTCTTCAACATTGCCTGCGCTGGATGGGTCACATGTCCACAGTGCTTGCCACTCGACTCCCATGTATCATCCTGTTTGGAGAATTCATTAGCAGCAAGAGGTTAAAGGGAGGCCCAAAACGACGCTTCAAGGATTAGTTGAAGACATCCCTGACACAGACCAACATCGAGCCCTAGGCCTTGGGATCCGTTGCTGCGAATCGTCCGTACCCGCGTAGGACCATCCAAGGAAAGAACGAAACTTTTGAGTCCAATCCTCATGAAGAGTATCTGTGACATGCTGTCAGTGTGGTCGGACAAGCATACCCGCGTCCACTACCGACACTATTATGTGACACTTGCTTATGACTCTTCAAAAATAGGCTGGGGATTGACAGTCATCTCCAACTCCGCCATTAGTATTTAAGAAAAGGAATAAGGAGAGAAAATTATGACCCTGATACTCGGATGTGAGCGGATACCGACGACGGATATAGAAATCAAGTCTACAAATTCTCTATCTCTGATATTAAGCACTCTACCCCATAAATATCACTCTACCCCATAAATATCACCGTGCTGATAACAAATATGGTGCCAGTTTGTTTACATTGCGCAGATCAGTAGAAATATTTCAGGGATTGCGCAGGTCAGTGTTGCCAACATTGTGTGAACATTTTGTGTGAATTGATTGGACGGTTTTTGAAATATTAGAAAAAT
>OZ010571.1:4760123-4817623 GCA_963932145.1 Acanthosepion lycidas
TTATCAGAAATAAACCTTATATATGCGTGTGTTTGTGACCTTCTCTGCATATGTGCTTCTATAATATAGTATGTATCTGTTACATATGTCAAAATTAAATTGATTTCTATTGTAAAATCAGCCATACAAAAATTATGACAAAAACGTCAATATGCGAATTGTGCTGTGAAGAAAGCAATTAAATTTGTGCAAAAACCTGTTGACACAAGACAGGTGTTGAGTGATTACAAGTAATTAGCCTTGAGGCTGTATTAATTCTGACTGGAAATTGAAGCTTGAAATTGGAAAAAGGCAATCAACAATTTTGTGGTGAGAAATAGGCCATCCAAAGACAACCATGCTTGCAAAAGGACTCAATATCTGGCCATCATATTCACAGTATTTAATCTCTCATTGGAAACGACAGCTTCCAAGGAATACAAAACTAATTTTATGGTTGGATTTTTTGGTTCTAATTGATTGTTGTTTGGTTGTTTTGTTTTTTAAAAGGCCAAAAAATGAAAATTAATTTTCAGGATTACAGCATAGAAGAGTTATGGATTCTGGCTTTTAGCTTAATTTTAATTCTTAGTCAAATTCTGCAAATGAAAGAGAAGAATTTGCTCACTTTCAGCCAGATTTCATTTTCGATGTTTTAGTAACAAGAAATAAAAGACAATCAACTGGCAGCTGATTTTACTGTCTATTTTCTGTACACTTGACTGACAAAAATAATTGGTCAGCACAAAATTTCATTGGGCAGAAGTATAAAGAGATTTGCATTTGGCAGTTATTATCCCAATTCTATGCAAATTTTTTGCAATCCGATTTGGTGATGCTTCCAAAACAAATATGGCTGACTATCATTACATATACAAAGTAATCAATGTGGAATGAACTCATAATATTTGCTTACTATGCTAGAACTATCTCAACAGAATGACTGCGTATAGCATAACAACTAAATATATTTGTTATACATTGATTTCTTTGGACACTTGCCTCTGCTGGTTTTATTTTAGAATTTCAGTTAATGTATTCTCTGGCTCTTTTTTTTTCACTTCTTTGTTGCACTTGGCATCATTGGAAAATGGTGAACAAATATCTTTATTCAATCTGTGTAAGTCTCCACTTCTCATTATTGTCTGTCACATCTGCTAAAGAATTCTTCAGAATATGATTTAATTCTTCAGTTTGAAGCTGCCTCCTTACTGAGGGACCTCATTAATATATGAAGTGATTTCAACCTTCCCTACATAAAATCTATGTTTCTATCAAATATTGTCTTTGTCTACAAAGTAAATAATTTGACAGTGTTCCTTTAGAATTTAAAGAAAATAGAAAAATTTAGATTGTATTCAGAACCGAGTATAAATTTCAGTGAAAATCCATTTTCTACATATCTGTTGCAAATAAAGGCATCTCTTTTTATAGCAATTTACTAACATTTTATTATACGCAGTTAAAAACTTAAATCAAGTTATCAGTTCAATCAGTTAAATTCTTCTCCCTTGAATGAAAAGTAAAGAATGCAACTTCTCAAACGTTAGCAAAGTATAAAAATATGAAAAAGCAAACAATTAAAATTTGATACAATTGATTTTGACCGCTGACTTCTGGAAATTGCTTTTTCAAACAGACCTCATTTGTCCAATCGTCTTCTTTCTTTCCTTTAGTCGGATGCAGTATTAGACATTCATATGCAGTTTTTGCTATACTCTTTGCTTACATAAAAATAAATCAATCTATACAGATATATAATCTACTGCAATTGCATTTGTTTCTTAGAAATGCATTCAGCATCAAATGTGCAACAAGATATGCATGTCTATTTGTTGTTTCAAGTTCTACTTTTCAAGATATCTCTTTTTTTATGTTATGAAAACCTTGAAACAAAACAGCAGAGACATTTCCAAAACTAACATCCATTGTCTCAACCTCTTTTGATATTTTATTTTATTTTCCTCTGAGTTGATTGAAAGATACAATTATAGGAATCTTTTCTATGCACTAATGTCTATGTTACTGCATGTGTACATCTGTGGGTGGATTGGGATGCGGCTGGTTGCCAATAATTATTTTCGATTTCAAATTAATAAACTCAACCTTTATGAAGGTTTGGTATCATGCATATGGCATATACAAAGTCTGTCCAGAAATTATACTAAGCATTTAATATTAACAAGAAAAAGCCCACCTAAAACACTGAAAGCATAGACCTCTCTAAAGTCAAATCTTTCTCATATACATATCCTAGCATCTCTTCCACTTTTCATGCCAGTAAAGACGTCTTTAGGGATTGCCATTAGCTGCCTTATCATATCTGTTTTAATATCATCAAATGTTTGAGATCCCCTTTTTGTCATCATTTTAGATTTGACAAAAAGTCAGACATGATATGGAGCCAAATTGTAATGCCTGCTGACACCTAAGTAGTGTAATATTTAGCCAAAATTCCCTTCACTAAATGTGAACATTTATAGTACAAGTTAAATCTAAATCACTGCTGAATGAGTAACTCTATGGGAGAGTATATGTTCAGACATACACAGTAAAATCCTCTCTGATTACACCAAAGCTGCACAATTTCTTGAGATGTTCAGAACTGCTGGTTAATATCTGGAATGCTCTTTTATACATTCAGTCATACTTACACTGTTTTGTAACTACTCTTGTCATGAAGAATAAACATGTGTCAGGATGCAGAGACTGATCATCCCAATTTAGGCAAGATTAATTCATGAGGGTCACATGACAGCCACTGAGGTGATAAACTCCAGTTGTGATTCAGACTGTTAGAAAGATAAATATTATCCAAAGCCCACAGGCATGCAGAAGGATCCATATGGTTCCATCAATGAACATAAAAGAAACCACTAGCCAGGCTGTTTTTTCCTGTTCCCAATGCTTGTTGTATTCATTTGAGCTGTATTTTTTACTGTGTAGGACACATTATGACTAGTATATACATATTTGTATATAATTTCTTGCATGACATCGCAGTATAAAAGTTTCTTTGAGAGCAATGTACATGTGTCATTTCCTTCTTTCAGCTATTCTAGTCTTTCCCTCCATTATGTTAAGGTGTTAGTATATCACAGATATACTAATACCTATAATGGGTAAGACAGAAATGGTCTCTCTTTCCAAGCAGCCTCCATGACATCTAACAGACATTTCAGTTACTTGTAACACTAAAAATTATTAACCACATCACATTGAAAAACTGGTTCCTATATAATGACCAAATTTAAGCAACATTGAGCCTGGTCAGTATCTAGATGGGTGACTGCTTGGGAACACCAGATACTGTAAGCTTAGAATTGCAGGTGTTATAATAAATAGTGCCTTGAAATAGTTAATGAGAGGGCCGAGTTCTAGTTTCAGTTAGGTTTGATATATTTATTTACATGCAAATACCATTGGGAAAAGTATGAATCCATCTCTTCTCCCCCAGCTATGGATTAATTAGTAAGACTTGTATTACTAAACCATTATTATCTCTAAAAATAAAATAAAATTGTGTACAGAATATTTAGATTTTGGTATTAAATAGCACATAGAGGTGTTGATATGTCACTTAGTGCAGTTACATCATAGCAAGTGAAATACCCTTTCCAAAATTTCACTAAATGTTAGTCATTTAGTCAGAATTTGCGATGAGAATAGTTTTCAATGTAACCTTTGGTTTGGTCAAGGATTTTTCAGCACCTCCATATATATCTATATCTCAACTTTGATCTTCAAAAATTTAAATACAATATGAATCATTATCTTCTGCATTTTTAATTCTTGTTCTTTTATTGTCCTCTCTCCTTAATAGTAGTTTTCTCTAACACTGAGTAACCCCCTTGCGTCTTAGTGGAGTTTTTTTACCTTGCTTGGGGTGAAATTAAAAAAATAAAAAAAAAATAAAAATATAAAATGACTGAAACTTTTTCTTGTCTTTTTTTTTTTTCCTTATCTATTTCTTTTCTTTTTTGTTTTTTCATTTTCTGCAATTGTTTTGCTGGGGGTCTGTATCTCTATTTCAGCACCTATTGCCTGGCCTCAGTTTCAGTGATATTTTGGGTGGGGTCCCTCTAAAAACATTCATAGCAGATAACCAAGCATTTTCAAACATCTTATAGTGATTGCATCTTTCAGGTTACATAAATTGACTCTCTCTCGGATTTTCTCATTCATAACATGATCATGTAAGGAGATGGAGAAAATAGTTTTCAAGTAACATCTACTAAAAAAAAAAAAAAAAATCTACAAGCCTGGTCTTCTTCCAGATCTCACTAGCAGAGATTTGCCTAGAGAGTCTATTTCTTTATATTCCAATCCTTTTCAAGTCATTATACTCATATCTTCTTGACGTTAATTTTGTTTGGCATGCTTCATGTATTTGTGTTCTTCAAATGTCTGACTCACTTTGTGATCAGATGATAGATGGTCAGCCTGTGAAATACTTAGCCTATGTCTCCAAATCTCAATGTGTGCATATATGTATGTATGTATGTGGATGTGCGTGTGTGTGTATCCACGTGCATGTGAGAGAGAGAGGGGTTTTAATCAGGTGATTTGCATAATTCCCAGTTTGTGACTCTTCCTGCCTGATCAGACATTTTGCTGACATTATTAATGATTCTTTTTCCAGTTTATTTTGTTGATAATAATAAACAGTTAATGATTTGAGTGTTTCACTCTTTATCTCTTAACTTTTACTTGTTTTACAAGAACTTAAGTAGGAGATTCATTTATATTATATAACACTGATTAATTATATTATATCATTATATAACACTGATTAATTATATTATATTATTATATAACACTGATTAATTATATTATATTATTATATAACACTATTATTATTATATTATTATATAACACTGATTAATTATCATTTTTGCTTATTTATGTTAGTGAATATTATCTTTACATGAGCCACAGACTTCTGCTTCTGTTTGATTCTCTAGAGTGTGTGAAAAACAATTACTGGATTTTAAGAGTTTGCTAGATAAGAGAAAATAATTAGAATAATTTTTAACTCATTGTCTTTTCTGCTGATTCAGTTTTGTTGCTTTTTAAATAAAGAAGCCAGTGGCTAAATAAGTACATTGCAATATTTTTTGTCCTTTTACTATCTGTAAAAATGTTATCAAATAACAGACATTGCCCTTCTCCTTACATTCTACCATTAGAATCAATATAGCATCAATGTTTCTGTGTGGTTTCTAAATTAGTTTATTAATATCAAAACCATTTAGTAAAAGTTATTTTCCTTATACCTTGCTATTATTTTTAAATCTATCTAATGATGTATATTTTTTAAATTCAAGCTAATAGCTTTGCATTAAAAATATTTCAATTTGTTGTAACATTTTTTTTTCAGTTGAAAGAGAGTAGAATTTCTTATAAAAGTCTTCTTTCAAACATTTCAGTGAAAGCTACTAAGTTTTCTCAAAGTAATCAGCTACTTTCATCTGCAAATAAAAGACTTTCACTTTAGTTTTCTTACTTTTTCATTTAATTTTATTTTATTTTTTTTTTGAACTTCATTAAAGCAGCAAGATTTCATCAAGAATTGCTACCATTTCTTGGCTTTGTCCATAAAGGCACTTTTTCTCGAAATATTAAGTGAAATTAATTTTTGTACTATCAAGATATTTTTGATATAAAAACCAATTCTGAATTCTTTCATGATAGAAATTAAAATGTTGTTGTTGTTGCTGTTGTTGTTGTTGTTGTTGTTGTTGTTAACCATTTCTATGCCATTTTGAAATTCATGAAAGGTGATTGTTGCTCCAAGCACAAATATTTCTCCACAAGAACTGTGTTATTAGTATATTAACATGAATAAGAGTTATCAATATTGTTTTACTTTTTTAATGGCAAATATTTTTTGGCAGATATATTTACAAGAAACGGTCTTGTGGATTTGCCAACCAATATAAATGTCTGATTCTTGGATACTGAATTCAGAAGAATATTTTCATTGAAAACATTATTTCACTTAACAACCATGTTCTGACACCATGTTCTATAACATTGAATGAATGGGTAATTTAAAAGATAATGGCTCAGAATGGGAAACTGAAGAGCTGAGTTCAAATTCCTTTTTTTTACGCACAAATACCCTCGGAAAAGATATGAATCCATCCCTTCTTCACAAGCTATGAGTTAATTATCAGAAAATCATTATTGTCTTCAAAGAATTGTTACAATGCAAGTCCTGGATTTAAATAACATGCAAAAGATTGATAAATCATAAAAACAAATCAATCATTCACTTATCAAACTACAACTAGCCTCTACTGAACATTTGTCTAGATGAAAGAACTTTACATGAATATATATATATATATATATATATATATATATAGATATATAGATATAGATATATATATATAGATATATGCACACACAACTATGTACATTCCTAAACTTTTTAAATTTTGCAGATATATGTCTAATGGAGTCTCCTGTCAGTTTCAAAGTATTGAGGATCTGACAACTTAACCAATTGATTCAGTTATGGAATTTTGTGCAATGATCTTAAGTGACACTTAAGACCTGCAAGTGATTTGCAAAAGAAGGCTGTATATGGAGCAAGGTTGAGGATTATGGGGTGAGGTCACAGTTAGATTGGCTGACCTTTTACATATATATATATATATATATATATATATATATATATATATATATATATATATATATATATATATATATATATATGTATAGTCATCCACATACAAACATGTATCACAGCTCATCAGTGTAACAAGACAACCGATTGCTTCAAGCCAGGATCAAAACCCGACCAATTTTGCATCAGTCAGAGATCCTACCCCTAAGCTATCAGCACATGGCAGTGAAAGGTAAATTCTAACATATTGTATGTGAATATATACAAACGCCAGCAGCCAGAGCAGTTAATGAAGAGCAGTGCAGTTACTGTTTTTGAATTACCTTTTACTCAATAGTGTTCAATCGAATTGACAAGAGTGTAATATAGTCATCAACATACAAGCCTATTTTGCTGTATCATAGCTCATTGACATTTCATACATATATATATATATATACATATATATATATATATATATATATGAAATATATATATATATGCAATATATATATATATATATATATATATATATATATATATATATATATATATATGTATGTCAGTAGTGCTTGTAGTATAATGGTTATTGGAACAAATATGAACGTTCAAATTCCAGCCTAGTTGCATGTGTTTTAGCTTTGCATAAAGGTCTTTGGGAAAATCATGAATTTTTCACTTCTACCTTCAAATCTAGTTAACATAGTTGAGTAGACAGATCTCTCTAGCTTTGGATAGTAACCAATCTAAAAGAAGGATAACCCCAAATTCCAAACCATGGAAAAGGCAATGTGAAACTACTCCTCTATCTTTCCCAACAATTCATGGCAGTTAACAGATAATAAAGAAAAAGTCATCTGTGGAGGGCCATAATTTCCTATATCATAAAGAGACAAATCATTGTTCAGGAGGTACAGTTTACCTAAGGGTTAATAGAATTTCTTTTAATTATTTTTCCCCAAGCTAGGAGATAAAGCCACTAAGATGCAAAATGGTTATTGAGATTGAAGGAGACAGAGAAAACATTACTGAGGAGAAAGGACAATAGAAGGAATTTGATTCAAGGAGACAGAAAATGACTAGCGACATTGCATTTCAATTTTTGAAGCTTGTAGATGACATTAAAGCAAGAAGCTGGAACTGAGTTGCATAGGTGAGAAGTGCAATAGAAGATATTATTAAAATAGAACTTATGGTCATGAGTTCAAACTCTAATTAAGCCAGTTTGTGTTCACTTAAGAAAGTCATGAAGCTGATGTTCCCACCAGCTATGGATAAATAGTAAAGAAGTCTTTCAGATGTTTATTCAAAAGTTATAAATCCATAGAAAAGCCAGAATATGGAAGAACATGATTGTTGACTGCATCGCATTTGAAACATAAGGGATAAATGTTTGCAGGTGTATTATGCACCAATGATTGTATGTTGTGACTCTTTTCTTTCTTTAAAATAAGGACCATACCATGTAACAATAACTTTTGGCTGTGAATCATTTAATATCTTTAAAATAAGGGCTGTACCAAGTAGCAATGATTAGCAAATCAAACAATGCCAGATTACTAATCTCAACGCATGGAACTAAAGTCAACTTGTACTAGATAAAGTTAACATTAGTAAAGATGACATTCTTTTGTTGTTGAAGCAAATATATCTTCATATACTTGTGTGAAAAAAAATTTTATTCCTTTTTATGAGACTCAGTTTTATTTGAGAAGATTAAACTGAGATATTAATATTTTGATTTTCACACTTCAAATTTTACTTTTTAATATCTTCATTCCAATTATGCAGATGGCTTCATAGAAATCTTCACAGTTGATTAAACTTGCTTATACACAGAGATATAATGAAAATATTCTTATAATATATATTATGCTTATAGAGAGAGGTGAAAATGGATCAATACTATCTTAATCAATATTGGATTAAGTAAGTAAATATAGTAAGGGGTAATTTCAAATATGTGTTTCATGATTTTAATGATCATTACATCAAGTGGCTTAAGCATTCTGATACTACTGATAATTCAAATCTTTCAAATTTTCCATTAGTCACTTTCTGTAAAATAGTGGATTTTTTTACTCGTTTCCCCAATAAATCTGATCAACATCCTTCTTTACTTGATTTATTCTTTACTTGATTTATTCTTTACCTCATCTCCTAGATCGTGTCGAGCATTATAAATCAGATCAGGCTGTAGTATCTGTTGTTGATATTTCTTTTGGGTTATATTATAGGCTTCTGAGTCAATTAAACCAATTATATATATATATATATATATATATATATATATATATATATATATATATATATATATATATATGTGTGTGTGTGTGTGTGAAAAGTGTGTGTATATAAATATAAATAAATATATATATATATATATATATATATATATAATTATTTATATATTATATGCACGGTACTTATTAGAAAGAAAGCGTTTGTCTGACGATCGCAAAAGCGTGAAAGCCAGAGTCACAAACTCACATCAATCCAACCAAATATATATATATATATATATATATATATATATATATATATATATATATATATATATATATATATATATCTTATCAAATCTTATAACTATAATGAGATGACTTTTTAGTATGTAACAAACATTAGCAAACATATTCCAAAGTTTAGGAAATATTACCTATATAGCTATGTCATTATGGAGAAGTAGCTAACAGTCTTCTCTTTTACTCTACTTATTACTATTAATTAATTCCTTTCTTATTTGGTGCTTAATTCTTATAGCTTTGTACCAGATTAACTTAAGTATAGAAAATTATATTTGTTTGCGTAATTATGCAACATCGACAAGAAAATATTTTCATCCATCATTAATTCATTCTTTGCTATCTGCTCAATGCTTTTAGGCTTGGAGAAGAATAATTAGCTTAGTAAATAAACGGTAACATGATATAGATTCACTTATTTAAATGAATTTAAATAATAATAATTTGATGTGATTAAAAATCTTTTAAAACATAAAAGAAACAATGAAATCTTGACTGAATGATAACTGCATTAAAATATTGAAACATCTTTCAGATATTTTAATTTTAAAACAGATATTTTAATATTTTCATGATATTATTGTGTACCTGTATTAACTGAAATTGATAAAATGAATAAACATTATGCAAGGCTTCTCTATTTCATTACATTATCTTATCTTTGGATGAATTTTCTTCTAACCACTTTTTATTCAGTTCCTGCCTTCTATCATTATGGCTGATGCTAACCACCATGGGAGCAAACCATTGCACCTTCATGGTCTCATGTTTTCCACTGATGTAAAGTAGAGTAATCATATTGAATGGTATTATCACATTGTATCTTAATGGCATTATCACCTTGTGCCTCAATGGCATTATCAACTTCTGTTTAATAGCATTATCACCTTTTGTCTTAATGCCATTATCACTTTGTCTCTTAATGGCATTGTCACTTCGTGCCTTAAGAGCATTATCACCTTGTACCATAATGTCATTGTCGACCTTTGTCTTCGTGTCATTATCATCTTGTCTCTTAATGGCTTTTTCACCTTGTGTGTTAATGACATTATCACTAATGGATTTATCACCACTTGCTTTAATAGGATGATCAACCTATGTCTTAATGCCATTTTCACCTTGTCTCTTAATGGCATTATCACCTTTTGTCTTAATGGCATTATCACCATGTGTTTTAATGGCATTATCACCTTGAAAGTTGATGGCATTATCACCTTATATCTTAATACCATTGTCAATTTGTCTCTTAATGGCATTATCACCTTATATCTTAATGGCATTATTACCTTGAATGTTGATAGCATTATCACCTTCAGCCTTAATGGCATTATCAACATTTGCCTTAAAGGCATTATTACCTTGTGCCTTATTGAAATTATCCCTTTGTTTTCTAGGCTCTTTTCTTAACAATGGCATAAAGATTTCAAAAATAAAAATTAATGTTGCTTTACAGTTAAGCAACATTTCACACTATCACTTTTCACAAATATACCATAGTTTTTCAAAATTTTTCTTCTTGCTCATAACAGAGATTTTGATAAAATCATTTTTTTTTAAATTGTAAACAACTTTTCACACTATCACTTTTCACAAAAGTTTCAGTTTCTTTAGAGTTAAATCCAAATAATTTTTTTTTCTATATCAGAATTTTCTCTTAATGGTGCAAAGAATTTAACAATAACATTTTTTGTGAGGTCTTGATTTTCTGCCAAAATTCTTTTGTTTCTGACTCCAGACTAATATTCTTCAGATTCCAATAACTGTCCTGTCCTATTAAATTTGTCAAGTGAATCATGGATTAGTGAGATTCAACTTGCAGCAATTAATCAATAAAATTCTTTGCTTCTTTGGTTTATTTACAAATGTCATTAAAGGCAAAAACAGAAGTATGAAATTAAAAGGAAAAAATATAAAATGAATGAAGCTCAGTTACTGACACACAACTATTATCACAGGGAATTTCTAATCTCACTGAAAAATAAATTTATATATATATATATATATATATATATATATATATATATATATTTAAAGATATTTTTGTAGGTACAAAATTTAATCACAGAAATAAAAGTGTGAAGCTTGATATTACAAGACATATTAAAAAAGGGTGAAGCAACTGGTTTCACTCCAGCTCTTCAGGCTTCCATGAGATATTTAATTTAAATTAAAACAACAGAAAATGTACAATGAAAAGGAAATGTAGAGGTGAGAAAAAAATATGAACCCAAGAAGCTAGAGACAAATAATAGCTTCACACTTTTATTTCTGTAATTAAATTTTGTACCTAGAAAAATATCTTTAAATATTTGAAAGTTAGGTACAGTCATAGTTTAATTAGTAAATTAAATAAAATATTACAAATTGAGGTTAAATTAAGATCTGTTAAGTTTGAAATTAATTTTTTTTTTAAATGCATGTTTTAAATGCTACCAGGTTTGCCCATCTTTTATTCAGTTTAAAATAACAAGGGCTAAATCATAGTTGGAAGATTGAATCTGTCTTTATTAAAGATTGGATTCAACCACTTTCAACCAGGAGCCTGGGTCTAAAGCAGGATTATGCGAGATTACAGTGTTCTTATAGGAATTCAATTTCCTTTTTTGATTGGGTAAGGTTCTCTAGGTTTTGGGGTTGGGTCCATCAACGTGAGTGTGTTAAATTATCAACTAAGCATGATGCTAAGTTGAAAAGTTTGGTTCACAAGAAATATGGAGTTACAGTGGAACCTAATTTAAATAATATTGTCAATTTGTCCTCTCATGAATTAACTGAGCTAGAATCTTTTGTTCTTGCTCATGGGTTGGACTTTTGTATTCCACCCTCTATGCCTGATAAGGAGAAGATTTTTTCAGAGTTCGAGGTCTTCTATACCCAGTTGGCAAGACTGTCTCCTACTTCTGTTGATGCAGTTTGTGATTTGAAAGCCCAGTTAAATAATTCCACATGCATGTTTTCTAGTTCCTCTGTTGCTTCAGCTGAATCGAAATGGAAAGCTGAGTACGAGCGAGTGGTTAATTCCTTGAGGAATAATTATGATCTAATGATCTCCAGACCAGATAAAAGTGCTGGAGTAGTTATTTTAGACCGAGCAGATTACATAGCTAAGATGTCTTTGATTTTAGGAGATACTTCAAAATTTACCAAGCTAGGATCTGCGGATACATGTGATGGAACTACTTCAGGTGAAGTAAAATTTCAGAAATTACTCCTGAAGTAAAAATTGGGATGCTTCCACAAGAAATTGCCAATGAAATTCGACCATCTGGGTCGATTCATCCCCGGCTGTATGGGCTCCCAAAAATCCACAAGGATGGGGTACCATTAAGACCAATTTTATCAGTGGTTGGTTCAGCCCAACACAAGGTAGCTCAATGGCTCTCAACACTTTTGGAACCAGTGTTGCATTGCTTAAGTGGATTTTGCATGAAGGATTCATTTTTCTTTGTCGACTGTATTCAAAATTTGTCTTCTTCGGGCAAGTTCATGTTCCTTCGACATCTGTTCTCTATATATTTGTGTCCCTCTTATAGAAACTATCAATATTTGTTGTGATTTGCTTAATCACAGTTCTTTGTCTCCACCAAGTATTCATGAGTCTATATTTGTTGAGTTGATGAAATTTGCCATGTCGTCTGTTGAATTTAGTTTTAATAACACCATGTTTCAACAGACTGATGGGGTTGCTATGGATTCCCCTTTGGGTCCGGCACTTGCTAATATGTTTGTTGGCTTTCACAAAGAAAGAAAACGGAAAAATGCACTTTGTCCTCAACTCTATTGTCGGTATGTTGATGATACTTTTTGTTTATTCAACAGCGAAGTTGAGGCTGATCAGTTTCTTTCTTTTCTAAATGGTATCCATCCAGCACTGAGGTTCACTGTCAAGAAGGAATCCAATTATCAATTGGCCTTCTTGGATGTATTAGTACATCGAACACCAACAATTTTTCTTACCTTGGTTTATAGGAAACCAACTTTTGTGGGGTTGTATACGTGTTGGCATTCCTTTTGTCCTACAAAACGTAAGATAAACATTATTAGAACCCTCCTTCATAGGTCATTAAAGATCTGTTCAGAGTCCTTCTTCGATGAAGAAATCAATTTTGTTAAGGAAACACTATGTAATTTAGGTTATCCTCCTGATACTGTTAATTTGGTCATCTGTAACAAAACTGAGGAGTTCAGAAGGGTCAAATTCTGTCCTGTTAAAAAGTGCCAGGTTTATTTCAGAATGCCCTGGATTGGAACCAAATGTGAAAGTATAGTTAAACAAATTTCATCTAATGTTCATCATTGTTTTTTCTCTGCTGAGGTTCATATAGTTTTTCAAACTCGGCCTATGCTTCATTTTGTGTGTAAAGATGTTCTCCCTCCCCATCAAATTAATTCTATTATTTATAAATACGTTTGTAGTTGCAGTGCTGAGAATAACTCAAAGCCTAGACATGAGAATTAAATAACATGTTCCCACTAAGATCAGGAATCACACCTTGTCTTTGAATGGACGTGTCCCAAATACCTATGGTTCCACCATATGTGAGCACCTCTTAAATAACAGAGGGTGTGCGGTTAATTTTAGTTGTGACTGGTTCTGTCTCGGTCACAGTCTCTATTTCATTTCAAGGTGCTGGAGGCATTTTATATCAGGTCCTGCAAACCTTCCCTGTGTAAACAGTGTGAATGATTGTTGGGGTTCACTGTTATTTGTCTCCACCTCCTTGTGTTCAGATTTTTTTTTCCTCCACATTTCCTTTTATTGTACATTTTCTGTGTTTTTGATATGTATATATATATATATATATATATATATATATAAAATTTCTGAGTTAACCTGTAGAAATAAACAATATTTATGTAAAAGACAATAGGAAAATTGGGCATAAAAAAAGAAAATAACTTACTCAGAAGGAAAATCCTCGAGAGTGCCGCCATTGAATATTACCCAAATATTAATCTATGTCCAGGCTTTTTCCCTATTTCACCTTTCTTAACAGAATTACTACTCTCCCAAACAAACATACACAACAGTATCAAGAAATCAAAAGGAAATGGTTGAATCCGTCAACACAACGATAAAAACAATATCTCCATACGTGACAGTAATTGACATTATTTCAGTTAACAATACGAAAATAGCATTCTCTAAATTCTTCCAGTTGCTAAGGACATTTTGTTTTGTTATTATTAGTTACTTTGTTTAATAAATTCATTTCGTTTTTTCCTTGTAAAAATCCACATTGGACGAAACGCATTGGCTACTATTACAGTTTTCCTATTGTCTTTTACATTTATATATATACATATATATATATATATATATATATATATATATATATATATATATATATATATGTGTGTGTGTGTGTGTGTGCGTGTGTGTGTGTGAGTATTTAGGCAACATATCTTCATGTTTGCTTGAATAATCTGGACATATGTCCATTTTTTCATGATCCTCTGAATTTTCTAATTGACTTCTAAATGTTAATATTAAATTCATTAAGTGAGTCACTGTAGTTTTTTCTTTTCTTTTATTTTCATTTAATTTTTTGTCTTAGCAATTCACTCCTGAAGATAATCCCATATGTGCATGAAGGTACTTGTAAAATAAAAATGAAAATAACAAAAAGAAAAAACACCTTTGTTAATGAATTTAATATCAAGATTAAGATGCTGATCAGAGAATTCAAGAGGGTTACATTAAAAATAGGCATAATATGTCCAGAATATACAAACAAATATGCTTGAAAATATACATATATACATACATACATATACATATATATATATATATATATATATATATATATATATATATATATATATATATATATATATATATATATGAATAAAGACAAAAGAAAACTTTTGTGTTTCATCCTCTGATGGACTTTATCAAGGCAAGTGAGAAGATTTTGTGTTTGTATTTCATCCTCTGATGGACTTTATCAAGGCAAGTGTGAAGATTTTATATTATAACAAGTATCTATAAACAGAAGTAAGGATGATGTTAGTTAAAGTATTCCCCATAGTTTACCTTGACTTTCAGTTTGCTTGAAGTATATTTATGAATGTTTCTTAAATTTAAAAATTTTGTAAAATTAACAATATTTTTATTTCTGTTTCTAAATACTTGCTGCAAAATAAAATCCTTACTGTTGCCTTGATAATGTCTATCAGAGGATAAAATAAATCAGCTAAGAAAAGTTTTCATTTTGTCTTTTTACAAATATATTTTTAGTTATATCTGAATTTTTACACACACACACACACACATACTTGGGACTCATCAGCAGTGTGCATCCACTACTGAGAATTGAATCTGGACCATTACAATATGATGCAAACATCATACCAACTGTACAGTCAGTGTTGACTTCAATGTTCATTTTCATATATATATATATATATATATATATATATATATATATATATATATATATATATATAGTAATATTTGGTATTCATTGACTGATCAGCCAGTACTGTTTTCCACTGGAATTTATAAAATATTTCTCTTAAAACAGTTTTTGGGCATTTTTTTTTCATTATGTCTGCTCATTTTTAGCAAAACTTTGGTGGTATTTGAAAGTGAAATATGAACACAGAGCATAGAGAATGTGCTCAAAGTCCAGATGTTGGCTTACATGATTGTAAATTATTTATTACTATAAATGGAGCAATCAGGAAGCAGGGCTGTGGAAATTGGCAGGAGTTCGAAATCTGTCTAAAGTAGTTTCATTTATTTTCAAAAGCATCTTTCATCTAAAAATTGAAGTGAAAAGCTTTGAAAGTAAATCCCCTGGGAATTCAACAGAAAAGCAAATAATGTCAAAGATATAATGATAATATTTACTGTTTCCTTATAAGGAAACATTCAGCATTCTTTGACTGAGCAGACAATGCTACTTTCATTTGAAATTTATAAAATATTTCTCTTTAAACAGGTTTTCAAGAAAATAGCTTTTTTGAGTCCAGTGGCTGTTAATACTCTTTCCAGTGTTGATTTTTTTTTGGGGGGGGGGGTCCTTCCTAAGCTTTTTATTTGAAATATGATTATGTCATTTTCTCTTCGAGTTACATATTATATTCATTATAGTTGTTGTTATTGTCATTGAAAATCCTCAAGTGAGGATAGTTTTTCTGTCAACAATAATAACAGCAATAAATAAGATTTTTTTCTTACTTCCTACAACTTTATATAAAAACTGGCTGATAAAAATTAACATAGTAATAACAATATTAGATGTTTCCTTATAACGAAACAGTTGGCATTCACTGGCCGAGCAGTCAGGTTGAAAATTATAATATCTTTCGCTTATCATATTTTTTCAGGGAAATAGCTTTCTCAAATCCAGTAGCTGTTATTGCTCTTTCCAGTATTGATGGGGGTTTCCTTCCTAACCTTTTATTTGAAGTTGTGTAGAATGTTAACATCTTGATTATGCCATTCTTTAATCTTTGAGTTACATGTGCTATCCATTTTAATTGTTGCTGCTGTTGTAGTTCTCAAGTGATGTGGTTTCTTTTATTTGGTAGAATTCTTTGTGATTTTGTAGCACCAGTCCACAATGTTCAAAGAGGGATGATCTTTGCCATGAATCTATGGCTTTACCTGTTCAAAGCCTTTTTTCACCATTGATTTTAGGAAGCAGTTGTATACAGTTGACAGTTTAGATATTTCTGAACAGAGTTTGATGCCATTCATCTCATCCATATAAAAGTCTCGGTCAGGTGAGGATATTTAAGAACATGACACAAGTTTTCAGGTTGATGTTTGTATTTTGTAGCAATTTTCAATGTTCAGCAAAACTCTGACATAATGCAGCCTATTCTATGTTTAATTCTATGTTTAATTCTATGTTTAATTCTATGTTTAATTCTATATACTGCAGTAACAGAAGTGTTTAATATTTACTAATTCCATATCCTTGATATTTAGGATGGATTCAGGGTAGGTGACATCACTGCTTCCATTTCAATTTCAGATCTTAGTTTCTGTTTTGGAAAGATTAAATAAACTGGAACTCTCATTTCTTTGTCGTACTCCTGTTGAGGTTTGAAATGTTTCCATATTGGGGTAATCACTCGCTATGTAAGATTTCATAGGTCGATACAGTTTCTCTATTAGGTCGGTGCATTCAGTAGATTCAGAGTTTGAAAGGCACTTTCTAATAGATGAGAAGAGGAAATCTCTATTAGTTTGGTCATATACTTCTGTGAGGTTGATAAAGCTGGTATACAGTTTCCCATTTGAGAGGTAATCAATTTCTTGGAATTACTTGATGACATATATGCCATCATTGCATCCCTTATCAGAATGAAAACCAAATTGGTTTGTGAGGAGTTGACTTTCATGAAACAATTTGAGTCTATTTAATATAATTTTTCCCTAATACTTATACCATGAGTGATCCGTCATCTGATGACCTTGAGGGTTACTTTTCATAATGTATTAATGTGTAACAAGGTCCCATTTTTTGCAGATGTATTTCTGATTCCAGATTGTTATTAAATTTAACGTGAACGTCAGTTATTTTCAAAAGTTCACTTTCATTGTCAAATGATTCTTTATTATTCCGGACTATTTTTTTATATTCTTTCTTAATTTCTCTCATCAGAAGGTTCATTAATTTTTTTTTAGATTTGCAGATGGACTTTCTAATTATTGGATGAATATTGGTATATATTCTATTTCTGTGGGTATTTTATGTTTAGTGTGGTCAAGTTTGAAATATGATTGGAGATGGTTGTAATATATATATATATATATTTTAATTTCAATAAAGGTGCAATTAATTTATAAATTCATGAATCATTCATACAAAAAACAAATACAGAGGTTAATGATTTAATTGGCGAGAATCCATCATTGCTAACAATTCAAATAAGATACATAAACCCCTAACTTGTACATGAATGATATGATCCTTGTTTACAAATTTCAGTTGCATAAGGTCTTTTTATTTTTACAAGCTTTCGTCTATTCCTGCAGATATCCTCAGGTATGGAAATAGATTTTGTTTTTGTTTTTACTCTCAGTAACAAGAGGACAACGAAAATAGAGATATAATCCCAAAAAATGCTATGAGAAATGTGATTGTTTTGGAACGTGCAGTCGCAATGCTGAGTTTGAATTTGAATTTTAAGGTTGTGCGTTTTTAATATTTATTAAATCATTAACCTCTGTATTTGTTTTTTTGTATGAATGATTCATAAATTTATATATATATATATATATATATATATATATATATATATGTTGTCTGCATTTATATATAGTTATATTTGTGTGCACATGTATATGTTTACATATGCATAGACATACACACCCACCCACATATTTATAAGCATTCTCAACATAACCAATTTATCTTCATCCATTGATAAAAACTGACTTCTAGTGAAATGACAATTGTAAATCATTACTTAAAATGTAGACAAATCAAATTCATTATATATCATAAAATGTCTGTCATTTATTGCCTGCTGTCAAGCATTATTTTCCATCAGATGAAATATGTAAATACGATGATTTTAATTTATTATCAACTAATAAAACCCAAGTTGTTATAAGATGAGCCAATGAAATAAAAGAAACAAGATCCCTTCAAAATTGGTCATTTCAAGGCCATTCTGATTTTAATATTTTGTTTCCTGTCTTTCCTTTTAACAAATTCTGTTGAAATTTGCCATAAGAGCAAGAAATAATTTTAATGATTTGTAAACTTGAAACTTTAATTTCTTGAACAAAAATTATTTAACAAAATCCGTCATTAAACATTAATTAAAAAAAAAACAATGTCTTTTTAAAATGACTTTTCTGTTTTATTTATTTTTGTTCATTTTGTTTACTTATGAATTTTATTTTTGCTGAAAGAAATTCCTTGGTGAATCCTTGGGCCAGGTTGTAAATACCTAGACTTCACCCTGGAAACAGGGTGGAGCCATAACTGGGCTGTACTAAAACGAACAATATTTAAGGGTGGAATTTGCCTCCTGTATAAACCATGGGAAAATAGTTTTGCGGATTAAAGTTTTGGTTTGTAAATTTGTTGACTCAGGAATTATGAGCTCGATTCTTGCATAGTGCAGAGTTTTAACTTAGTGTGACACAGGGCAAGCAATTAGGGAGCACTACTAAAGAAGATTGGATATCCCTATACATGAAAAGTGGAATGAGAATAATCTACAACCATAGTTAAATTAAAGGATTCTGTTCAAAGTTTCCTGAAGGTTATCCAGATTAACAGACACCTGAAGAAGGCAGCAATGCAAAACAATTGAAATGTTGCAATGACAACAAGATGTAGACATTATCTGAATGCAAATAATGTAAATAAATTCATTGTTCTTTCGATTTTCTTGGATTATTATTATTAAAGTGAGGGAGAAAGAATTCCATAACAAGTCAAATAATTTGCAAGAAACATTATCTTCAGGATTAAAATATTTTTTGTCAAATCTTCTAAGGATCTCCATTAAATAAACAGTTTGAAATCCTTCTGGAAATGCAAACCAAAATGAAGCAATTAGGATTTTGAAATGGATTCAGGTAAGCTGCTACTTTCTATTTCAACCATTTACAAGATTATCTTTTTTTTTTTTCTGATTATCATGACACTTTACCAAATTAAAAATAAACTTTTTATTTTTGTTGTTTCTATTGCTTAGTTAATTATTTTCTCAAGCGGAGATAAACATCTTTATTTTATCTGATGAAATGTGATATGCTTTCAAGCTTTGTGCTTGGCAGTAATCAAATAGAAATTAAAGTAAATTTAATTAAATTGGAAACTAATTATTTTGTGAAGCAATTTTACTTTTATCCTTTGTTACGGTTGATAATTAAAGAATTGTATTTCAAAAATTAATATTCGTATAAAAATGCACTTATTTTCATTAACAATTTCAATTCAAACGTCATTTGATTTTGATATCAAATATTTCACAAAATTAATTCTTCATGGTTCTTTCAAGATGAACCGATGTATTACTTACGTGTATTCATGTATACATAATATTTATTTTATATTAATATATTTGCTTGCAATTTTTTCTGATTATTTCAGGTTTGGAATTGGATGTGCAAGTGGTGTAGCGGTTAGTGGTTCAGAACAAGAAATCAGTGAACTGAGTTCAAATTCTGTTTGAGTTCATTGCATTCACTTTCACACAGATACCTTTGGGAAAGGTATGACTCCATCTCTTTTCCCTCCAGAGCAAACTGGATGCCAACTATTCTAGTAGAAGTACTCCAAACCCTGTAAAAAATGTTTAGACATGGAGTGCAGACACCAATCTATGAAATGAATGCACAACAGATTGGAGATTTATGCACATTCTTGTTCTTGTTCTTCTATGTGCTGTGTCCCTTCATTATGTGGTGATCATGACACTCCACAACATCCTATCCTTTTTAGCTCTTAGCAATGTTTGTCTTTTTATATCCTTCCCACTCCCTTTTCTGTCATCATGTGCACAATCTTGTTAGGTATGTTACTCACTGTTTTCTTCTGTTTCTCTTACCTTTAATATGTCTTATTAGTGCCAAATTCTCCAAGTCTTCTTTCCTCATTAAGTGTCCTAGAAACTGACTCTTTCTGATTCCAAATAGAAGCGATTTTTTTGCATTTTCCTTATTACTTACATGCTCCATCTATGATATTCTCAGCATCCTTCTGTAGAGCCATATTTCTGTTGCCACAAGTCTCCTTCCTGTCTGTGAAGAAATTGTCCATCATTCACTGTTATTTAGTAGGACAGATATTGCATAGAATTTCCCCAGGTTTTTCTTTGTTTCTGAAGAAATCTTGTTTCTTAATACTTTGCCTAGCTTTTGGAAGGCATCTTTCATTGTTCCAATGTACCTTCACTGTTATTTTTTAAACACTTCCCAGATATTTAAACTTCTTTACTTGCTCAATTTTGACATTTTTAGCTTGTGTCTTGCGCTACTTGACAAAAAAAATATATTGGATTTATGGGTAAATATAAAAGTACATATTGGTATGGATATGAAAGTAGTATAAGAATTATTTGTATGGAGAAGGAAATTCAAATTCTGGCCCAGTCTGCTATTTCAATTCACACTAATATTCTTGGTAAAAGTATGAATCTGTCTCTATTTCTGTGATGAGGTATTGTAACTATTTACACTATTTACATTGCTTGGACTGTTGTCCTCATCTTTATTGTAACATTCACAATATTTCGGCCTTTGTTTGCTCTGGCCTTCTTCAGAGAATATACATCGGAATTTTGAACCGAACCCTTTATTTTGTCCACCAAAGTAGATTATTCTAGTTCCCTGAGCCATGCCTTTTTTGGTCACATGTCCCAGTGGATAAAAGTGTTGGTTGAAGTAATCCAGTGAATTGCTTCAAAGAGTTGTGAGTTCAATACCTGGTCGCAGCAGAGGTGAACAAAAACTTGGAGAGTTGAATTGCTAAAGGAAAATAATTGAAACTGAGATATCCAGAAAAGGCATGGCATGTGGAACAAGAACAATCTATCCTGGTGGATGAAATAAAGGGTTCAATTTGAAATTCCAATGTATATAACCTGAAGAAGGCCTGAGTGTCCAACAATGGCCGAAACGTCGTGAATATGACAATAAAGATGAGGACAACAGTCCAAACAATGTAAATAGTGTAAAAAGTATAAATCTATTTCTCCCCAGCAAAAGGTAAAATTGGCAGGGTTTCTAGTCTTAAGTGGTACCCAGTTTAAGAAAAAGGAAAATGCTGAATTTGAACCAGTTGGGCATAATCATAACATGAAGCATAAGAATTAAATTCCCTAGCCTCGCCATTGTCTGCAACTTATCCTCTCACTTGATTTTGGGGGTGATGCTGAGAAGTTCAGCCTGAATCTGTGTCACTCCATAACAACCTCATGAAAAAAAAGCCACCTTTAATTCATTGAAAAGAACTGTCATCATCTGTTTGGGATAATGACAGTGATATACTAATTATTTTAATGTGAATGTCAATTTGCCTATTTCTATTTTCCCCAATAAATTATTTGATAGATAATAAAGAAATGGAATAAATGTCGGGCCATAACTACCTTTTGTCCTGATGAGACATGGCATCTTTTAATTATTTTGTATCTCTTTCAAATGCTAATTTCCTGTTCCTGTTTGTCCAAGCACTTGATGTGCATTGCACATGCTTTTGCCAACATAAAACTATAAAATGATTGAAGACAGATCTTTTGTTCATAAATATTACCAAAGAAGAACAAAGGGTTCACCTACAAGAACTCTATTTTAGTTTTATGATTTTATATAAGAAAAAGTATTTTCAATAAATTTCTTTTGCAGTGACTCACTGGAATAAGAATGACTATAAAATGCAGCAACTATGCTAACTTTTTCAAGTTTATAGTTTGAGAATGAATGTTCTTTATTGAGTATTTAAAGTAATTATTTTGAAACTTGAATCCAATTCTGAGTTAATTACTGCATCAAAATTAAATTTAAAAACAGAAGCAAAATAGTCAAGATTTTACATTGACAAAGATTTAAGTCATCTAGTAAATTTTTTTTTTATGATTAAATTATCATTATAATTTGTATTTTCCTTAAGTTGAAGGATGTCACTATCAGGCTATCTTTGGCCTTCCTCTATTTTGCAACTAATACTGAGAGTGGGGTGCTGTGCTTTCTATTTTCCTGTGTCAGATTGAGACTTGTCATGTTAATGCACTCAATACATATCAAAGAGAAATGATAATATTAAGATTTTGTGCATGTCATGTAACGTTGTTAAAAATGTATATAAATACATATTGCATTATAAGTGCATATATGGATGAAGTTTTATTACAGGCAGGGCTGAAACTCATACGTAGACATGCACTGCATTATATATATATATATATATATATATATATATATATATATATATGTATATATATATATATATATATGTGTGTGTGTATATATATATATATATATATATATATATATATATATATATATATATATATAAAAGTGAACATTGAAGACAACACTTAGAGGCAACAGGCTGCTTATTATTGCTTACTATGCTAGACCCAATCATCAGGCCTGACGATTGCATCTAGCATGAAACAGCCTGTCACCTCTGAGTGTTGACTTCAATGTTCATGTTTATATTTACACACGCTCTATCTCTGATATTGAGAACTTTATCCCATAAATATAGCACACCTTAAGAGTATATTTCTTCATATATATATACTGGGGAAAAATGTATGGAAAAGTGAAAAAGGTTAATTTAGAAATAAGAACTAATATAGGGAAAATATTTTTCAAATTATCCAGACATTTTTGTTTTAGTGGATTATTTTCCGTTTTAATCAAAATAACATTTCCTATGTCAAAATGAAGAGAAAAAGAAAAAGAATCCAGATGAATTTGTCTAGATTGAAAAAATGATCTTCAAAAAAGAAAATATTCTTTCAAAAAATTTTGAAACTACCAGTATCTCTCACTTCATGTGCATGTGTAGACATGACAATGCCATAAAGCTCAGTCCAATGAATTCCTAACATATGAAACATGTTTAGAAAAACTTTTTTACAAATTATCATATTATATATATATATATATATTTATATATATATATATATATATTTATATATATATATATATATATATATATATATATATAGGTGCATACTGTATGTTATTATATATTAGATTAGATTATGTTTGTGTGGTTATTTATCAGTACTTTTATGTATATATTATTATATATGTGTGTGGATTGCCAATAGAAAAATATGAAATATATTTGTATATCTGTCTATATTTCTGAGATTTCAATATAAATTTCAGTGTAAATAATTATTTATATATTTTTGTTCCAATTTAAAAGATGTTTCAATAGTAAAATTCATTTTGCTTATTTTATAAAAAGACTTCAAAATTTTAACATAAAATCATAATTATGGTAATAATAATAGTAATAATTATGCTACTAATACTAATAATAACTATGGTCCCAATATCACATTTGCTGAATCTTATTCACAATAGAAAATAAAGTATATTGTCAAAATTAAAACAATCTTAATGACTTGAATATTTTAATGCAATCAATAAGAAAGACGTGGGGTTCATCAAACATCTGAGGCATTCCATTTGATATATACTTTTGTATTGCTTTATTTAAATCAAATTTAGGATTTAAATTTATCAATTCAATGATTGTGACTCAAGTTAATAAAATAGAAAATTAGTTTATCTGGAAACTCGTTACAATGTAATTTAGTCAGTGATTATTTTTGTTGGTATTTTTTTTTAACAAGATGCATATTTATATCAATTTATATTGAAACCATGGTAACAATTTGGAGAAAAATCAATTAAGCAATAATTATGAATAATAAAATGTGGACAAAAATAGTTTTCCTGAAATCAATGACCTTCTTGAAATATAGCAAAAAAAACAAAATAGAAAATATTAAAATAGCCATATTTTTAACAACAGAGGTCAGTTCTAAGGATCAATATCAGTTGTTTTTCTGCAGTAAATCTATTTTTTTTTTCTAAGCATGAAAAATACCAAAATAAACTTCCAAATAATAAGGTTTTTTTTCTGTTCATTATTTGAAAAGTATTTCATATAAAAACATCATTTATTTAACAGGAATATTTCTTCTCCTTTTTTTCACTTTCTACTCATTGCTAATGTTTCTGTTCCTAATTCCTCCACACCCTTAATCCCTTGCACATTAGTGATTGCTTGGGGCAATATCGATTGAAAAAAAATGAATTTTTCCTATATTGTAAGCATCTTTATGCCATAAATCCCAGAATCTGATGTGGTGTCAGATCTATTCTTCTTCCTATCTATATCTCTAATCATCTTGGAGATGTTGGTAAAGATCCTACTGTTGGGGATAACTAATTTAGTTTCTAATTTTGTTGATAGTGTAATGAAGTGAAAAATTAAAAATTTTGTGTTTTTGTTGTCAGAAGTGCTTATTTTGTTGGACTTGGGAATGTTGTAAGCTTGTGTTGAGGATGAAATGATGTGGGTAGTAAAGCAGTCTAACTATTTTTCCAATGTATGTCTCATCTTTATCTAGGGTATTTTGGGTTAGATATTCTAAGGTCTCTGAAGTAAAATACTAGAATTAATTCTGATCATAAAATGAAGACATTTTTCTGATGAAGATTTTTATGATTACATGATGCAAGTTTTAATGTTCTTACAATAACATTTTTAGGTAAACTTTTATTTATATGATAAATATAGTACAAGAAATACAACTTATGAATTCTTTTTATATTAGAAATCATTATATTAACATATTTGGTGGTGTGAGAATTTATGATGTAAATAAAGTATAAGAATTTAAACTATTTGCATCATTTAGACTATTCTCTTCATCTTTATTGTCATATTCATGCCATTTCGGCCATTGCCCTCTCCAGCCTTCTTCTTTTAGAATTTAATTTGAGAACCACTGCTATAATGTTTCATGTTTTAGCCTCTTTTTTGATCTTTGCTCCAACTTTCACCCCTGCTTTCAAATTCAACTCCCAAAGCTTTACTTTTTATCAGAGATAAAAATACATTTTCTGATGAACAAAAGAGCTGGAAAATATCAAAAGGAATCTGACCCCACCTCTTGCCCTGACCATGGTGCCATTAAGTCAGTGGGTAACACTCACTACTTGTTGAACATTTGGTTCCAAAAACCAAGCTCTGTGATAATATCAGATCGGCAACAATATATATATATATATATATATATATATATATATATATATATATATATGTATATATATATATGTATGTATGTATGTATTTATGTATGTATGTATGTATATATACATATACATAGTTAGTTTATGAAAAACAAGGTAATCTGCGTGGGTAAACCTAAGGAGGCTAAAATCCAGAGAGCTCAATGTAAATACAGAGCAAATAATTTAAATAAAAACAGACCCCTTTAAGGTTCCATGTAATAAATTATTTCACCACAGCCCTTTTAAATTTACTTCCAAACAAAAAATGAAAAGAAAATTTACACATTTTTGACGGGCCGTATTAAACATATGCAAATTAACGAATTGAGGATGTGACGGGGAAGAGAGAAGACATGAGTGAGTAAGCAGATATTGACACATTTAAATGGTTAACTTAACGAAAGTTATATATTGATATCGAAGGAGTAGAGGAGAAAAAACCCATACAGAGAAAAAGCGTGAAGGAAGCTATGAGAGAAGATGTCACTAATTTTCTTTGTGAAAAAAGGAGTAGAAACAGAGGCTGTTATTTTGCTTTCCTTTGAAAGTGTTATTTTGGGGGTTCATAAAGATTATAATGTTTGATATAAATTTGAATGTCTCTATACTGTCTACAAATAGTTTAATTTGATGTTTGTTAGTGATTTAATTTTTTTTTATATACATATATATGCATATACATATATATATATATATATATATATATATATATATATATACATATACATTGTAGAAAAATCAAAAAATATGAGAATAAAGAAAGTGATTTTTTAGAATATCACATAAGGAAATGTGAGAAAACTTAAATGGTCATCTGGAAGAAAATTGGATTGACCAGAAAGGAAATTTGGTGTTGCAGGTGTAAACATAGAGAAATAGTGCATAATATTCAGCAGAACATTAGCTAAAGGCATGAAAGTAACCAAATTATTGCATTTAAGTAAACATTTTAAAGAAAAATATGTAAATTGGGCAATGAAATATATAACTCAACTGAAATTTTGACCTAGAAGGCAACATTTGGAGATGAGGTAATATTTCAGGCTATTATTGTATGTAATCAAATGATATGCCACTTCAAATTCGATGATGGTATATTGATAAAGATGAAAAATTCTTGCAAGTTCACCAAATTATGTACCAAGGTGATCCTTAACCTGGGCCTGTCAACCATGCAACTGGTGTTGACAACTTCAGTAAAACCAAATAAATTTCCTCCATGATATTGTAGAGCAATTCGACATACACTTCATCAAGTAAAAAAATTGAACTTCTTTAGTTTTCAGAGGTTTTACTAAAAATATCGCTAATAGAATTAAATTCATCTAATTTTGAGACTTTTGATGTTAAAGCTGATAATGTTCATACACTGGGTAACTTAAAATCATTCTAAAGTCTGTTATATAATGACTGAGATGTAACAAAATATTCAAATGCCCTGATAAGAATATCAGAATTAGTATTGTCCTAATCCTTTGTGGTGACATAACATTAATATAACAGTGATTTGTGACCAGAGCTGAAATATTGATATTCTACTTTTGAAAGGGAAACAAATGTTTTATATATACCAGTATGGTAGCATTCAAATCTCATGGTTGAACAGCTGATTGATTTATTTATAGAATGTTAACTGCAGACACAAATCCTGTTGATTAATATTCTGATACAATTTTTCAAAAGTGAGGATTTTGTCTTTTGCTAGAAATTGTCCCAACTCATCATTTTGCTTATTTAACACAGATACAAAAAATTTATTTGTTGTTCTTCGTTTGGGTTGAAGATGAAGTTATACACTTGATGGCAAATGATCAACTACTGATGGTTGATTTCTAGGTCATACTTTTCACAAACAACACTGTTTGGTTTGCCCAAGGTGTTTGTCTTGAGGTATTGCCTTTAACCGTCATTCTCACACATTCTGATCTTGAGGAAGACTAAATACACAAACCTTACTTTGATCATCATAATTACATGATCAATGACCAGATCTTTGATTATTTTTATTTATTCGTTTAAATCTGATTTTTTGATTTTTCATTTATTTGTTTAAATTTTACAAAGAGGTTCATTTCACTATGTAAAATCAATGTAAATCAATCACCCACTTTACTACTCAGTCAGTCAGTCAAGTGCCATGCTTGGGCTATCAAGTATCTTTTCATACATGACTGATGAGACAGATTTTTTTCCCATGGGAGGTTGCCATTTCTTTCTGTAGTAGACTGGTTGCCAACCTAAGCTAAAGTACCCAATCTCTCCTGCTATTCAACCTATATCTGGGGGGAGAAGAGATGGATTCATATCTTCCCAAGGGTATTTGTGCATAAGTGAATGCAACAAACTTGACTGGAATTCGAACTTGGTTCTCCAAGTTCTCACTCCAAGCCAATATTCATACAAGTGTAATGAAAAACAGTTAATTTCCATATTCTTTAAGCAATTATGTGGTTCTAATGGATTTCCAAATTGTTTCATTTGTCAAAGTCCATTTTTTCTTGAAGTAACAGAGCCAGCCTCCCTCATTAAATTATTTGGATAATTGTATTTTATGGGGCTATCAATCACTTTCTCCTCCCCCATAAAATATGATTATCTAAACAAAATTAACCAGTTTTAATATTTTTTGTACTATTTTCAAAAAATTTACTGTAAAAATATTAAACTGGTTAATTTTGTTTTAATTTTTCAACAACAATGCAAGTAAAATTCAATATACATTTTTTAAATACCTGTAAATATATTTTTTAATTTTAAGTTAATATGGTTGTTGTTGTTGCTATGAAGAATGATATCATAGAAAAAATATTAAATTAAATTTTAGTTCAAATTTTTTAAATGTGCAAATTTCTGTAGAATACTTTGGGAAAATTAGCAAAAAGCTACATTCACTTTTTTTGTTTTATTACAATGACTGTAATAACATTTCATAAGTTATAAAGAAAACACAAATTATTCCCTAAAAAATTAATTTTATAATCACAATATTCACTATTATGAAGAATAATAATAAAAAAAAAGATTAAATTTACTTTCTGCAAGAAAATTCTTAATAATTTCATTTTTTTTTCACTCTTTGAAATAATTGCAAAAAATGTAAAAATTCAAAAGACAGTATTGGCAAGACAATCATGCCATCTCTCTTGTATATTCATATGTGGTAATAGTTTTTAAGAATACTTGTAAAATATTAAATTTAATGAATTTAATTTTGAAATTTATGATAAACTCTTTAATAAGTGTCATTTTTCATTCATTTTACAGTAAAAAATGTTATATTTTTAATGTCTTCTATTTATGAAGGACAGAAAATTTGGAATACTTTTTTTGAAAAATATTGGTGTATTCTGTTAAAGAAAAACATAAATTATTCATAAAAATGATTTCATACTTAATATGCTCATTGTCAAAGAACAGTATCATAGAGAAAAATATTAAATTAAAATTAACTTTATGCAATAAAATTCTTAATGAAACTTGTTAATTTTACACTGAAGTTAGTTTAAAGATAAAATATACAAGTTCAAATAAAGTAAATAAACATTATACTTACTTCAGTATCTTAAGTAATAAGCATAATTTAATCCAAAGGTAAAATTTAAAATAAACATAATTTAATCCAAAGGTAAAATGTAAAAATTTCTGAAAAAGAAATCCTTTTTCTTAATCCAATTCCAGCAACAAATTTTCACATGTTAACTGTTTGTCTCTATTCAATGAAGATCTAAACCTGGTGTAGAGGCCTGGGTTAAGGATCACCTTGCTATGTACCCAAAAATTCTGTAATATTTCTTAAATTTCTAATGTAAATTTGCAGCTCAGGCCAACAATGAAATATTTAATGAAATTGGCTTTGCAGGATTTCTTTTCTTCTCCATTCAGAAACTAAAATTCAAGAATTCATGTTTGTTTGTTTTTTTTTTTGCAAAACTGGACGAACATTTAGTCAAATGAAATTGGATGCTCAATGGAAACATGAAAAATTGCCAGAAAATATGGCAAAATCTTTTTTTTTTAAATGAAATAAGGAAAATAATGCTTTAACATACTTAACTTTGAAATGAAAATTTAATTTGAACATTAAATGCTTTTGTGAGTTAACTGAGAAAGTTTTAATAGCCAGAAATTAGATAAATTTTGACCACATTTGTAGCAAGTTTTGCCATGAATGAATAATTCTTCTAAGAAGTCTAAAATGTTTGGTTGAATGTGTTAACAATGTATCAGCAAGCAGAATTGACAAATCAATGAATATGATTGATATTTTATAAAAAGATGCTGTTGAAAATTAGCTTCACTATGATGTTGAATGTTTGATGATATATTGACAAATGATCCTTGAAAATAATCTCTGATAAAAGAGAATAAAAAATGAATAGTCAAAATGGTAGCAAAACTAATATGGTGTAAAGAACTGGAAAAAAAGCAGAAGAGAGCCATATGAATACAGAGCGGAGAAGGAGAAAGAGGAGGATGATCAGAAAGCAGGTCTCTTTTATATCAAGGCAGTATATTGGCAAGGATTTGAAAGATCTGCAATACATACAACATATCAAGATAATATCCAAAAGCAAATCAACATTATCTCTCCTGAGTCAAGATTAACAAGAAAGAGAATATGACTAAGAATTCTTTGCACTGCATCTATTGCTGTTATGGCAAAGGCTACAAAGGTAAAACCAACCAACACTTGAAAGTAATACTTTTTTTTAATAATTTCACCCCCCAAAAGGTGATAATGCCACTAGGACGAAGGAAGTGAAAGAGAATGAGAAAATTTTATTAAGGAGAAGTAAGGAAAGGACAATAAAGAAACAGGATTCAGGAAAACAGAAGATGGCAATTGACATTGCATTTAATTTTTTGAAGATTGTAGGTGACAGGGAAATAAAAAATCAGAAGGAAGTTCCACAGGTGAGAAGTGTGAGAAAAGAAACTGTTAGAATAAAAGAAATGATTGTTAAACAGTGAAATCTATTTACCAATCTTATAGCACATTTAAATTCATGTAGTTAAGGCTTTACGGAAAAAAGCTCATCAGAACCGCTACAATGAAAATATTTGTAGAAAAGATAGAGGGAAGCCACATTACATCAGTGGGAAAATGACAGAAGTCAAGATGCCATTTCAGGATCGGTTATATGAGGAAGATGGAAATCTGTAATTAGGGGTGAGACAATGAAATTCAGCATGGCAGATCATCTATGGAGAGAAATGTGTGGTCACCATACATTGTGGAATGGAATAAAAATATGAAGCAGAGGAGAGTTTTGGAGAATCAGACATCAAAAGGAATCAATACATGTTATAGAGTACCATGGCCTACTCAGTAGGCCTAGCATAGAAATAAATACTATATAGGGGGACATAAGAAAGAAAGTGGAGCAACAGAAAGACAATTACAAACATCATCAGCAGTAGTAATAAGAGATGGAGATGGAGATTTTGATAGCAGCAGAAGCAGCAGCAGCAGAAGCAGCAGCAGCAGAAGCAGCAGAAGCTGCAGCAGAAGGCAGTCAGGTGCTGAGAACATTAGGTTTAAAACTCCAGGTTGTACATTCAAGATTGCTCTACATAGCAACAATTTAATGTAATAAAATGTTGGTTCAGCTATAGTCCATTTTAGGTCTAATCTGACTCTTGTAAAGATAAAGCTTATCATAAAGAATCAGATTACTTCTTAGATATAAAAAATTTATTTTTCATGAGTTAGTCTTCACTGTAGTAAATAAATGTTTAATTGTAGAAAACTTAACATGAGGAATTTATGACAAAGTTCTACTTATATTTTTCCTTTCAAATTTATTAATAAATTCAGCCATAGAAATAAACGTCTTTTATAAATTAAATGAAAAAATTCTTAATACAATTATAAATGTACTTAGCAAATGTATCAAAATACTTTTTCTCTCTATATAAACTATATCCCTCCAAATTGTAATGTACAAAATGTAGTTTAAAAAAATTAAAGCAACAGAATCTGTATGCTGAAGTATTTAACAGACAAGAAGGAAAGAAGACTGTAGATCAGATAGATGTGTTTCCATTGACTGATTAGATACTTTATAAACCTATGTTTAAATCTGAGAATCAAAAAACTACCAAAATAAGACCTGTCCTTAATTATTTACTTCAAAATAAAGAGGCCTCTTCACTAAATGAAGCAGCCTACCTTCATATAAACCTCATAGAAAAAACATGTTAGAAATATTGTTGTTATTCTGTACTTACAAATATGTATTTCTTACAGACATTAGGAAGGCATTTCCAATGATAACACTTGAAACTGAAAAAGATAAAAATAGATTTTGTTTTTTAGGAAAAATTTTCATTTGATTTGTTAATGTTATACAAGGTAACCAAAAAAGTTGAAATATATACTAAATGCATGTAGCAATTGTTTTCAAATTTGGACAGCCAAAAGTAGGAACATCAGACGTTATAAAAAAAACACGCGCACCATGCCCGGCCATCAGTTATAAGCCGGACAGCTGTGAAAAGGATGGAAGTGTCTAGAGATCTCGTTCGAGACTGTTTGCTTTACAACTTCAAAGTGGGCTTATCAGCAGCTGCATCAAGTCGCCGCATATGTCAAGCGTTTGGGGATAGTGCTGTGGATGAACGTACTGCAAGGCGTTGGTTTCGAAAATTCAAGTCGGGAGATTTGTCTCTGCATGATGAGCCTCGCAGTGAACGACCACAGGTCTTGAATGACGGAGTCCAGAAGACGGCCATTGAACAGGACAGTAGTCTAATGTGTGGTGAACTTGCAAGACAGTTCAACGTTTACGATGAAACAGATAGACTTCAGCTGCAATGCTTAGGTAAGACATACAAACTGAGAAAGTGGGTTCCGCAAACACTGTCGGAGGTCCACAAGGGAAAACGAGTGGCAGTCTGCGTATCACTGCTTTCTTGCCACCGTACTGCACCAGTGATGAAAAGTGGGTTCTGTACGAAACTCCCAAGCGTTCCAGGCATTGGTTTTCTCCTCAGGATGCTGTCCCTCACACCGCAAGACCGCCTATTCACCCATGCAAGATTATGCTTTGTGTCTGGTGGACAGGTCGTCAAGTGGTTTATTATGAACTGCTACCAATGGGCCAAACGGTCACTGGAGACATATACTCACAGCAATTGAAACGTGTAAAACAGGCATTGCACCAGAAGGAGCCAGCACTGGTGAATCGCAAAGGTGTGCTTTTCCTCCATGACAGCGCCAGGCCGTATGTCACACAAGTGGTCAGGGGTACCATACAGCAACTTGGGTGGGAGACTTTGTGCCATCCACCTTATTCACCTGACCTTGCGCCATCCGATTACCACCTCTTCCACTCCCTGGATAATCCTCCATCAATGAAGCAGACTTGTGCAAAGCCCTTACGGACTTCTTTGCATCAAAACCCCCTAAGTTCTACTGCAAGGGCATTGAACAGCTGGAGACATGTTGGCAGAAGGTGCTGGATGCCGATGGTGATTACTTTGAAGACTAAATATAAGGGAAGCATTTTCTTTTTTTCCTTTAAAAACAGACAGAAATTTTTTGGTTACCTTGTACTAGTTTAATTTTAGGATTTATTGCAAATCAATTTCTAATATTGAATTATGTGATTGTACATCAGATCAGCAGATTTAATAAAGATGAATGCCCAGAAATGTTAAAAAAGAATTTTTACATTGATAAGTTGGAGAAAAATAGCAATTCTTCTGAAATCTGTTGTATCTTTATCAAGAATAAATAGATACAATGAGTGAAAAGTACTTTGATTTGAGATCTTGCAATAATAATTGTGAAAAGTGGAAGACAAACACTGATAAAAGGAAATTTTGTTGAACGGGGTTGTCAGTGAGAAAAGGTTTTAGGTTACAGAGTAAAAAGAATTCATAAAACAATTAGGGAATCAGTGATTAAATAATACATTCCTTAAATTAATTTATCAGACAACAAGAAACCAAATGTGTGTAAAAAATGTGTATAATTTATATCTAATACTTTTAAGTCTGGATGGCCTAAAAGAAAAGCTGCAAGCATATCAGAAAACAGTTTCCTTATAGTCCTTATATTTGGTATTGAAACTGAAAAATTAATATTCCCTTTGTGTAAAAAATAATTTTAATAAATGTGTTCCCATAAAAAGAAAATTGTTATAAACTAAATTTGTTTATTACACATTTTCTTGAGGAGAGAGCATAATTTTTTTTTTTTAAATTAGACTTTAATCTAGTAAGCAAATGTTTAAATCATGTTTTTAATCATCTAGGTGTTTTTTTTTACAGGTACCTTTGAGAAAAGTGTATTTTTAAGCCAAATGATTTGTAAAATAAAATTGTTAAACTTGTGTGAAAACCTATTTTTAGAATTAGTTGTTAAAGAACCACCAAAATTATTTATTTGGAATTGTTGCAGATTCATTTTTTGAATTTATGGAAAAATATTGTTTCATATTTACTGGCCAGTGAGAGACGTCATCTCAAGCCATTGTGAAAATCTTACTGGAACCTTCTGTGAATCATTTTTCTTGAATAAAAGTATTCCAATTAGCAGACAGGTTCAGAAAGCATTTGTCAAGAAGAAAGCCTTAAAGTGCACACACTTCAAAGCCAGAGAATTAGTCAAGCTAAAGGGCTGATAAGTCACCTGGAGAGTAAAAGAAAGAGATGACAACTAAGTTTGAATTGGAAGACAGATTTAAGTCCCAGAACAGAAATGACTTTTCAGTGTGTCTTCCAGAAAAGAATTTGAAGTAAAACCAACATTCAAGTTGAACTTTTCAGTAAATGACTACATAAAGTTCTTCTGACACTGACTTGCTGAAACGACAAAATCCCTTTGTGACTGAGACATTCCTATTTAGTTGTAGAAATTCAGTGGATGCAATTTTTGTTTCCTCAAAGTTTTGTTTTTTTTCATTTTCAAAAGGTGAAATCTTTTTTTTTTTTTTCATATATTCGACGTATTATCCTGTTTAAGTTTTTGTACAATGTGCACAAAAGGAAAATGTTTTTGTGCAAACTTTGTAAGTTAATTTTCTATTTGTTTTATTTTGTGTACTTACTTTTAAATTTTGCATACTGGTCGAGTCTTGTTTGTTTTGCACCTTATTCAACTTTAGAGATAAGAGACACCCATGTTCATTTTTCCCATTCTCACCCTATTTTTCATAGGGAGTTAAAAGTTTTATATTTTGCAAAAAAATATGTTTGTTAATTTCATTAAAAATGACTCCATGTTTGTTAATTTCATTAACAAATGATATCTAACATATCATTATGGTTGATTGTATAAGGAAAAGTTGTTGAATCAGTCATGTGTATAAAATTCCTTGGGATAATCAAAACATTTACATATGTAATTCAAGTGATAGGATTATTTAATCACAAATTATTTGACCTCTTTACTATAGATATTTAATTCCTTCTTTGCAAATATCATTGGGGAAAAAATTAAAAGCTTCTATCAATTTTATTGTCACATAGTGTGTACAGAATGTATTTCATGCATGTTATATCCAAAGGAGCTGCGAGGGAATCTTTAATTGATAGAAAATTATATATACAAGGTTTATCCAAAAGTTTTCACTGGAAAGTTATCTGGTTATTTTTTTTAAATAATTAAAATATTAATATTGAAATTCTTTTTCTTAATTTTATTTTCTTATTTTAGCTAAAAATCTCTCTAAAATTTTTCTCAAAAAAATTAGTTTATAAGATAGAATTGAACATTTCTATAAAGTCAATGTTTATTTTAATTGACGTAATCAATCATTTCACAATATCTTATGACAATTAACATAAAAATGCCAAATTTGACTCAATTCCGATGCTTGGTAGTTAAAGCTTGGCACTGTGATAGCAGAACCAATATTTTAATATTTTAATATGAGTTTTAAAATTTAAATGCATTAAAGAATTGCCCTGGAAACTCTCATCATATACACCAGATGCAGAATCAAGTCAAAAATGTCATTGGCTTCCCCAGACAGCTGGTCAATGCCTGATGAGATTTGGATGAGAACAATGGGACAATCTGATTACAGGAAGTTGTATAAAACCTCACCCAACAGAAAAATGCCAGAGTCTCTCAAATCCACATTAGAAGATCCATGTTCAGATAAAGTCCCAGAAACCACACACCTGCATGTTTAGTTTAACTGATGAAATGAATAAACAAGTTTATGTATGAAAGATTTAGTCTTGTATTATTATTAATCTTTACAATGTTAACATCACATTAAAAATTTATGTTTTTGTTTGTTTTTATATTTTACTCTATTGAAATATATTTTGGATTATGTAAATAATTTCCAATAAATATTTTAGCAGCAGTAATACCTCCAACAAAGCCTTCATCAGATGATGGCCCTGGGATCAAGCCTTGTTTCTGCGTTAAAACATTAGTTAGAACTAATGTAGACCAAGTCAAGCCAACCCTCATGATTACACCTGCTTTGACCCTTTCAGACAGCATAAATGATAGATCTATGGACTGGGTATAGCATTTACCCATTACTTAAACATGAACCAAAAACATACCTATTCATAAAAATAGTTCCAAATTTTGCATAAGGCTTCCTAAAATTCTTTTATTGTATTATTTATAGTTTAACTGAATATGATGACTCAAATAAAAAATAATCAAATTGAATCTGTCTATATTTCTGAGATGAGGTATTATGTACACTATTTACATTATTCGGAATTATTTGGAATATGAAGTTGAGCTGTTCAAAATACTCAGAAGAAGCATTTTGATGCTGGGAGCATTTTCAATCGGAAAACAACGAGTATCCACTTGAAATTAGATAAGGGCTAAAAAGAAGATTGTTAGGTTATTGATATCCAACTGAATGTTAACGACACAGGAAAGGTTTGATGAAATTGTCATTTCGTACAAAAAGAATGATCAAATATAGAAATAATCTAAATGGTTGCATTGCAGCAAAAACCTTCAGTAATTGAAAAAAATATCAAACAAAATGAAAGGATTGAAGAAAAGAGCATCTGTAGTCAGGTCATGAAAAAATGAGTGACCAATATATATAAATAATATATAAACAATATATAGTGAATATATGTGCTGATTGCTTCAGAAGTCTGAGTCTCTAGTATTTGTCCCCGTCTAGAATTCTTACTTTATTCTACAGGGATTGACAATCACTCTTTTTTCATTCCATACATGCTCAGCCATGACTGATTTCACTGTATCCCTCAGATTTACAACATTTAAAGTCCCTCCATCCCCGATTTAAGGAGACAGTTTTAACATTAATAAATTCAATTTCTGTATTAAATTGCATTTTAGAATAAACAGAGTATGGAGATCTGAATGCGATTTTACACTTCATTGTTTTTGACAAAAGGAGCCACAGTAGCAAAAATCCTTGAATTTAGGTTTACAGTAAAGAGAAATTAGAGAAATTGAATCAGAATTGTTTACAAAACCATCCAAATGAAGGAAGAACATGATTGCTCTTCTTTTCCTGGAAAGGTCATCAAGCTAAATATAATTCTTTTAATGATTAATAAAATGAACATTCAGACTTCACCTCACTGTCGAACACATGGAAAAGGTTATTGACATAATAATAATAACCTTTAGGACTTTCAGCATGAGTAAGAAAGTATTGCTTGTAAAATCTGAGAGATATATGTGCCATTGCTAGAAGCAATCGGCTACTCATAGAAATCGCAACAGTTTTCCCATAATTTCTTCAAAAATGAATTTAACAGAAATGGTAGCAAATTTCATGAATTCAACAAAATCAGTTTCTAGAATATGAGGAGGGGACAAATGGTGCTGATGCAAAGCATCAGCAGAAATCTCGAGATTCTTGACAAAATCCAAAGAAGAGTTTGTAATGGGATCGATACCAACCAGGCTTCTCGACTTCAGTCACTTTCTCACTAACATGACATAGCTTCCTTCCACTTTTTCTACAAATATTTTCATGGCAACTGCTCTGATGAGCTTTTTTCCTGGTTCCCTATCAACATGAATTTAAATGTGTTACTAGATTGGCAACTAGGTCACACCATTTTACTGTTGAAATAGCTAGATACAACTACCCACTACTTCTACTCCAACAATTTCTTTTCTCACACTTCCCACCTGTGGAACTCCCTTCTGATTTCATGCTTCCCTGATAACTACAACCTTCAAAGATTTAAATGCAACATCAATGACCATCTTCTGTTTTCTTGTACTCTGTTCCTTTTTGTCCTTTCCCCAACCCTTCCCATTCTCAGTCTTCTTATTCTCTTTCACTTCCTGTAACTCCCTGTGTTGTAGTGGCATTATAGCCTTGCTTGGGGGGAAATGATTTTAAAAAAAGACTCCTGGAGTAGAACATAATGTAAACAACAGATTTTTATCATATTTTCTTCTGTCACTACAATACTATTAAAAGATATTATATTTGATTGGCTATAAGATATCCTTCTTTTATATTTAATATTACAGTATTATGGTATGGCACCAGGTATTGGTAATCTACAACATCTGGGAAAACATCAGATTATGAATACTTCAGCTATACATATAAGATATAGGATTCATATTTAGTTCTAAGTAAAATCATTTCATTTCCAGGTTATTGTTCAAAATTAGCAATTGCTTATTGCATCTTGTTTCAGTAACAGTTTGAATTTAGAATGAAGCATTTCATTCTTGCACAGATTGAAGACATTTTACTTTTGAAATACCATTTGAATGAGCCAATTGCATATAAGTGCAGGAAGATTCTATTCATCTTCGATAAATTTAAAATTTCCTCATCAAACAAACAACTGATATGATTGATTAAAATAAATTCCTTCCATTCGCTATTCAAAAGTGTCAATTGATCACATTAGAATTGTTGATTAAAAATTCTTTATTTGTCAATTGTTTATAAGAATAAACTCCCTTTAAAATATCAATTGAATTTATTTTTTAAGACACTTAACACATGACTGTCAGAAGGTCATTTACAAAATCTAACTTCAAACGCCAACTTTACAATAGCCTTCTTAAGCAAAAAAAATATAACTTCAACTGAAATCTTAAAATTGTTTTTGCACCTAAAGTATCAGTGCAAATAAATTCGTTGTTGATATCAGGTGATGAAAATGTACCAGAAAATTCAAAACACAAAAGAACTCATAGCTGATAAGAGATAACTCATACTCGGTGTCATAATAAAAAGTGCCAACCACCTATTTGGTATCCTTGCCTCAAATAATGTCTTTTCAGTAGTAAAACATTTTTCAAAAAAGTCAAACGTTCAATACAATAATTCGCAATAATATTTTGTCCAGATTTTAACAGTTTACAATATTTCCTTTGAATTTATTGCCCAGAGTATAATTTTTTTACTTCCAAAACAGCAGATTGTATTCTGTAATTGCGGAGTTAAAAACTTATTCAGTTGTCAATTTATAATAATAAATGACGTTTTGAAACAGCAGGTGAATCCTCCATTGACCAGAGTAAAGTCTTTTCATTTTCCAAGGATCAGTGTAAATGACTAAATGCCTACTGTAGCATTGTGCATTAATGTATTTACCAGTTCCCATCATTTCGTTATAAAATATTCCTTTTTAATTACAATTTGACATCCATTCAAGATTAAAGTCTTCTCACTTTCAAGCCATCACACATAGAGGGAATTGCCTACTTTAGCAACGTGCATTATCATTTTTCTTATTGCCAATATTTCATGATGAAATATTCCTTTTTAATGATTAGTTGACATCTTTGTTCAGAGAAATGTTTTTCACTTCCAAAAAATCATTCAAAAAAGCCAATTACCATATGTGTCTCTTTTTACAGAAATATATTTTTAGTTTTCATCAATTTATAACAAAGGCTTCCTTTGAATGATCAGTTGTCATGTTTACCCAACGAAATTGTTTTTCTTTTGCATCTAATGTCGCCCGTGGCACGGTCCCCAGAACAAATCCTTCCATGTTGTCCAGACTTATTCATGGCGTTTATTCAACTTCGCCCATACTCTATGTTTCCTGTGCAAGTTGAGGGCAAGCCGAGTACTATGCGGAATTATCTGGTCGTATGAAACTGAAATTAACTGGCATACGTCTGTTGGCTTGGGCGTGGTGGAGAGGTTTTCTAATCCCTTTTGTTGAACGGACAGGATGTGCAATATACTTGGCGTCTGGTTCGGTTCCAAACGCCAACTGGGAAATTAGTCGGAGATATTGCAGAAGTTCAAGGCAGCTGTTAATCTGCGGTCTCATGGGAATCATCCTTAACCGTCTCAGCACTTCGTGTACCATATTAGCTTAGCTTGAGTGACCCCCTTTTAGTCTAATTTCGGGTTACAGGCTTCCTATGGTGTTTTATTTGATATGTCGACGAGTATGAAATGCATTTATATTTACTTGGCTAGATCTGTAAACAACATGACATTAACAGCAGTTTCTGAAGAGAATATACCGATATATTCTATTCAGTTTTGAGAAGTGCACATTCAGATGGTAGGGAGGCTCACTTATGCTCTGATACAAATGTTTCATCTATTGTGAATATCGACATACTGTGAGAGCCTCTGACAAATAACCGTTACCGAAAAAAAAGGCATTATATCAAGTGTTAGTTAGGACATGTCAGACAAAAGGAAGGAATATATAACTCTATGGCGTCAGGTGAAATTATTTAAAAGATCGTTATTGCAGACCGGCGCCCGCAAAGGGATAAACATGTCTGGTTGACTCAAGTAGACATCGTACGGAAGGTCATCAATTCGTTGAGATGTCTGTTCCAATCTTTTTCGACGCTTCCCATATTTTTCCAGCTTATGGCCCCATATCACATTGAAACACTAATCCTCGTATGATTCTCTCAGCTCTCAGTTATGTAGTAGGGGAGACACGGCTTCTTATCTTTGTGTGGCATTCAGTCTAAAAGAAGAAAAAACCCTGGATTTTGAACGGTGAAAAAAAAACAAAAAAAAACAGAAAACTACTCCACTATCTTTCCCAATAACGCATATCCGTAAATAATGAAGAAGATAAACGAGATATGATCACCTACGTCCTGAACAAACGTGGCATTTTTCAATTGTCTAAAATGTTGATTTCACTTCGATTGCTTAAAGTTTGTTCAACACAATTAAAAAAAAATGTGATGACTTCGGTCTGCGGAACAACACGGTAGCTTGCTGCATATTTAACCGAAAGTATAGAAAAGTTTAGTTTCTTATTGATGTGCCATCGAGAGTGGGGGGTGGGGAATTAAGTGTGCAAAGTTATGGTACTAATGCCTTATGAGTCAAATGGTTACTACAAATGCCATGGAGAGCTGAGAGGGTTACTTCTTCAGTTTTTATCAAGATTAATGTTCTTCAATGCCAGCATAACCTTTGCAATGGCAAGTGACACTGAAACATGGCAAACGATTTGAAAGGCTGACAAAAACTGGATGAAAATTTACACATCGATTCAATGTCCCCATACGAACATATACATACGCAGAAGCACATACAAACTACTAGACACACGGACACATAGAAAAATATACGCATAAAGATACTACAACACAGACACACATACTTACACATACACATGCATACGCTGAGATGCATTCATCAACTCTCTCTCTCTCTTCATTCCCTCTCTCTCTCTCTCTCTCTCTCTATATATATATATATATATATATATATATACCTGTGTGTGTGTGTGTATTTGTGTGCCTGTGTTAATTTACATCTGACTCCTTCTGCCATTCTTTATCTATACAAGAGTCGGATGGATTAAATGAAAAATGACGTATTACAGTCATAACTGGACTGGAGCTGGTCAATCCTCAATTTCCAGGCTTGATAGAGTTTAAAATTCTTTAGGCAGTTTTGTGGGAGGCTACTAATTCCTCACGTTGCTGTCCGTCTTCTCCACTGACGCACCGTCTAACATTTATCTCGACTTTGTCGCTATTTCCACGTAAAAAATATTCAGATGAATACTATTTCTCTATTTCCACCAGCTCAGTGCTTTGCAGTTCGGACACATCATGCTACCTTGACGGAACCGAATCATCCTCATTTCCCAATATACACAGAAAGTTCCACTCAGACATCTTTTTCCAAATAACTGATATTTTGTCTAACAAATTCCCTCCGTGTGTACATCCTTTTACAAAAATATAAGAGCGTCTGATACTGGCAAATTGCCTGCTGATCAAAGTTAAAACATCAAGGGCAACTGAAAAATGGGATTTGTTTTTTCTCTGATGAGAAAAACTCTAAACATTCAAAATGCCAAATAGAAAGAAAAACAGTTTCTGCTCCAGACCCTAAAGACGTTCCAGTGGTCATGCCCACAAGGTCTTCGACAAGTAGGGATATTCTGAGAGCAATAAGGAAAGAAGGAGATAACATACATCTTCAATTCATTCTTCAGGGATTAATGGTCTATGCTGCCGATTATAAGTGAGTGTTGGAAAGTGTTGTGACGCGCCGGGAACAGGAGAACGTGTGCCTACCAATGAAACTCTACACCGTCTTATGAGGACAAGACGATCCAAGAATAGATGAATTGCAATCTCCACCCCAAATACTCGACTTCTCTGCTCTTGAAAATTTAATCCGTTATACGATTACATATAGGAGTCAACACGGAAAGTAATCAACCCCAAAATACACTAAAATCTCTGGCCCACCATAACTAGCACAACGTCCAAAATAGTCTCTTCTATAAAATAGTTGTTCTTTAAAAAAAAAGTCATAAGTGAACTTTCTTCTTACCAGTGGAATACGAACGCAATAAGAATTATTCGCCCTTGTAAGCATAACATGGCTCTTAACTGTAAAGATATGAACTAGTGTAACTGAACATATTGTCATGGAAACAGCAGTAGAGAAACGATTGGTTTGTGACGTTCGGTCTGTGTGGAAGTTTTTGTAGACTGCAAAATATTTCACTACCCACAAAGCAGTTTAAACTCTGTTATGGTTTTGAACTCTGCTAAGTTTGGAAAGTGAGTACGGGTGGGACAGGTTCAAATCTAATATGGCAGCAATACTACATTTTAAGTTCTATCTAGTTCTTGTAAACATAGAGCATATATATATATATATATATAATAATATTTTTTGTTTAAAAATATGATTCCTTCGCTACATAAGAGTTCTCATGTTTCAAAAACGAGAGCCGAAATCATCCAAATAATTAATAAAATTAAGTTGGATTGAGGTGTTTAGTCCCGTTTCATCTTCAAGCGAAATTTTAGGAAATTTTCGGCTCTCGTTTTTGAAACATGAGAACTCTTATGTAGCGAAGGAATCATATTTTTAAACAAAAATATTATTATAATATAAGCTCTACTTCTGTATCGAGCACTGTCTTCTTAAAAATAAAAACAAAAATACTAAGGAACCCCGGATTATGCACCCAACGTGTTCTTTTCTATTTTCTGCATACCTGCACAAGGATATATATATATATATATATATATATATATATATATATATATATATATATATATATATATATATATATATATATATGTATGTATTTATGTATGTGTATGTTTGTGTGATATAATAAACTTGTGAAATGACCTCTAAACCATGTATACACGCAACTTTTAGGAACTACGCATACCAAACATAAAGGGCCGAAAGGGAAAGCATATGTATATATATATATATATATATATCTGTTCTCAGATTGATACCAAAACACTCAGAAATGTTCGTATTGGAACATCCGACGCGAATGAAAAGCATTATAGAATGCCGTTTCTAAAATTCTGATGGAGTGATTTACGTCATGATGCTTTTGCTTTTCTCACAGACGGTACCCAATTGACACTACTATTCAATAACAAACAATGCGCATGTGCGAAATTAAAAAAATATAAAACAACGACAATTTCCGAATCGCAACCTATATATATATATATATATATATATATATATATATATATATATATATATATATATATATATATATATATAGTTTTAAGATATGCTATATTTATGGGTAAAGTGCTCATTATCAAACATGACACGTATGTAAATATAAAGTGGACATTGAAGTCAACATCAAGAGCATCTGGGTTTTGACTTTAATGCACATTTTTAAATTATACACACACATACACACACACACATATATACACACATATATATATATATATATATATATATATATATATATATATATATATATATATGAAGCAATATAGTCATACGGTGTGCTACATTTATGAAATAAAATTGCTCAATATCAGAAATATAGCGTGTGTACATATAAAAGTGAACATTGAAGTCAACACTTAGAGGCGACAGGCTTTTCATGCTAGACATATATATATATATGTGTGTGTGTGTGTATGTATATTTATATGTACACACATATATATATATACATATATATGTGCGTACGTGTGTCTCTATGTATCAGTACTGTACACATTCATGATGAAAATGCATTTATTTTACTCAACGAATATTTATTTTCCATTGTAGTCTCCTTTATTGTCCAAGAGTTTGATTCAGTGTCAAATATTAATCAGCTATTTCGGTTATCTCTGTCAGACTGCTAACTTTTCATAAAATTTCACATAATCCAGTTTAAATCGGAGTCTATCATATTTAGAAATTTGAAATATGAATGAAAAAGTCATGAAACTTATTAATGTGTCTTCGCTTGATGAAACATGTTGGTATTGTCCTTCTTCTAGATTGTCTGCCAATCAAAGCTGAAGATCCGAATCTGAATTATTTTATCCAGAACTGAAGGAGAAAATGATGGCTTTGTGCCTTTTGCATTGCATTAAGGCAAAATGAACACATGCTTGCCTCGCACAGGGTTTGAACTATGTTCCTCAATTTTAAGCGTTGTTATACGTTATCACTCCCTCCCCAGAAAGGCCATCGACACTTGCAAGGTCACCCACTCCGCTATAACCACTCTCACCTACTAGATCACCCCCATCTTCTACGCCACCACCTGCATGCCAACCTACACCTGCAAGACCACCCGCACCTGGAAGGCCACCCGCACATGCAAGGCCACAGCTGCAATAGAAAACAATATCTACTTCTGGAGTCACATATTCTTTATCTTCACCCTCAAAACCATTTAAGTTGATAGCATAAAAATCAATATTTTATCAAGGATGAAAAACAGCGTGTATCAAAATTATTTTCGTTTTTTCATTTACTTTCTGAGGCTTTTTTAAAGCTCAGTTTTCTAAGCTTATCTGTTACGCTACCTGTGATATCTTGTTGATTCGAGCACTTTCGAAAATGTTTGACTGCTGATGGTTTGGTTTCCCTTGAATTACTTCAAGCAGGTTAAGTATGTACAGCCAGCCAGTGTTTACTGACTTCTTGCTTTAAAGTAAAACTGAAAATTTTCCAAAATATCATTTATTATAATGAATCTGTACAATACTGAAAACGTATAAAACGGCTGAAATATTTATGAAATCCACTTAGAAAGCAGCTTCAATAATTAAAAAATTAATATGTATTATTTCACTTCAATAATTGAAGCTAAAATTTCAAGCAAGATAAACAATTAAACAACCAAGATGAAAAAGAAAACATCAAAGAAAAAGCATTTCTTAAAAGTCTAAACAAACTGAAAAACAAATGGACAAAACAAGTTGGCATTAATTAGATTTCCAATTAAAATAGTAAAAAAAGTAATAATAAAATAAGGGATTTTTTTCAGGCCCCATTATAACAATTATTTCGCATGTGGTGGGGGGATTGTCACGTGGATGTAAAAGATCTGTCATCACAATGACAGCCATTATGTCTCACGTGACTTCGTACTACCCCAGAAAAACACCTCCTCAAATTAGTGAACTCGACATTAAAAGAACATATTTCATCTATCAACTGCTTTTTCTTCAGTGAATGGTGAATTTTCCACAATTAAAAAAAATAATCAATTTAATTAACTGAAATCATATACTTCTAGCAAAACGAAAATACTACTCATGCGATTTTCAAAACAAAGCAAAAACTTTTTTCTACCAACGCATTTGTAAAAACAAAATTTTATCCGTGTGTTGTTAAAAATCGAACACACATGTTCATACAAAATGTAACAAATTTCAAAGAAAACAGTCATATTTTTTCTCTATTCATTCCTTTCCTCGCCTTTTCAACTTTCCGCTTGTAATTGTAAACCATTTGCAGACTTTTCTCAGAACGGAAATATTCTGTATTTTCTTCTCAATTTCAGTCCATTTTTCTACACGAATGAAACCGATTCAGTTTCGGGGGAAGTCATTAAAGTCTCCACCACCGTACAAACGCCACACCAAGATGGTAGCACAGTTTCAAAGCTGCACAAAACCCTATTTTGCATCAGAGTGCAACAAAGACCAAAGTCAATAGCAAACAGAAACAAAAATATTGTTTTCATTTCCGAATACCGCAAAACCAGTAGACCAATTCCAGAAAAATCCGAAACTGTAAACTAAGCAATAAAACCCGAAAGCTTCTGATTCTTCTGATCACAATGCACAATTTCAGTCCACCATAAATCATGCCAAGTCACCAACTTTATTTGCCATAATTTTCCAAATAAATATACTCTTGTTAATTTTAAGATTCAAGGCGCCCATTAGAAGTGCCGCTTACACTGGACCTTTCAAAGCACTGAAGGGACCAATACTCAACGATTGAAATGCACTCCGAGAACAAAAACTGTCTTTGGACAGGTTGAAATCTGTGATGCCATTTAGATTGCCTTCTAATGATCCTAGATCAAAGGAAACATCAACTATGAACAGGTATTGTCTCTCAGTTGCATCTGTAGAGGTTTACACTTTAATTGAGGACTCAGCTAACCTTCAATATCCTCAAATGAAACTTCTTTATAATACTAAAAACTTATTAAGACATGTTGCTTTGTTCCAAAAAGAATCACTGTTATTTTGGATAATCAACAGATTTAATCGACAGTGTCTTTACGTTCCAGTTTGCGTCGATGTGAACAAAAGCTGCGAAAAGCTTAAAGTACGCTCAACAAAAGATAACGATCGGTTACAAGCCAATTGACGATATAATAATTGTAAGACAATCAAGAAAGGAACTATTGCGTAACACATTACAAGTCCTTAAGTTGTTTTATAAAACCAGCTAATAAAATTATGGCAAACGTAAGAAATGTAGGGACAAGTTTATCAAATAAATTTATTCTGTTTTTCAGTGCTTTTAATGTTAAATATAAACACTAAAATTAGTAAATTTCGCCAGAAAAATATTAGGTTGGTGCAAAAATAATGACGTAATAATGTCGTTTTCTGACGTTAAAAATACGTCAAAAAACGACATTATTACGTCATTATTTTTGCACCAACCTAATACCATTAATTGGTTTCAATTTCTTAGATAAAAGAATATATGTAAACTTCTTTATTATTAGATATGCGCAAAAGTCTGTTTAAAAGTAGTAACGTTTTTAAGGCTTGTTCTATTTTATTCTTTTCGGTGAACTATTTAAAAAAACTGACAACAATATGAATTCGTATTCAGAATTTACACAACTGTTTTATCAATAATTTATTATTATTTTTGTTAGATGAAAGATTGTCAAACAATACTAACGATTGACTATTTTTAATCTAATCAAAATCCCAGTTAATATTGCTCCTACTAATACTAGTGGAAATAATGCAAATAAAATGAATATGAAAGAAAGAGTCGAAGATTAATAATACTTGACAATATATATTCTGATAAAATCTGCTGATAATATCTCGTGGTGGAAATATGTTTTTTATCAAAGTACATATATATATATATATATATATATATATATATATATATATATATATATATATATATATATATATATAAAGAAGCGGACAGAAGAAGAATGATCGGCCATTCTTTATAAGGATATTTTTTGTCGTAAAAATAAAACCCGATCATAAAACGAGTTATTTCTTCATTGGCATCAAGCACGAATTCAAGAAAAATAAATGTAAGAAAATGGTAAATTGTAACAATATGGCCTGCAAATTCCATCAAGCTTAATCTTTGAGAAATAGAATTGATGGACTGCAACCAAAACATATTAACCTTGGCGCATGGTAAATTATTTTTAGTTCTCTGATGGAAATAAATATATACTTAATTCTAATAAACAGTTTTGCATAAAAACCTCTTTATACGTATAAATCTTTTAACCCAATCACACTTTTCTTTTTTTTAATTCTTTCACTATTTTGTATTTTAATATTTTTAATTTGTTTTTTAATCATTTTTAATCAAAATGAAGAACGCGTAAAAATCATGTGTAATTGGCCTCATTTCCCTAATCCCATTTAAAATGTTGCATGCCAACCGTCTCATTTTTTAGGCTATCGCTATTAATATTAATAAGCTATAATAAATGCAAGTTTTTTAAGCCTAATTAATGTTGCATTTTTATAAATCTATAATTAATAACAGAGTATTATAAACCAATAATTGACATCTTTTTTTTCTAAACCTATAATTAATACCGATGTTTTATAGATACAGCATTTTGATTTTGATTTTCATAATTAATAACGGATTTTGATTTTGACTTTTATAATTAATAACGGATTGTTATTTTTATAATTAATAAGTTAAAGTACTGTTTCTTTTTCCCTTTCTTTTTCTTTCAATGTTTTTATCCTTTTCTTATTTCATTTTAAATCTTTTTTTAGGTTACACCGTTCATATATTTTATAATTGAAAGTAGAACAAGACATTCACATGAAGCGATAATGAATATGAAAAACCGGAAGCAACAAAAGACATCCAAATTTTTTTTTTTTTTTTTAATAAAGAATTTTGTTTTTAATTAAATAAACCATTAACCATTGTATCTGAAATAACGAAAACTCGTCTTCTTTACATAAGGTCGACCTGTCATTGCATTTATTATACATAGAACAAAATACAATTATCAGTTAAAGAGAACATTTTCTGACCAATCAGAAGCTTTCCGGTTTATATCAAGGCAGGACTTATACAATCTACTTTTTGAATATCTTTTCTCACTGAAAACGGCGTTACTCAAATCTGACATCGAACATTGAACTCATGGTCAGAATCTAAGAATAGCCGACATATTGCTACAGCTAATTACACACTCACTTTGCCTTTCGTTATCAAACTTGATATTACATTTTAGTTCGTTTCATAAAAAAATTACACCCATAGTAGTAGTTTATGATAAAACAACATTTCTCTCCACATATTCACAGAATGATTGTTTCAGCATTCACTAACACAATTTCGGATGCAATATACTACCCAATATATACTCATACTTGTAAAGGCAAAAACTACGCCTCCCTCCCCTGTATATGAACAGATACAATTTTTGTTATAGATTCTTTGTACATTATTAAATAAATGTTCCTGGTGTGTAGATATGAATATTTTGGCATTGGATTGATTATATGATTTGGTTCACGAGTGTTGAAACGTAATCATTTTCCGCAATGAATTAATGTTTATCGGGTGCCTATCGTATCAAATTTAAATTCCATTTTAACGGTCGTAGCAATAATACATTTATCTCATAAAAAATGCTCACGCCATACAGAATGTTTGATCAACACCAATTCTCAATTGTCAATCAGTTAAAACACTTATTCATTTCGTTATCTAACAACGGACTTATTACTGTAGTTATTGATTCAAATTGTAACAGCTATTCACAATATTTAATGACATTATTTGCACAGCATTCACTTTTCAAGTTGAATATTAAAAAGGAGCCAGTGGCGGATTACAACACGGTATCTATTCTATTAAACTATTCAGGTCTTCGTTTTACATGTTGACTCGCCTCATGAACCATTCCTACATCTGCCTTTTGTTCATCTGCAACATTTACTTCTGAGAAAAGAAATACTTTTAACATGCTATTCTCGCAGAACCGGCAGTGTTTGCACGATTATGTATTCCTTAAAGTATTCTGCTCCAAGAAAAGGAACGAAGCTTTTTTCTTCCTCCATTGTGATTTCAAAGTGGTACTTATTAATTCTTAATTGATATCTGAAACGTTCTCCTCCACTGCCAGGGCGGATCGATAATATGCCGTGTGATAAAAAGAGTTGCACACCTGGGCGCTTCGCCGTGGAGACGCTAATCTGTGCCTGGTGTTTAGTTTTCACTTCTTTTATGTGCAGTGTATGTCCGTGTTCAGGAGGCCCATCACAAGCTCTTTAGGTAGGTTACTCGCTGTTTCTCCTTGCCCCCTCCCCCACTGTTGATTCCCATCCCCATAGAGAATGACTGCAAAATATTTTCCTCTCCCCAATAGAAGCACAGAAATGCATACTAATGTGCCAGTTCTCGATTTCATATGACACAGTCCCGGTTTGTCTTGTGTTGAAGTCAGAACGTTACGTCTGTTTGCCCGAAATCGCTCTAGCGGGTCAACCCCAACTTTTAGTTTATGAATTTGTGCCATATTACTGTTGCTTTGCATATTATTGTTAATTTGCCTTGCGTATATTGTTTGCTTGCTTCATATTACGTTTTGCCCTGTTCTTTTCTCTTTCATATGGCAAACTTTGTCAAGTCTGTTTCTTGAACAGTTCTCTCATTTATTTTACATTTAACCATGGTCCCTCAGTTTACACTCCGTTGACTTCTGTATTACTTACGTCTGTCAAATTCTCCAAACTGTACTTCATGGTTATGTACAACTCTTTTGTTTCAAAAAAACATAATCTGTGATGAAATTATACAGAATTCACAAGAAGATTGATATTAAATAGCAGTCTAGCTGCTATGTAATATCAATCTTCACTAGACGCTCGATACTTGTAGCCTTGAATCAGACTAAGCTTAAATCATAAGTTCGTTTCTGTAGGCTGTCATAGATTGTCATAGATCATTATTAATATGCAGTGATTTCAAAGCACACTGCGTACTCCAAATTTGAATCATTGAGCAAAACTAAGTCCAGAGTAGGGGTTCTTCCACATTAGTTAATTATAAACTAGTCTAATCGACTGTTAATACTTGGTTTGATCCTCAATGACTCTCTCAAATTGGCCGTGTACAAGTCTAAGTAAAGCGTCCACAATTTCATGCTGGGTTCATGAATTCGCGTTTAAGTGAAAATAACTTAAAATAACATAAAGATCGAATTGATTAGAGAAAAAAAAATCTACTCCAGAGAAAACATATTTGAATACTTAAATCATTAGTGCTGGATAAGTAAATATTAGATTGTTATCGTGGAATTATTGATTTGCTCGGCAGATCCTTCATTCACATAACACAGTAGTCAAAGGAACACATATCCTAATATCGAACCCTAGAAGAAAACGTTAAGTGCTTATATAAGAGACAGCTATGGAAAAAAAGAAGAAGAAAGGCTGATATGATTGAGGGAGGACCCGGCATTTTCCAACGGGCCGTTTCCCAGATTATAACATTTTATCCGTAGTCCTTAGATCATTCCACAAATTACTTCCTAACTTCATCGCGTTATTATTCTCGGGTGAAAACGAGCCACGTCGGGTCCAGTTCCAACGCTTGCATGCTTATTAGAGGCACATTCAACAATAAGCATTGGTCAGCATCAATACTCAAAAAGGTCTGTTATTATTGTGAGACCGGAAACTACCGACACAATAGACTCTTCCAGGCCTATATTAAGTAGGCGACATAGCACTCTACGGAGAGTGACAGAGAGTGATACAGACAGACAGTGAGAGTCTCGTACGACTACCAGTGTTGGACACTAACTTATAGTAAGCTCTGCTCTGTATCTCTGTAACCTGTTGTTAATATATTAGGTTGGTGCAAAAATAATGTCGTTTTTCTTTAGTAGTTGAACGTCAAAAACATTATTTTTGCACCAACCTAATATCTTTCTTACATCTAATCCGTGTTCCGTCTTTTACTTCTGTGGGCCCAACTTTGGCACCCACATCAGTGGCGACGAGGATTCTAGAAACGCACTCACGGCGAAACCTAAATACCTTATCAATCCCACATCTAGGTCGACGAAGAATTCTAGAAACGCATTCACGTCGAAAAACCGCAATACCTTGCCAGTCTCACAACAGTGGCGACAGAAAAGATTCGAGAATTTCGTCCTCACCGTATCAATAGCGACAGTACTCGAAAAATACACAAACTCCACGCGTTCCCACAGCAGTGTTGAACGTGAAATTAAGCTGGTATTGATACATTAGCGATTTAAAAGCTAAACACCCAGCGTCTACATATATTCCAATAACAAACGCCATTGACAAACTAGCGATTCGACATCTACGGAATATTAAAGTCTGTCCAATACGAGAACGATTTCTACACACCCACACACACAGAAAAAAAAACAGTTGTTCGTAAAAAAAACTGACAACACAAGATCAAGTTCTACCATTGTACTCAAGTTTTCGGAAAAAAACTATCGAAATTTTTTTTATGTAACTGAGTTGAACTCGGGCATAAAATTATTGTCCCCTCAAATTCACTGAGGTGAGTTTTCTTCTTTTTGTACCTCTATAAAAAAATAAATACATAAGTGTGGTGAAAAATTATTCAATTACGTTAAAATTAACGGAACCACGGGGAAAAAAAGCTAAACACACATAATCAGTTTAGTTTAACTATTGTCTGTCAATATTTCTTTTCTGTAAAAGAAAAAAAAGGAACAAAAATCTATGAAGATTTTTTTGTGTACCTCCTCTTAGTACACGTGTTTCAAAGCAACAAAAAAGCGCTGTCATTTTTAAATATGGAAGATTTGCAAAATGTAGTTGCCCAAATGTTAAAACTAAATTTGGACCAGCAACAAAAATCAGAAGAAAGACAACAAGTATTTTTGGATTTACATAAACAGCAAATGGAATTCCAAAAAATTACGCTTCAGAATGCTGAACTACAACAGAAACAACTTAAAGAATTACTCGTAAATGCATTAAAAGGCTCAAACTCTGAAAAAGATACAATATTCTCCCAGAGTACAATCTACAATTCAATGGAAACCTTTGAATACGTACCAGAGGAAGACAAAACGTTCCAGGCTTTTTACAAGCGCTACTGTGAACAATGGCCCAGTAAAAAAAAGGTACGTCTACTATTGAGAAAACTGGGAACTACAGAACATAGTAGGTTCGTAGACTTCATACTACCCAAGAAAACGACTGACCTGGATTTTTCAGAGACGATTAAGCTCCTATCGGAATTATTCGGGCCTAACACAACCTTGTTTCACAAACGTTGGAAATGCCTGAACACAGTCAAAGACAACTAGCAAGATTTTCTAACGTTTGCAGCATCGGTGAACAAGCTATGTAATGATTTTAAACTAGCCGAACTGACTGCCGATGATTTTAAGTGCTTAATTTTCGCACAAGGTCTAGTATCTGCAGAAGACGCCGAAGTCAGACGACGGGTACTGACTAAGCTTGAGAACGAACAAGGATTGACTCTCCAAAAACTGGCAGAGGACTGTCAAAGTGTAATATCTGTAAAGCGTGACTCAAACACTATCGAGGAATCAGGTGTGACTCAGATTAATAAAATCAGAAGCAAGTCTACCTCCTATTACCCTCAAAAAGACAAAAGGCTAATCTCATGTCCTAAATTACGCAGTAACCAAAACCTACATAGGTTAAAGAAACCGCCCGGACCATGTTACCATTGTGGTAAATGACATTGGATGAAATTCTGTCCAGTTAAGAACAAAAAATATTGCAAAAATTGCAATAAAAGTGGTCATACGTTAACTTCGTGCTGGTACGCCAACAGAACAAGAAAACCCAAAAATAAAATTAGGCAAGCTCAATCTGACAATATTGTCGATAGGAATTTAAGAAAATATGTAACAGTAGTTATTTTCAATAAGTGCATACAATTCCAGCTTGACTCGGGTTCTGATATTTCAACCATTAACTGGCGTACTTGGCGAAAATTGAACAAGCCGACCTTATTAAAAACGGATAAAACAGCAAAATCCGTAACTGGCGAAAATATTAACATTTTAGGCGAGTTAATATTTACAGTAACACTAAATGGAGTTACGAAAAAGCTCAAAGCCTACGTATTAAAAACTTCAGACAACTTATTTGGAACTGATTGGATAGAAAATTCAATCTTTGGGATTGCCCAATGAGTACATTTTGTCGCAAGATACAAAGTACAACGTCCAATTTGGTAAATCTAAAAAAGGAACCCAAACAACAATTTCCCCAGGTTTTTTTCTAAAATGAAAGCTAAGTTCAAGGTGAAGGACGGTGCATAACCGGTATTCAAAAAGAAACGGAATGTCCCTTTTGCTGCTCTAGAGCAAATCAATAAAGAGTTAGATAGACTCGAACAAGCAGGTAGTCTGTCAAAAAGAAATTTCAGCGAGTGGGCAGCACCTCCGGTCTACGTAAAAAAGAAGTCCAATCAAATACGAGTATGCGCAGATTTTTCCACAGGGTTAAACGATGCCTTGCAAGATCACCACTATCCTCTCCCAAGCCCTGAAGAAATTTTCAATAAACTCAATGGTGGAAAAATCTTTTCTAAAATCGACCTCTCGGATGCATACCTTCAGATAGAGGTGGAAGAAGAAAGTTCCAAATTGCTCTGCATAAACACCCAAAGGGTTGTACAAATACAACAGGCTGGCTTTTGGAGTAAAGGTTGCGCCTGCAATTTTGCAGCAGGTCATGGACGCCATGCTGGGCAATCTTGACTACGCAACAGCCTATTTGGATGATATACTAGTTACTAGTAAAACTACGGCAGAGCACCGGAACCATATAATAAACGTATTCGAAAAGATACAAGAATACGGATTTAAGGTTAAGGAGGCAAAGTGTGACTTTTTCTTACCAGAGATTAAATACTTAGGTCACATTATAAATAAAGATGGTCGTCGGCCGGATCCAGAAAGAGCCAACGCGATCAGAAATATGCCGGCCCCAAATAACGTTCAAGCGTTACAAAGCTTCCTCGGCCTAACTAATTTTTACCAAGGGTTCATTAAGGACATGCAAAATTTGAAAGGGCCTCTAAACCAACTTTTAAAAAAGGACAAACCATGGTCATGGACCCCGGAATGCCAAGACGCATTCGAGAAGATCAAGAAAACTCTTACTTCAGACCTCTCCCTCACCCATTACGACCCTAGTCTCGACATCATAGTCGCAAGTGATGCAAGCTCGTACGGCATAGGCGCTTGCATATTACATAAACTGCCAGATGGTTCGCGAAAAGGTGTGGCTCACGCATCAAAATCTCTTCCAGCTGAGAAACAATAAATTCCAAGAGGAAAAAGTATTAAGTTTTATTTTTTTTCTCTCATTTTCAAAAAAGAAAACTCTTTGAAAGTTGGGTATTGTGAGACCGGAAACTACCTACACAATAGACTCTTCCAGGCCTATATTAAGTAGGCGACATAGCACTCTACAGGAGAATGACAGAGAGTGACACAGAGAGACAGTGAGAGTCTCGTACGACTACCAATGTTGGACACTAACTTATAGTAAGCTCTACTTACACTATCTCTGTAACCTGTTTTTAATATATCTTTCTTACATCTAATCCGTGTTCCGTGTTTTACTTCTGTGGCACCCCCAACTTTGTCACCCGCATCAGTTATGCATTCTAATAAACAGCAAAATCAATACACTTTCTATAATGCATACATTCGTAGACCCTTGTTACCTCGCTGCAGTTTTTGTCACAGTGTGACAGAGAGAGTCTGGAAAACACACACAGACAGACACACGTATATTTTTTTTTAGTGAAATTGGAATGTATTTGAACTAGCGAAATTGATCATAGCATTTCGTTTACTGATGGGAAATCTTATCTAGGGCAGGAGCTGTACCCATTGGAACTTTTATTGATTAAAACTTGGAATACAGCTGGGTACGCAAGGAGGACCTTTAGAATTCACATGATTTTGATTGAAACAGCCAAAGCCCCGTGAGAACCACGTGCGAAGTAGTAGGACCAAGGTTCAGTTGTAACCAGCCGGATTTTTATATATAAACGCGTAGTTATACTGAAAAAGAGGCAAACGGAAGAGAGAGACGGAAGAGGCAGACGGAAGAGAGAGACAGAAGAGAATTGGCCCGGGCAAGAGTTGGGCTAGAGACAGTGGAGAGTCGAGTTGGAGACTCAAGGAGAGAAAGTGACGTCAGAGATTGGAACGAAGTGTCCGCTAACATGTACTGTTGATATAAGTACCGTTGCTTCTGCTACCACGAATATTACTACTACTGTTACTACTGCCAAGGAAGAACGCCACTATAAACCTTAAGTCGCACACAGAAATATTATTCCCCCATCGCAAGAGTCGTATATCGTTCTGAGACGATTTAACAACAAGTTAATCATAACACACTCTCTCTCTGTCCAGAATCCAGTATATGCGTTTTTACATCAATTATTTTTCTTTTCTGTAACCCGTTTCTTTTCTATACTATTCTTTTCTGCTATATAAAAGACATTAACAATTCAATCATTGAATAGATGGTTGTCCGGATTGCTGTAGATATTAATTTTTTTGCCGCATTCTAAATTTCTTAGCGCAGACTCTCCAGTCGTGTCTACATCTTCAGTCGACCGTGAATGAATGAACATCACTTCTGCTTTCTGGATCAAACCAAACACAACGTAGGCAGGAAGCAGGATTAAACCAGTGGACCGGTCGAATACTCTACAGATGCTCAGGGGACCTACGGCCACTCCGTTAAGTTCGGTTAGGACCGAGTAGACACCTCAACTCAAAGAGTAAGAGGTTGAGGGGCTGGGGTAAAAGTGTTAGAACAGAAGCTATTCTGCTGGCTTATACTTGGTGAAAAAGCTCATATTCCTTTCTTTTATCATTAAATCAAGAATTTATATACTGTCTGCTGCGCCACATTCATTTCTAGCGTTTGATTTAAACTGTATGCAATCCGTTCCACAGGAGACCTTCTGTCGGCTCGTACTCGTCGAGAAGGCTCCTGTTCGTTTCTCCTATCGATACGTCGAGTATCTTCAGGTTGATAACTTTATTTCCGTAGCCCTCATCACAGCCGAAAGTGAGCATTCCACAAATCTGTGCTATTTCATAAATTTTCTGATCAATGTTTCTGAAAAAAAAAACAAATTGGATTTTATCAAAATAATTCAGATCTTTTTTTCTTAAATATAACATCTTCATTGAACTCACTTCATTGAAAGTGCACTATTCAAATTCGGTTTACCGCCTTTTATACCTCTGATTACTGAAATACGCAATGAGGCAATAGCTGTTAATCTTGACGGGAATTACTAGTTATATTATTGTGGTTGATAAATAAGCTAGATAAAATAACTGCTATGAACATTGCGATTGTTTTCCCTCACCCTATTAACTACGACCTTCGTTCAGTTCAACAGGTTTGATGAAATTCTAATGGCTGGATAGAATTAAAGGAAAATATAAAACTGTTTTCTATAAGAAACGAATTACGATCCATAAATTCTTGAGCATTTTCAGACATTCATACTTTGTAAGGTTTAGCTTAAATATGAAACGATTTTAGTTGGTGCAACGGTGTATGTTAAAATACACGAGAGCATCGCATATCATAAAAATGTATCATAAATACTGTTTTCTGATGACAACACCTGAAGACAGAGAAGAACCTTTTTAATGCTTTCAAAGACAACCAATATATTTTATTTAACATATA
>OZ010571.1:4822623-4910123 GCA_963932145.1 Acanthosepion lycidas
TAATATAATATATAAAGCAACTATATCAAATGATATTAACATAGAAGAAAACATTTACATAGGAAACAACCGAAACAACTTTTAAAGAAAGATTTAACAAACATAAAAAGCCATTGAAAATAGATACGCAAATAATACAACAAAATCAAAATATATATGGAATCAAAACGAAAATAATATACCTAATGAAATTAAATTGGAAATTATATATAAAAAATTACCTCTATATAATTTAACATTATAGAATTGTAGACTTTGCTAAGAAAAAAAATATCGATAATAACTTTTAATAATCAAATTATATTTATTAAACAAGAAAAATAAAATAATAGGTCGATGTTGGCATATTTACTTTGTAACTTAAATACTAATATAACATAATGTAACAAATACAACACAAACTAATATAATTCCAATTTTTGATATTTTAATTGTAAAAAAAATTTATAATTGTAAAAATATTACACTTACGAACGGGCACAAAAGCAAATGACAAAAACTCATCCACATGAGCGTATACGTAACAGAATTCAAAAGACGCAAAAATAAAAACGTTGCGGATTAAACTAAATATGCAGAAATAAGAAATTATTTAATATACAATTACAATTAATTCATTTTCTGTATAAAATAATACTATCAATTGTTACAGTCTTAAATCTTCATTTTATATATATATATATATATATATATATATATATATATGCATGCGTGTGTGTGTGTGTGTGTGTATTTTTATGAATCGGACCAAGACCGACAATTATTTTAAGACATTTTTATGATTATCCATCGTTTTTAAGTATATTAAAAAAGTAAGTAAATAATAAACGGTATTAAACAACACTTACCGGCCTGAATGTCCGAGAAATTTTCATAGAAAATATTCGTCCTCTGACAGGAATCGAAACTGTATTCTATACGGAACATTCATATAGCCTGACGTGCCTTAACCGATTGGGCCACAGAGGATCGTTCGATTAACAAGGTCGATTTTACTGCTTTTAAACTACAATCTTCCCCTGAATCTCTCACGTACATTCTTTCTGCTCAATGCGTATCCAAATGTAAACAAATGACGGCACACATTATGAAATGGACCGACAATTATTTTAAGACATTTTTATGTTTATACATTCTATTTATCGATACAAATATTTAAGTAAATGCTCTGTTTATAATAAACATTATTAAACGATATTTACCGGCCTGAATGTCCGAGAAAGTTTCATAGAAAATATTCATCTTTCGATATGCATATATATGTGATGACGCGAAACAGTCTGTCAGTAGATATAACTATAAATGCTCCCGGAAATCTGGCTGAGCTCTCGAAGGAAAGATTGTTTTAAAAAAAAACAGCGGATCCTACTGCTATTAAGCATTACTCTTCAAGTAAATTGAATGGAGTTCCCCACGGTGGATTAATGGCTAACAGCTTGGATTGAGGAATCGGAGAATAGAGTTGGAATTCTAGTCGAATCCATTACATTCACTTACATGCTAATACTCTTGGGAAAAGTTCTATAGCCTTCGATGGTCTACTGAAGAAAGAAATGGTAACCTATTACGGGAAAAAATCTGCCTCGTCTGTCCTGTATCGAAAGATACATGATTTGCCTAAGCGTGTATCACTCATGGCACATAACTGACTGAGCTGCTGGCGTATTTCGTATAGGGAAAAACGTTTAAAATTCCCGTTTAAACTTCGACGATGGGCTAGATGAAAAATTAAATGAAAAATTGTTCAAAATGTTAAGTCGGGTTTCGATACCAGCTTGAAGTAATCGGACGTATAGCCACACTGAGGAGGTGTGATACAGCGAAACAGTCTGCCCGTAAAATGACTACATATATATATATATATATATATATAAGTATATGTATGTGTGTGTGTGTGTGTGTGTGTGTGTTTGTCTTTGGTTGGACACTGACCCAGTTTAAACGTTTAATTACATGAAATTCTGTATGGTTATCTGGAGGGATTTAATATTAAAAGTCTCAGGAGAGTAGCTTAAATTGTTGAGAAAAAATAAAAACGACTTCTCTCTCTTTATATATATATATATATATATATATATATGAAGTTGGGGCAAAAATAATGACGTAATAATGTCGTTTTTGACGTTAAAAATACGTCAAAAACGACATTATTACGTCATTATTTTTACACCAACCTAATACACACACACACACACACACACACACACATATATATATATATATATATATATATATATATATATATATATATATATATATATATATATATTAACAAGGCTTAAACACTAATATTCCATGGTCATAATTTATTCCATTGGAATCGTAAATACGATCCAATTCATCAGACCTACAAATTCAAAAAAAAAAACAGAAAAAAACCTACTCCGGAAATAAAAATAGAATTTAGAGAGAGTGTAAGTATGAGAGTGTGGGACGAATGTTAGTTCATAAGAGAGGGGTTTAACAGAGAGGGTTATTTAAAACTAGGTGTGAGTGGAAGGGGTTAAAATGATTGTTGTCGGATGTCTAATACAATAAAGATACATTTCGTGGTGACATACACACACCATGGCCGATCAAATCTTAAAGAAGGAGGGAGAGGTAAGGAAAGAAGTGGTGGGGAAGAAAGATGGGGCGGGTGAAATTAAAATTGAAAGGGACGCTGTGTAATTGAGAAAATTTGACAAAAATAATATCGACTGCAGGTTACAAATCAAATATAAACAATAAATATGACGATTATCTAATCTAGCGGGGACCTATATTTTTATGTTCAAAACGCATGCAAATACACATTAACTTATACACGTATATACATACACATCGCCGTGTACCTACATACACACATACATATACACATGTACACATACACATATATCCACATATTCACACAAATACACACATACATATACATACACACACATATATACACATATACATATATCTGATTCAATATCTCTGATACTAAGCGCTTTCTAATAATTACCGCGCATGATATACAAATAATTACACCTACATATATACATATACACATACACATATACACATACACACACACCTCCATATATATATATATATATACATACACACATACATACATATACATGTACATATACACACATACACATACATACATATATATACATATATATACCCAAGTATATGATTGATGTATATGGAATGAATTCCAATAACCAACAATTAATATTCTTAAAAGAGTGCTCAATACAAAGTAGAGCAGATATAATTATTTATTTTAAAAAAAATTTTATAACATAAATATGTTATAAAATCACTACAAAAATAGCCATTTTGTTTCAACATCACTTGATAAGACACCGAGGGTGTTGAAACAAAATGGCTATTTCTGTAGTGATTTTATAACATATTTATGTTATAATTTTTTTTTTAAATAAATAATTATACATATATATATATATATATATATATATATATATATATATATATATACATAGACACACACACATACATATACACAAATATCTACACACATACATACATGTATATACCACACACACACATACATACATATATATATATATATATATATATACATATATATATATATATATATATATACATACACGCATACATATACATGTACACACACATACACATATAAATACATACACACATACACATACATATACATATATATACATACACAGACATATATACACATATATCCACCTATACCATATACACACATTTTCCACATACATATACATAAATACACATGAACACACATACACGTATATACATGCACACACACACAAAAAACAGATATATATACATATATATATATATATATATATATACATACAAAAATGCACACACACATATACCTACATATACACACATACATCCATACGCATCCACTCCTTACACATTTACCCACATATGTACATATGAACATACGCATACATGCGCATAAACATATATACCTAAAACCTTACATTTCTATACAATTAAACAAAAAACCATGTATCCCTGTATCTATCCGTCTAGCTATACATACATACACATATACACGCACATATATACCCACATACACACATATATATACACATACACATATACATATACATATATATGGGTACATATATACCAAAACATACGCACACATATATATATATATACATATACACACATCCCTGCATATATATCCATGTACATATACCTACATCCATATACGTATACATGAATATATACATATACACACATACGCATGCATATACACATACATCCATACATATACATACATATACCAATACACACACCTAAATATATACCTATATATACACGTAGCCAAGTACATACATACATATATACATACACATACATGCATACACACACACACACACATATATATATATATATATATATATATATATATATATATATACATATACCAACATACATACAAATACGTACATATACATACATATAAATTAGAATTTAAGAACTAAATAAGTAAAATTTCAACAATTTGGGGGTAAAAAAAAAATTCACATTGCGCATCACAAAAACATACACAATGATCTATATAGAGATAAACAAAATAAACATAATAGTCATTCCGTTAAAATGTCATGCCCGATGTTTTGAACCAAGATGGAACTGACGTAAGTGACAGAAAGTTACAAAATGGTGTTTATGTTTTGAATCTTTTCTTATGTCTACATTTAGAAAATATCTCATTACGAAGATTCAACAGTTCATCTTGATTCTTATCTTTGATAATAAAATTTTTTTCCGCCAAGCACAGATCACACCGATCGCGGAAGTTATTAGGTGTTTGGGCTCTTGATAGGTATCTCCATTTCAAAAGTGGGGTTAACCCCTTATCCCCCAGATCCCAGTAGTGTTTGGATAAGGAAGTTTGACTTCTGAGTCATCTATATCTAAAAGAGTGTCTATGGTTGTATAGACGCTGCTTCCAATCACCGGCAGATATACCTATATATCTTTTTTTCTCGTTTATATTTTCCTCGGGAAAGATTGTTGCCTCGTATATTACATTTTCATAGTTACATTTACCCCCGATTGGACAATGATCTTTATTCCTACAATTGCAGGTAGGGTTACTCGATTGAGTTACATTACTATGGTAGTTTCTCAGTATTCTGCAATTATGGGAAGATATGATTTTCTCCATATTTCTAACGCATGAGTAACTAATTTTCAGAGTCTTCCTATTGAAAATTTTACTTAATGGATGTTTACTGTGAAAATGTTTATCAATTAATTTCAGAAAAAAACTTCCTATATCAATGTTAGAGAGCTTGCAATATGGTGGGTTGAACAATATTACCTTCCTCTTTCTATTTTTAGATCTGTTATTATTCTGATTTACAAGTTCTGGTGTAGGTTTTTTTCTGTTTTCTTTTTGAATTTGTAGGTCTGATGAATTGGATCGTATTTACGATTCCAATGGAATAAATTATGACCATGGAATATTAGTGTTTAAGCCTTGTTATTATATCCTTACTCTGTCCTGGACATTGAGTTCTACCTGGATTCTATCCTCTCGGAATATTTTATTCAAAATATATACATGTGTGTATATGCACCTGTGGATTTTGCATATATATGTATATTTACCACTAATATTATCTATCTATCTATCTATCTATCTATATATATATATATATATATATATATATATATATATATATATGTAAAGAGAGAGAAGTCGTTTAATATATCTGTTTTATATATCTGTATATATGAAAATAGAAAGAGACCCCTCTCTATCTATCTATCTATCTATCTATATATATATATATATATATATATATATATATATATATATATATATATATATATATATAAATAGAGAGAAAGAGAGAGAGAGAAGGGGTTTTATATCTGATCAACGTTTTGCAAAATGACCATATTCTATACAAATGTACTGAAAGTCAACACCTTACAAATTTACATATGAAAACCATCACATAATTTTGAATTGTCTGCGAAATAAATCCGACCACACGAGATCCGACGCAGAAAAAAAAGAGTAAAATTTAATTGTCTTATTTGTCAAAGATCTTTAAATAAATATCATAACTATTTGGAAAGACTTGCTTCAAAAGCCAATTAATTGTGAGTAGAAATTATTTGACAGTTTGTTATACGAGTGGTTGCGGCAAAATTGATTCATTCGTTCCAACAAAAGAAAGCATTCAACAAATTTGATATTCGGTCATTAAATGGATCAAGTCGATAATTTTCTATCCACCTCCACTTTGTAAATCTTGTCTGTTGCGCGGGACGTAAATGACTGATATATTTTTCAGACAACATCATTTCTCCTGGTATTGGTCAACCATTAGAATAAAAGATGCTTTAATCGACCAAACCACAAATCGTCTAGAATAAATATTTTTAAAGGAAAAAACAGACAGTGAATACCCAAATGTTAATTTCTCAACAAAACCTAATGCAATTTTGTTCGCGTTGTATCTTTCATAACACTTTATTTTACTCTCTCATAATGGAACGGTCATATCTTTTGAGTGACATGCATATAACTCCGTTCATGGTTTCCGCTATCATCTCTAAACTCAATCCCCACAAAACATGTAAACCTTATGGTATCCCTGATATATTCCTTAGGATATGTTGTAGACTGTCTCCTGTTTTCGCAAAGCTCTACAATAAATACTTTCTGCTTCTTGCTTTCATGTAGTGACAGCATTCTCTGAAATTAGCGCTATTTTGATTTGATCAATTGATTATAGCTTTTTTAATACGACAATCAGATGTAGACTTATTAGTTGCCAGCAATCCTACAAGTCATTCTTAAATCGACTGGCGGTTTTTGAATTTAATTCTATTGATGAAAAAGATTTCGACCTAATGAAAGCATGTCAAATTCTAGAGGCAAGAACATGCTGAAATATGTAAATTATATTATTTTATTACCCTTGGTTTCCATGGAAACGACCAAAACCAGATATTTACTAATAAAAGCGTCTCCATCGAAGTGACTGAGTAGAATCCTACCCGATGTAGACAGCTCACAAAATGAAATTAAATTTTCGATAAAATTGGTAAAATTTAGAAATACAATCTTGAAAAGAGTAAAGAATTGCGCAAACTGTTGCTTGACGATGATTTAATTTCAGAGATGCTTGCCTTAGTGATTTTTCATTGGTTTTATTGAATAATGTTTCTAATGAGATTACCGCTCTCTCTTCGTTTTATTCTGGCTCCCAACTTTGTTCCTTGTTATTAAAGAGGCGCGTCATTTAAGCCTTTGTTTCTTCGTAATTTGATTCTTCAGCTGTATTTAGTTTCAGTTTAACAGTTACTTTTGCATATCATTCTGGTATTCCACACTACATTCAATAAAACAATTCATTTCGTATGTGCTACGAAGAAAACTCCGACAATAATACTTCTCAATTAAGTCCGGGGAAAGTACAGCATCTACACTGAGTACAAGACTGGTTGAGAAAGACTTTTCAACCCCCACACAAAAAAGAGAAATATTTGCTCGCAGTCACCATTGTTGGTTATGTATTTTCAAAGCGATCTTCATTTTGTAGGTTGATATCTGTGTAAAGGCACCCAGAACTTTGCTAGTCAATACCTACCGCATAAACTTTCTCATATCTAATGTTTATCCGTAATGGTGATTTTGGCCATTCACTGCAAAGCAAACATCCAGCATACACTGGGTGAATAGTTGCCATTACTGTCGTTTAATATTTATAAATTCTATATCTTCAAACAGTTTTTCCTGAAAAAGACGTCTCTCAAATTCAGTAGTTGTTATAATTAGTGGGAGTTTCATTGCTACTCTTTGTTTAAAGCACTATGGAAAGAAAACATATTTATGTCATTATTACCTCTTCGGGTTACATGTGCTCACCTTTTTAGTTGTCTTCAAGTGATGTGGATACTGTTATATGGCACAGTTCTTTGTTTGTGACGCTGCAAAGGCCATTCATTCATTCGTTCTGTTATTTGGCACAGTTCTTTGTTTGTGAAGCTAAAAAGGCAATTCATTCATTCGTTCTGTTATTTGGCACAGTTCTGTGTTTGTGACGATAAAAAAGCAATTCATTCATTCGTTCTATTATTTGGCACAGATCATTCTTTGTGACACTAAAAAGGCTATTCATTCATTCGTTCTATTATTTGGCACAGTTCTTTCTTTGTGAGCCTAAAAAAGCTATTCATTCATTCGTTCTGTTATTTGGCAAAGTTTTTGTTTGTGACGCTAAAAAGGCTATACATTCATTCGTTCTGTTATTTGGCGCAGTTCTTTGTTTGTGACGCTAATAAGGCTATTCATTCGTTCGTTCTGTTATTTGGCACAGTTCTTTGTTTATGAGGCTAAAAATGCTATTCATTCATTCATTCTGTAATTTGGCACAGTTCCTTGCTTGTGACGCTTAAAAGGCTATTCATTCATTCGTTCTGTTATTTGGCGCAGTTCTTTGTTTGTGACGCTAATAAGGCTATTCATTCGTTCGTTCTGTTATTTGGCACAGTTCTTTGTTTATGAGGCTAAAAATGCTATTCATTCATTCATTCTGTAATTTGGCAGAGTTCCTTGCTTGTGACGCTTAAAAGGCTATTCATTCATTCGTTTTATTATTTGGCACAGTTCTTTGTTTGTGACCCTAAAAAGGCTATTCATTCATTCGTTCTGTTATTTGACACAGTTCTTTGTTTGTGACGCTAAAAAGGCTATTCATTCATTCGTTCTGTTATTTGACACAGTTCTTAGTTGGACACGCTAATAGGCTATCCATTCACTCGTTCTGTTATTTGGCGCAGTTCTTTGTTTGGGACGCTAAAAAGGCTAATCATTCGTTCGTTCTGTTATTTGGCACAGTACTTTGTTTGTGAGGCTAAAAATGCTATTCGTTCATTCGTTCTGTTATTTGGCACATTTCTTTATTTGTGACGCCAAAAAGGCTTTTCATTCATTTGTTCTGGTATTTGGCACAGTTCTTTGTTTGTGACGCTAAAAAGGCTATTCATTCATTCGTTCTGTCATTTGGCACATTTCTTTGTGTGTGGCGCTAAAAAGGCTATTCATTCATTCGTTCTGTTATTTGACACAGTTCTTTGTTTGTGACCCTAAAAAGGCTATTCATTCATTCGTTCTGTTATTTGGCACAGTTCTTTGGCTGTGACGCTAAAAAGGCTATTCATTCATTCGTTCTGTTATTAGGCACACTACTTTGTAACGCTAAAAAGGCTATTCATTCATTCATTCTGTAATTTGGCACAGTTCTTTGTTTGTGACGCAAAAAATGCTATTTATTCATTCATTCTGTAATTTGGCACAGTTCCTTGCTTGTGACGCTTAAAAGGCTATTCATTCATTCGTTCTTTTATTTGGCACAGTTCTTTGTTTGTGACGCCAAAAAGGCTTTTCATTCATTTGTTCTGGTATTTGGCACAGTTCTTTGTTTGTGACGCTAAAAAGGCTATTCATTCATTCGTTCTGTCATTTGGCACATTTCTTTGTGTGTGGCGCTAAAAAGGGTATTCATTCATTCGTTCTGTAATTTGGCAAAGTTCTTTGTTTGTGACGCTAAAAAGGGCTATTCATTCATCCTTTTTGTTATTTGGCAAAGTTCTTTGTTTGTGACGCTAAAAAGGCTATTCATTCATTCGTTGTGTTTTTTAGCACAGTTCTTTGTTTGTGACGCTAAAAAGGCTATTCATTCATTCGTTCTGGTATTTAGCACATTTCTTTCTTTGTAAAGCTAAAAAGGCTATTCATTCATTCGTTCTGTTATTTGTCACAGATCTTTGTTTGTGACGCTAAAAAAGATATTCATTCATTCGTTGTGTTATTTACCACAGTTCTTTGTTAGTGACGTCAAAAAAACTATTCATTCATTCGTTGTGTTATTTACCACAGTTCTTTGTTTGTGACGCTAAAAAGGCTATTCATTCGTTCGTTCTGTTATTTGGGACAATTCTTTGTTTGTGACGCTAAAAAGGCTATTCATTCATTCGTTCTATTATTTGGCATAGTTCTTTCTTTGTGAGCCTAAAAAAGCTATTCATTCATTCGTTCTGTTATTTGGCAAAGTTTTTGTTTGTGACGCTAAAAAGACTATTCATTCATTCGTTCTGTTATTTGGCACAGTTCTTTGGTTGTGACGCTAAAAATGCTATTCATCCATTCATTCTGTAATTTGGCACATTCCTTGCTTGTGACGCTTAAAAGGCTATTCATTCATTCGTTCTGTTATTTGGCGCAGTTCTTTGTTTGTGACGCTAATAAGGCTATTCATTCGTTCGTTCTGTTATTTGGCACAGTTCTATGTTTATGAGGCTAAAAATGCTATTCATTCATTCGTTCTGTTATTTGGCACAGTTCTTTGTTTGTGACGCTAAAAAGGCTATTCATTTATTCGTTTTATTATTTGGCACAGTTCTTTGTCTGTGACCCTAAAAAGGCTATTCATTCATTCGTTCTGTTATTTGACACAGTTCTTTGCTTGTGACGCTTAAAAGGCTATTCATTCATTCGTTCTGTTATTTGGCGCAGTTCTTTGTTTGTGACGCTGAAAAGGCTATTCATTCATTCGTTCTGTCATTTGGCACATTTCTTTGTGTGTGGCGCTACAAAGACAATTCATTCATTCGTTCTGTAATTTGGCACAGTTCTTTGTTTGTGACCCTAAAAAGGCTATTCATTCATTCATTCTGTTATTTGGCACAGTTCTTTGTTTGTGACGCAAAAAATGCTATTTATTCATTCATTCTGTAATTTGGCACAGTTCCTTGCTTGTCACGCTTAAAAGGTTATTCATTCATTCGTTCTTTTATTTGGCACAGTTCTTTGTTTGTGACCCTAAAAAGGCAATTCATTCATTCGTTCTGTTATTTGACACATTTCTTTATTTGTGACGCTAAAAAGGCTATTCATTCATTCGTTCTGTTATTTGGCACAGTTCTTTGTTTGTGACGCTAAAAAGGCTATTCATTCATACGTTCTGTTATTTGACACAGATCTTAGTTGAACACGCTAATAGGCTATCCATTCATTCGTTCTGTTATTTGGCGCAGTTCTTTGTTTGTGACGCTAAAAATGCTATTCGTTCGTTCGTTCTGTTATTTGGCACATTTCTTTATTTGTGACGCCAAAAAGGCTTTTCATTCGTTCTGTAATTTGGCAAAGTTCTTTGTTTGTGACGCTAAAAAGGGCTATTCATTCATCCTTTTGTTATTTGGCAAAGTTCTTTGTGACGCTGAAAAGGCTATTCATTCATTCGTTGTGTTTTTTAGCACAGTTCTTTGTTTGTGACGCTAAAAAGGCTATTCATTCATTCGTTCTGGTATTTAGCACCTTTCTTTCTTTGTAACGCTAAAAAGGCTATTCATTCATTCGTTCTGTTATTTGGCAAATTTCTATGTTTGTGACGCTAAATAGGCTATCCATTCGTTCGTTCTCTTATTTGGCACAGTTCTTGTTTGTGACGCTGAAAAGGCTATTCATTCATTCGTTTTTTTTTTTGGCACAGTCCTTTGTTTGTGACGCTGCAAAGGCCATTGATTCATTCGTTCGTTTATTTGGAAATGTTCTTTGTTTGTGACGATGAAAAGTCTATTCATTCATTCGTTCTGTTATTTGGTAAAGTTCTTTGTGACGCTAATTGGACTATCCATTCATTCGTTGTGTTATTTAGCACATTTCTTTGTTTGTGACGCTAGAAAGACTATTCATTCATTCGTTCTGTTATTTGGCAAATTTCTATGTTTGTGACGCTTAAAAGGCTATTCATTCATTCGTTCTGTTATTTGGCACAGTTCTTTGTTTGTGACGCTGCAAAGGCTATTCATTCATTCGTTCTGTTATTTGGCACAGTTCTTTGTTTGTGACGCTAAAAAGGCTATTCATTCATTTGTTCTGTTTTTTGGCACAGTTCTTTGTGACGGTAAAAAGGCTATGCATTCATTCATTCTGTTATTTAGCACATTCTTTGTTTGTGATGTCAAAAAGGCTATTCATTCATTCGTTCTGTTATTTGGCACAGTTCTTTGTTTGTGACGCTAAAAATGCTATTCATTCATTCGTTCTCTTATTTGGCACAGTTCCTTCTTTGTGAGCCTAAAAAAGCTATTCATTCATTCGTTCTGTTATTTGGCAAAGTTTTTGTTTGTGACGCTAAAAAGACTATTCATTCATTCGTTCTGTTATTTGGCACAGTTCTTTGGTTGTGACGCTAAAAATGCTATTCATCCATTCATTCTGTAATTTGGCACATTCCTTGCTTGTGACGCTTAAAAGGCTATTCATTCATTCGTTCTGTTATTTGGCGCAGTTCTTTGTTTGTGACGCTAATAAGGCCATTCATTCGTTCGTTCTGTTATTTGGCACAGTTCTATGTTTATGAGGCTAAAAATGCTATTCATTCATTCGTTCTGTTATTTGGCACAGTTCTTTGTTTGTGACGCTAAAAAGGCTATTCATTTATTCGTTTTATTATTTGGCACAGTTCTTTGTTTGTGACCCAGAAAGGCTATTCATTCATTCGTTCTGTTATTTGACACAGTTCTTTGCTTGTGACGCTTAAAAGGCTATTCATTCATTCGTTCTGTTATTTGGCGCAGTTCTTTGTTTGTGACGCTGAAAAGGCTATTCATTCATTCGTTCTGTCATTTGGCACATTTCTTTGTGTGTGGCGCTACAAAGACAATTCATTCATTCGTTCTGTAATTTGGCACAGTTCTTTGTTTGTGACCCTAAAAAGGCTATTCATTCATTCATTCTGTTATTTGGCACAGTTCTTTGTTTGTGACGCAAAAAATGCTATTTATTCATTCATTCTGTAATTTGGCACAGTTCCTTGCTTGTCACGCTTAAAAGGTTATTCATTCATTCGTTCTTTTATTTGGCACAGTTCTTTGTTTGTGACCCTAAAAAGGCAATTCATTCATTCGTTCTGTTATTTGACACATTTCTTTATTTGTGACGCTAAAAAGGCTATTCATTCATTCGTTCTGTTATTTGGCACAGTTCTTTGTTTGTGACGCTAAAAAGGCTATTCATTCATACGTTCTGTTATTTGACACAGATCTTAGTTGAACACGCTAATAGGCTATCCATTCATTCATTCTGTTATTTGGCGCAGTTCTTTGTTTGTGACGCTAAAAATGCTATTCGTTCGTTCGTTCTGTTATTTGGCACATTTCTTTATTTGTGACGCCAAAAAGGCTTTTCATTCGTTCTGTAATTTGGCAAAGTTCTTTGTTTGTGACGCTAAAAAGGGCTATTCATTCATCCTTTTGTTATTTAGCACATTTCTTTGTTTGTGACGCTAGAAAGGCTATTCATTCATTCGTTCTGTTATTTGGCAAATTTCTATGTTTGTGACGCTTAAAAGGCTATTCATTCATTCGTTCTGTTATTTGGCACAGTTCTTTGTTTGTGACGCTGCAAAGGCTATTCATTCATTCGTTCTGTTATTTGGCACAGTTCTTTGTTTGTGACGCTAAAAAGGCTATTCATTCATTCGTTCTGTTTTTTGGCACAGTTCTTTGTGACGGTAAAAAGGCTATGCATTCATTCATTCTGTTATTTAGCACATTCTTTGTTTGTGATGTCAAAAAGGCTATTCATTCATTCGTTCTGTTATTTGGCACAGTTCTTTGTTTGTGACGCTAAAAATGCTATTCATTCATTCGTTCTCTTATTTGGCACAGTTCCTTCTTTGTGAGGCTAAAAAGGCTATTCATTCATTCGTTCTGTTATTTGGCAAAGTTCTTTGTGACGCTAAAAAAACTATTCATTCATTCATTCTGTTATTTGGCACAGTTCTTTGTGACGTTAAGAAGCCTATTCATTCATTCGTTCTGTTATTTGGCAAAGTTTTTTGTTTGTGACATCCAAAAGCCTATTCATTCATTCATTCTGTTATTGGCAAAGTACTTTGTTTGTGACGCAGCAAAAGACTTACGTTCATTCGTTCTTTTATTTGACAAAGTTCTTTTTTTTGTGACGCTAAAAAGGCTATTCATTCATTCATTCTGTTATTTGGCACTGTTGTTTTTGACGCTAAAAAGACTATTCATTCATTCGTTCTGTTATTTAACACAGTTCTTTGTGACGCTAAAAAGGCTATTCATTCATTCGTTCTATTTTTTGGCACAGTTCTTTGTGAGGCTAAAAAAGCTATTCATTCATTCATTCTGTTATTTGGCAAAGTTCTTTTTTGTGACCTCAAAAAGCCTATTCATTCATTCGTTCTGTTATTTGGCAAAGTTCTTTGTAGCGCTAAAACGGCTATTCATTCATTCGTTCTGTTATTTGGCACAGTTCTTTGTTTGTGACGCTAAAAAGGCTATTCATTCGTTCGTTCTGTTATTTGGCACAGTTCTTTGTGACGCTAAAAAGTCTGTTCATTCTTTCGTTCTGTTATTTGGCAAAATGCTTTGTTTGTGACGCTAAAAATGCTATTCATTCATTCGTTCTTTTATTTGGCACAGTTCTTTGTTTGTGACGCTAAAAACACAATTCATTCATTCGTTCTGTTTTTTGGTACAATTCTTTGTTTGTGACGTTAAAAAGGCTATTCATTCATTCCTTCTTTTATTTGGCACAGTTCTTTGTTTGTGACGCTAAAAAGACAATTCATTCATTCGTTCTGTTTTTTGGCACAGTTCTTTGTGACGCTAAAAAGGCTATTCATTCATTCGTTCTATTATTTGACTCAGTTCTTTGTTTGTGACGGTAAAAAGGCTATGCATTCATTCATTCTGTTATTTAGCACTTTTTTTGTTTGTGATGTTAAAAAGGCTATTCATTCTTTCGTTCTGTTATTTGGCACAGTTCCTTCTTTGTGAGGCTAAAAAGGCTATTCATTCATTCGTTCTGTTATTTGTCAATGTTCTTTGTTTGTGACGCTAAAAAAACTATTCATTCATTCATTCTGTTATTTGGCACAGTTCTTTGTGACGTTAAAAAGCCTATTCATTCATTCGTTCTGTTATTTGACACAGTTCTTTGTTTGTGACGCTAAAATGGCTATTCATTCATTCGTTCTGTTATTTGGCACAGTACTTTGTTTGTGACGGTAAAAAGGCTATTCATTCATTCGTTCTGTTATTTGGCACAGTTCTTTGTTTGTGAAGTTAAAAAGGCTATTCATTCATACGTTCTGTTATTTGGCAGAATTCTTTGTTTGTGACACTAAAAAGGCTATTCATTCATTCGTTCTGTTTTTTGGCACAGTTCTATGTGAGGGTAAAAAGGCTGTTCATTCTTTCGTTCTCTTATTTGGCAAAGTTCTTTGTCTGTGCCGCTAAAAAGGCTATTCATTCATTCGTTCTTTTATTTGGCACAGTTCTATGTTTGCGACGTCAAAAAGCCTATTCATTCATTCGTTCTGTTATTTGGCAAAGTTCTTTGTGAGGCTAAAAAGGCTATTCATTCATTCTGTTATTTGGCAATGTTCTTTTTTTGTGACCTCAAAAAGCCTATTCATTCTTTCGTTCTGTTATTTGGCAAAGTTCTTTGTTTGTGACGCTAAAAAACTATTCATTCATTCATTCTGTTATTTGGCACAGTTCTTTGTGACGTTAAAAAGCCTATTCATTCATTCGTTCTGTTATTTGGCAAAGTTCTTAGTTTCTGACGCTAAAAAGGCTATTCATTCATTCATTCTGTTATTTGGCACAGTTCTTTGTTTGTGACGTCAAAAAAACTATTCATTCATTCGTTCTGTTATTTGGCACAGTTCTTTGTTTGTGACGCTAACAAGGCTATTCATTCATTCGTTCTATTATTTGAGACAGTTCTTTGTTTGTGACGATAAAAAGGCTATTCATTCATTCGTTCTGCTATTTGGCACAGTTCTTTGTTTGTGACGCTAAGAAAGCTATTCATTCATTCGTTCTGTTATTTGACAGAGTTCTTTGTGACGCTAAAAAGGCTATTTATTCATTCGTTCTATTTTTTGGCACAGTTCTTTGTGAGGCTAAAAAGGCTATTCATTCATTCATTCTTTTATTTGGCAAAGTTCTTTTTTGTGACCTCAAAAAGCCTATTCATTCATTCGTTCTGTTATTTGGCAAAGTTCTTTGTAACGCTAAAACGGCTATTCATTCATTCGTTCTGTTATTTGGCACAGTTCTTTGTTTGTGACGCTAAAAAGGCTATTCATTCATTCATTCTGTTATTTGGCAAATTTATTTGTTTCGCTAAAACGGCTATTCATTCATTCGTTCTGTTATTTGGCACAGTTCTTTGTGAAGCTAAAAAGGCTATTCATTTCTTCGTTCTATTATTTGACACGGTTCTTTGTTTGTGACGGTAAAAAAGCTATTCATTCATTCATTCTGTTATTTAGCACAGTTCTTTGTTTGTGATGTCAAAAAGGCTATTCATTCATTCGTTCTGTTATTTGGCAGAGTCCTTTGTTTGTGACGCTAAAAAGGCTATTCATTCATTCGTTCTGTTTTTTGGCACAGTTTTTTGTGGGGCTAAAAAGGCTGTTCATTCTTTCGTTCTATTATTTGGCAATGGTCTTTGTTTGTTACGCTAAAAATCCTATTCATTCATTCGTTCTGTTATTTGGCACAGTTCTTTGTTTGTGACGTCAAAAAGCCTATTGATTCATTCGTTCTGTTATTTAGCAAAGTTCTTTGTGACGCTAAAAAGGCTATTCATTCATTCATTCGGTTATTTGGCACATTTCTTTGTGACGCTAAACTGGCTATTCATTCATTCGTTTTGTTATTTGACACAGTTCTTTGTTTGTGACGCTAAAAAGGGTATTCATTCATTCGTTCTGTTATTTGGCACAATTCTTTGTTTGTGACGCTAAAAAGGCTATTCATTCATACGTTCTGTTATTTGGCATAGTTCTTTGTTTGTGACGCTAAAAATGCTATTCATTCATTCGTTCTGTTTTTTGGCACAGTTCTTTGTTTGTGACGCTAAAAAGCCTATTCATTCATTCTTTCTGTTATTAGGCACACTACTTTGTAACGCTAAAAAGGCTATTCATTCATTCGTTCTGTTATTTGGCACAGTTCTTTGTTTGTGACGCTAAAAATGCTATTCATTCATTCGTTCTTTTATTGACAAGGTACTTTGTTTGTGACGCAGCAAAGGACATTCATTCATTTGTTCTTTTATTTGGCAAAGTTCTTTGTTTGTGACGCTGCAAACGCCATTCATTCCTTCGTTCTGTTATTTGACACAGTTCTTTGTTTGTGACGCTAAATAGGCCACTTATTCATTCGTTCTGTTACTTGGCAACGTACTTTGCTTGTGACGCTACAAAGATAATACTTACATTCGTTGTTTTATTTGGCACAGTTCTTTGTGACGCTAAAAATGCCTTTTATTCATTCGTTATGTTATTTGGTACAGTTCTTTGTTTGTTACGCTGCAAGGGTAATACATTCATTCGTTCTACTATTTGGCAAATTTTTGGTTTGTGACGCTGCGAAGGCCATTCATTCATTCGTTCTGTTATTTGGCACAGTTCTTTTTTGTGACGCTAAAAAGGCAATTTAGTCTTTTATTTTTTTATTACCAAAGTACTTTGCTTGTGACGCTGCAAAGATAATACATTCATTCGTTCTGTTCTTTGGCACAGTTCTTTGTTTCTGACGCTGAAAAGTCCATTCATTCATTCGTTCTGTTATTTGCCAAAGTGCATTGTTTGTAACGCTGCAAAGGCTTTTAATTCCTTCGTTATTTGGCACAGATCTTTGTTTGTGACGCTGCAAAGGTAATACATTAATTCGTTCTGCTATTTGGCAAAGTTCTCGGTTTTGTTACGATGCAAAGTCTATTCATTCATTCAATAAATTTAAATGGATGTCATTTTCTACACAGTGGAATTCAAGAATACTTTACTGCTTTTTATGCATTTTGATGATAGAAAGCATTTTTTCCAAAATTCTTGCTGTGCTGACTTCTATAATGAGGCAAATTTGAAGTATTCGTGCCAAAGTCACGCCGTTACTTATATCCCTTAATTGCCTCTGACGTCAGTTCATCAAAATATTAAGTTTCTTTCATTTCGGAATCAGGTTCGAACATTTTCTGTGCCCTTATACTCTCGCTTCATTATTATCATTATTTTCTTTGCTTTCTGGCGTTTACACATTTCTTTCCGGGTCCTACCCATGGACCTAAGGTTAGAAATGGCAACATGACACTTTTCACTGACAAAAAAAAAAAAAAATTACATAGATAGAGCCCTTCGTAAAGTGTGGGCTGTACTTGTCTGAACAATTTTTTTGTATCTCCTTGAGGCATGGGCTTCCAGGAATCCCTGCAATTAGTCTACTGCAATCTTTTCCAACCAGTCCTAGGGCTCCAACTACAACAGGGATTGTTGATGTTCCCATATGCCACATTTTCGAGACCTCTATTTCAATATTATTATTATTATTATTATTATTATTATTATTATTATTATTATTATTAATTAATTGATTAATTATTGATTATTAATTAATTATTATTAATGTTTTAATATCGAGAATATATTTTTGCCTGTCCAGTAATATTATGTTATGATATTTTATCCATAGGTCGGCCGTTCCATAGGATGCTCGTAAATTTAAGCAGGATTTCAACACATATGGTTGAAGAATACTGTTTCAATATTCATTTGACATTTGATCAGAACTGATAGGCAACAATCGTTGTAATCAAAAGTAGTTTCACTATATTTTATGTAAAATGTAGTATTTTCCTACTCCATCGAGTAATTATTAATTTAATTTTGTCGAATCCAAGATTTCTTTAACGACTAATTAATTGTTGAAAGATTGTCAATTACAGAGTTTTTATTTTTCTGTCGGAATACATCAATCGAGTTAAATGTTGTCTGGCAACTATTGACGTTAATATCTGCTTAATATCTGCTCTCAATCTCAAAATCAAATTTATATTTTAATGAATAACTATGTTAATTTTTGTAACTGAAGTTAAAATAAAAATTTGCAACAAAGATATTTAAATAATTCCAATACATTTATAACTTTTTAATAAAAATCTGTGACCATGCTCAGAATTTTAAATGTTTTAGAACATACAAAGTTGAGCTGAGCAACATATTTTATATGGATAAATCTTTTAAGGTTATTCATGCAAAATATAAAAATGTCTATTTTGCCTAGACTCTTAACTATGAATAAATCATACTATGACATTTTACATATATATATACATATACATATATATATATGTGTGTGTGTGTGTGTTGCGATTAGACCTACAGGGTCTTAACGTCTGCGTATATGTGGTTTTCCTAAGGTCCATAAAGAGGGTATTCCCCTTAGAACTATTTTGTTCATGGTGGGCTCATTGCAGCACGAATGGGCAAAATGGTCGGCTGAGTTATTGCATCCGGGTTTCAAACTTGTACTCTTCTTTTTGTCTCCCTGATTTGCTTCAGTTTTCTCAAATTATTAGAATTTGTGATTTGTGTTCGGTGGACAAGCTGATGGCTTCATTCCATATTGCCATCTTGTTTACTAATGCAGCCCTTCACGAGACATTGCAATCGTAACGTCCACAATCCAGAACAACATATCCCATCTAAGCAACATCCAAATAATCAGAACCACCCCACAAACCTATGATGGATATAATCAGATCTAAAAATACCCATAACAATAATATTTCAGAAGCAGGCATATATAAAATAAATTGCCAAAACTGTTATTCACAATACACTGGAGAAACATGCAGAAATTTTTAAAAATGCATCTGTGAGAACAAAAAGGACCTCATAAATAACAGGGTCATTCAGGGTCATAAATAAATTCGATCACAATTTTGATTTTTAAAATGCTACACTCATAAAAACGCTCTGTTGTTTCCCAATCCCACCTTTCCTAACAGAATCACTGCGCTATCCTAGGCCAACATACACAACAGATATATCAAGAAATCAAAAGAAAACGGTTGAATCCGTCTTCACAACAATCCAAACAATATTTCTACATATGAAAAATTATCTTCAAATATAAAAAATAAATGACGTAATTTTCAGTTCCCCCAATGAAGGTATATGAGTGATTCTAAATTTTTCTAGTAACTAACATTTTGTTTTTTGTACATAGATATTTTGTTTCACATCAATTCATTTCGTTTTTTCCTTGAAAATATCCACAGTGGACGACACGCGTCGACTAAAGCTACATACAGTTTTCCTATTGTCTTTTTCCTTTATACATATTGCCTTTTTCTACAGAATAATTCCGTGCATATATATATATATATATATATATATATATATATATATATATATATATATATATATATATATATATGCCTATTTAGGTAGCATGTCTTCATTTAAGCATGTTTAGTTGAATTATTGCCATGTTTAGTTGAATTATTTACATGTCTATTTATTTTAATTTCAATCCTTTCAAATTCAGGGATAAATTTCTTAATGTTGCCATTAAACTCATTAAGGAAGGCGTCGTCGTTTTTCTCACTTCTTTTATTTTCTCAAGAACTTACAACTTCATCCAATATCACCTTCGATGGTGAATTGCTAAGACAAAAATTAATGTAATAGATAGTTTTGAATTTTTTTGTAAATGCGCATGAAATGCGCTCTGTTGATTCAAAACCATAATCTTATCAAGGGAGGTAACATTTATGTTTGTAATTTTTCAAAAAATTACAATTTAACTATTTAAAACATGTCTGCTATAACTGTAATTTTACAAAAAAAAAATTCACTATTATCTATGTGCTACAAGGAATTCCTTCAGTGACTCTATCGGAACCTTTTCCAATTAATCCGAGAGCTCCAACTACAACTGGAACTACTGATGTCCTCATTTTTATATAGTTTTTTGAAGATCTTCAAAGATACATTACAGTGTGCAGGGATTGCCATGTCAATAACAAAGTACATCCTGGTCTTCCGATCTTTGATCCCAATGTCTGGGCGTTTTTTTTTCTGTCTCTGTTACAGGTCATGTCTCTGTAACTGGATCTTGTTGATGTTCATACCAGTTTCTTGCAGTTTCTTTTCTATAAAAGTTGCATATTTTCCTGTGCAGATATTAGCTCACTCTATCATGCCAAGGTTTACATTTTCTACGTGCTAACACCCAGAATCTGAAACAAGATGGTCAATTGTTCTTGGATACGCAACCACTGATGGGTATCGGGTTTTTCTACATCAACTTGTTTGGTACATATGCAGAGTATTGATCATGAAACGGTTTATCTTGTCATCGGTTCTGCATTTGCATTTGCTTTGTTTAAGTGACTTATGGTTTATTTGAACTTCTTCAGACACCTGAAAATTCTCTTCTGAATTTGTTTTCTTCCTTTATTACTTAATAAAATTGCGTATTTCTTTCATGTTTTTTGACATAGATCATCATCCAGTCTTCTGTAGTTTCCAGGTATCTTTGAAGACCAATTGATGTTGTTGTGTAAAACAGTTCTAGTTGAACTAATCCTCTGCTTTTGGATCTGGACATATACAGACGATCAATATCAGTCTTAGAATGATAAATGCGTTTGTAAATTATTATTATTATTATTATTATTATTATTATTATTTCTTGTTTATTTATCTGTAATCAGTTATTTATCTGTAATTACAGTTTTGTAAAATCTATTTTGAAATCACAATTGATTAAGCTTAATTTTGATCAATCATTTTAGTCAAAGAATTAGCGCCAATAAACACTGATTTACGCACACATACTGACTTCAATATATTTACTATCCCACACATCAAGATTTCCGTTGTTCTTTGTTCTTTGTTGTTCTACAGATGATTGATCTTTAGAAAAGGAAAGTTGTTAACCAGATTTCGCGTCTATTTGCGTCCGTTTTCATTGTTCCGTTTTCAGTCGCGCTTCCAATTTCCGTCGTTACTTTCTTACATTTTACAGTGAAACAGGCTTAGTCATTCTCAGAGTGTTATCTGCAAATATTCGAAACAAACACTGATCAAAGTGAAAGATTAATCCAGTACCAGTGATATATATATATATATATATATATATATATATATATATATGCATTCTTTTATTATATTTTTATCATATAGACAAAACCATTTTACTCACTACAAAGATGCAACTTGGTTTCAGTGCATTTCAACCGCACTTCGACGGGTGAGAATGGAAAATGGTTATAAACAATTCTGCTTGCAGGCAAGCCGGTTGTGAAACGTCACTTTCCTCTCCTACCTCTCACTGTTAAGACGCTTGTGAGATGATATGCCTGCACTTTTGAGCGATGTTTATCAGCAGGAAAATTTCCACAGACCACCCAACATTAAAAACCCAATCCATTCATCACCAAACTGCTATCAATAAGCACTATTGTCTCACTCCGTCACCTATATTTTTTTTCTTCTCAAACAAATGGAAAAAAGGAAGTGACTTTTCACACACGGCTTACCTCCAAGCAAATTATAATAAATAAATAATTATCGCTCTACTATCGGTATCGAGCCATCTTTTAGAATTTATATATTACTTTCGTTCTCATCGCAACATATATATATATATATATATGTGTGTGTGTGTGTGTGTGTGTGTGTGTGTGTGATACCAATTTGTAACTTGTAGGGATAACTCCAAAGAAAGCTCAATATAAACTACAGAGTATTATAATAATAATAGCTCAAGAAGAAAATCTTCATATATATATATATATATATATATATATATATATATATATATATTGACCGCAGTGTTCACTTTTATATTTACACACACATTATCTCTAATATTGATCACATTTACTTATAAATACAGCATACCTTTTAACAATATTTTTATCATATGTATTCAAATCCAAGCAAGTGTGATTAAAAAGAAACTGACAAGATCTGTCTGTTTAGATTTTATTATATTTTTTTCAATTTTCAAATATGATGTTGAGTATTGTACTTCATGTTGTGGATAAACTGTCTGAAGTTCATATTTTGTTATTGTTTTGTTCAAGTATTACCAATTCACTCAGTCATTATCAAGAACCGATTCTTGCCTGTATGTCAATTAGAATTCATCCTGATTTACATCCGAGTATTGTATGGAAAGCTGGATGTTCGAAATAGTCTAACGTGATGTTTTGTGCAAGGATTATCGTGAACGAGGTTTGCTCAAAAAGAATGCAATTTTTCTTTAAAGTCTTTTATTTATTTATTTATTTATTTGTATTTTTTCTTATACTAATATAATATATGCACGCATTAATTAGATCAGATGTACCTCAAGTTATGTTATCATGATTTACTGTTTAATTTTTAATCCAAATTCAAATTTAAATGTTATTTAAAAAAATTTTTTTTTTTAATTCTTCGCCTTTAGAACTTATGAATTTGAATAATATAAGTTATTAATAGTTAATTCTGATCATTTTGCGTTACAATAATTAAATAAACAAATCTTAACATGCAATCTGGAATCCTCACCCCGGGAACGCGAAATATTTAATGGTCAGAATATTTCCACACCTGAAGATTGCATAAACTGCATGAAACTCCGAGTCGTGTTATCGACGTTGGATATTATGTATATTCACTAATATATACTTATATTGACTAATATATACTTATAGATCTGTTTTATAACATTGAGCACTGCATCTATAACACCGGAGCAAGAAATATATGTACGTACAAGTATTTGTACGTATATGTAGATTTTTTTATCCTACCCATTCTTAAATTTAGCTCCTTTGTAGTTGAGTCCTATTCTAGGAGTGTTTTAAAATGTATACCTAATACCTATTTGTCACCGGAAATATCTACTAAAAGCATCATGGTCCCCGTTAATAGACAATCAAAACCTTGTTAAATAAAAGAAAAAAATAGGATGTGATGAAAGCTATTCTTCTCTAAACCGATACAGGATAACTTATATGACTACGACAAAGAAAACTTATTGTTTCAAATCACAAAGAAAACCGCAAAGCGACAAAGTTCTATCGCAATTCGAAACAGAGTTATTCTCTATGATAAATAATGTCAAATTTAATAACCACACCAACGATCTACAACATAAAATGCGAAGAGACATCGATAAGATCAATAAATCTGATAACATAATTATCAAATCGAATAAGAGGACTAACCACTATTACATCGATTCAGAATTATTCCACAAAGCCATCAATACAGAGGTGGATCACAACTCGGAAAAGCTATGAACTATGATGCCAAAGTTATAGCGACTGAACTTAAAATAAACGATAGAATCCCTAAACTTTACAAACAGGCTTTCATCACGATTAATGACGACAAGGAGAATTTCCTAAATAACCCCCAATACCGACTGCTCAAACCATCCAAAGATAACATCGATATTATCAGCAAAACCCTTATGGAAAGAGCATGTAACTATACTAAAACGTCTTTAGGTATCAGCCAATGGCGAAATACAGCTGAAGGCATTGAATGGATCAGTAATATAAATAAGAAAGAAGAGTGCGCATTTTTACAATTCAATATCTGCGACTTCTATCCATCCATTACGGAATACCTATTGATGGCCGACAGTAAGTTAGCAAAGAATTACTGGCATATCTTTGACCTAGAAGCAAATATCATAAGAAAGGCACAGAAACCGATTTTATACAACTACGGAACTCTATGGACTGAGAAACATAACCAAGACTTTTGCGTTACCATGAGAGCACATTATTCTGCGGGAGCACGTGAACTTGTTGGGATACTGTTACTATGGATACTCAGATTTATCGCTGATATAAAAAAAAACGGTATATACAGAGATGATGGTATCGGTCTCTTCGTAAACTGAGTTCAAGACAAGCAGACCTGATGAGAAAGGACCTAATCAAATTCTTTAAGGACTATAAACTAAACATTACCGCCAATACCAACGCTAAAGGGATCAATTTCCTAAACGTGACATTTGACCTTAATAAGAGCATGTATAAACCATACACTAAGGATTCATACAATCGCAAGTCCGTTTATAAATGATCCATCCACCATAAAATGATATTCGACAATTTGCACAAATCGATACAATCTATATCATCGATCAACTCTAATAACAAAGAAGTATTCGACGATAATAAAGCTTAGTTATAACAAAGCTGTAGAATGCAGCAATCATAATAGGAAATTGGAGGATGTAGTAAGGAATAACAATAAAGATAAAACAAAATAAGCAAAAACAGCGCAAACCTAATATAATTTGATTCAAGCCGCCATAGCACCGTAATGTCAAAACAAATGTAGAGAGAATTTTCCTGAGTTTAATTCACAAACACTTTGGTCATTCTCCAACACTAAAAAAGATTCTCAACAAAAATAACATTAAAAGGTCCAAAACTATAGATGATTCTATATCCCAACATAACAATAATGTATTAAGCTGCCAAACAAAACAGTAAGAAATAATTCTAGTAAAAGTCAATATAACTGGCGTGATAATGTAAGCTACCGTAAAATGGTGACTGCATATAAAATAAAATTCACAGAACAATTCTTTGGATAAAACAAAATGGAATATGAACGACAATAGGAAAAAATCTTAGTTTTTGCCGACTCGTTTTGTCTTCTGACTTTATCAAGACAAAAATAAAAGCGAAATGTTTTTGTTTTCTTTTTAAATTCTGGATTTGATGTAACTATTAATATATATATATATATATATATATATATATATATGAAGAAAAATATACGGAAAAAACAAATAAAAATCCTTATATGCAATTATGCTGTTTTAATGTTAATATAATGTCAACGTCGGACGTTTCGGTCTAATAAACCATCTTCAGGACATATTCATAAAATATAATTAACATTATCAATTCAACATGACAAAGACTTTGTCGATTTTTGTTTGTTTTTTCCGTATATTTTTCTTCATACTGTCGGATCTATATCCATATATTTGCTTATATATATATATATATATATATATATATATATATAAAACCCTCCTCCGTGCTGACTTGTGACTTCGTGCTATCGCAGACACCATCATCCGGTTTCTGAACAGATTATCCAGCCAATTTCATTCGCCGAGATTGGATCAAATCATTTTCATTTATCCCCCAACGGTGCCGCATGTTTGATATTAACAAGAAATCGTTTTATTGGCTAATTTTGGAATTTAAATCCTGCTTTCATGTCCAGAACTCTAACCAGTCGCCAATTCCGTATATATATATATATATATATATATATATATATATATATATATATATATATATATATATTGATATATATGTATATATGTATGTATGTATGTATTATGTACGTATGTGTGTATGTATGTGTGTGTGTGTGTGTTGCATCTCAAACCAGACACCAGGTTTGTAGATTAAAAATTACACAATTACAAAAGCAGTCTGCTTGTACCTATCACTTTGAACTTCCTTCTTTATTTACCTCTCTCTCTCTAATGATTTTATTTTATTTACCCCCTCTCTCTCTCTCTCTCTCTCTCTCTCTCTCTAATAATTTCATTTTATTTTCCCTTCTCCCTCTTTAATCGTTTTATTTTATTTACCCCCGCCTCACTCTCTCTCTCTCTAATCATTTCATTTTATTTGCCCTTCTCGTTCTTTAATCATTTTATTTTATTTACCACCCCCCTCTCTCTCTCTCTCTCTCTCTCTCTCTCTCTAATAATTTCATTTTATTTTCCCTTCTCCCTCTTTAATCGTTTTATTTTATTTACCCCCGCCTCACTCTCTCTCTCTCTCTAATCATTTCATTTTATTTGCCCTTCTCGTTCTTTAATCATTTTATTTTATTTACCACCCCCCATCTCTCTCTCTCTCTCTCTCTCTCTCTCTCTCTCTCTCTAATAATTTCATTTTATTTTCCCTTCTCCCTCTTTAATCGTTTTATTTTATTTACCCCCGCCTCACTCTCTCTCTCTAATCATTTCATTTTATTTGCTCTTCTCCCTCTTTAATCATTTTATTTTATTTACCACCCCGATCAAAGTTTTTTGTATAAGTTTTCGTCGTTACAAACTATTTTTTCTTTTTTTAATTGAATTGAATTTATTTTGATTTATTTATTTTCTTGATTTCTGTGGCCCATAGGACGTTATTTTTAATCGTGGTTCACAGACGCTGGCGTGCCCTACTTTACAAGAAGTGAATGTTCATTTAAACTAAGTTAAATCTTCATATTTCAGTCTCAGACTCCCTATCTATCCCAGCTTCCGATTCATATGCTTCTCCTGTAGCCTTCTATATTAATCCATATGGGCGTATGTGAATGTACAAACATCTCCCATTACCCTTTATTCCACAATGTGTCTTTTAGCCCTCTAGCTCATGAGCCCGCAATACATACATAACTCGCGCTGAGACGTCCCCGTCTCCCAGTTTGCTCTGGAGTTGATTTTTCTGAGTGAAACTCGTTCTCTGTAATAACAATTTATCTGGATGCCAATCCCTATCTTGATTGTTTTGTTTTTCTTTATTTGTGTGTTTCTCTTTTTTTTTATTAGGAGTAGATAAGCTTACGTAGCGCCTGGTCAATAATCCCCTCTTCTCCTGAACAAGAGTGGGGTGGGGCACATCCCTTATTTCCCGTTTAGAATGGGGTTCCTGGATTCTTTTCTTTTCTCTGGCCGCCGTAGTCATTCTATCTCTTTTGATGTGCGCTGTTTTTGACAACGAAATTGAGGCTACTGGGTTGGCAGTTGTTTGGTTGCTGTTTCCGACTGTTTTTTTTTGTTTGTTTGTTTTTAATTTATTTTAAGCAATTCACCCCAAACAAAGCGAGAGTGCCACTAGTACGCAAGGGGGGGGGTTACAGAGGATTCAGTACAAGAGTAAATTGGCCTGTTTGACGAAAGAATAAAGAAAAAGACGGGGAACAAGCTCAGGATGTCAGATGTCGATTGACATTACACTTGAATATTTGAAGATTATACTTATCTAGGAAACAAATAAGGAGAAGGGAGTTCCACAGACGGCAAGCGAAAGAGAAAAAGCTTCCCGAGTAGAAGAGACAGTTACATTTAACAGTTTTGACAGTAAAAGTGTGGGAGCGAGACCAGATCATTCGTATATATGTTTCCGCCTATGTCTATATTTCTGAGATGAGGTGTTATGTACATTATTTAGATTTTTCGGACTATTGTCCTCATCTTTGTCGCCATATTTATCACGTTTCGGCCATTGTACGCTCCGGCCTTCTTCAAGTGGTAGTATTTTTCAATTTGTCTCCATATTTTTGGTATATCGGGTCCGTACAGATCCTTCAGAGTCTGTCTATATTTCTGAGATGAGGTATTATGTACATTATTTACATTATTCGGGCTATTGTCCTCATCTTCATTCGTGCCAGTTTCCTACCGGAAACTGGCACAAATATCGAACCATCTGACATTCCTACACCGAAGCAGAGACCTACAACTCATCCCTTCAGGCTTGGCACCAAGACTCCCCGTCAATTCAAGGAGAGCTCGTCGGGTCGCAGAGAAAGCGGGACACGCCCTTGTCCGAGAGAGAATCCAATACAATCGTTGGATAAAACATCGACTACAAGCTCATATCTCCCAGACGCTCGAGGATTTCTTCAACAGAATTACTAATGAAGAAGACCAGAGAAGGATCCCAAGTGACCTGAATAAATCCTTCAGACATGAATTTGATGTAGTCAAGGCTCGCCAAGTGCAAAAATTAAATAGATTGAAAATCAGAAGATGACGCACAAGGAGTCAGTATTGAATAAAGGTCTCAACTTCGCCACAACCATCAGACGAGTACCATACTTGGACATCATTGTCAGAGTCGAGGAGGTGGCCTTGAATATCCCTCAGGCTCAGGCGGATGAACGGAGATGGAAAGTAAGACAGACCTTGGAGAGAGCCAAGCCGCCCAGGTCTAACATAACAAAACTGGAGAGGCTGGCGAGTGGATCTCTACAGAGGAACGAAAACATCATCATACTACCGGCTGACAAAGGCAATGCGACTGTAGTGATGGACAAATCAGATTATACAAGAAAACTGGAAGACCTCATTAGCAATGGTAGCTACAGCAAAGTAAAAAAGGATCCTACTATGAAAACGCAACCCAAACTGTCACAGATACTAATTAAGAACAAGGATCACTTCGCACCTAAGATGTATAGGCAGTTATCGCAGCGTTACAACAAGCTACCTCACATATACGGTCTCCCTAAGATTCACAAAGACGGTATTCCGCTCAGGACGATTGTTAGTTGCCAAGGCTCTGTGTGCCACCCTCTGAGTCGCTTCCTTGTAGATCGGAACGTCTCCTTCATATGCCCGAAACTCCGCCCACTTCGTGGAAATAATCAAACATGCTCCCATCCTATCCAACCAGATGGTGAGCTTAGACGTGGTGAGTTTGTTCACCAAGGTACCCACTCTCAGAAGTCAGAGACAGATTGGCCTCAGACTCTTCCCTAGAAGAACGGACCAGTATTCCAATACATAATCTGATGGAGATGTTGACTTTCTGTACACAAACAACAGACTTCGGAATGGGATCACACATATATCGACAGGATGAGGGCTTAGCAATGGGCTCGCCAGCAATGGGCTCGCCAACAATGGCGAATATATACATGGAATACTTTGAGGAAATGGCATTAGAATCTATATCTCTAAAGCCAACTATATGGTTAATGTACGTAGATGACACCTTCATACTCTGGCAGGAAGATGTTAAGGTTCTACTGGACCATGTGAACTCAATAAGACCTTCGATACAGTTCACAATGGAGAAAGAGAGTAACAACACACTCTCATTCCTGGATGTTCTAATATCTCGAACAGAGCATGGGTTTAAGACATCCGTATACCATAAACCGACATTCACCGGACAGTACCTCAATTTCAACTCCCACCATCCATACAGCGTAAAGAAAGGGATCGTCCGTTGCTTACAACACCGAGCAAAAGTTATAAGTGGCGACCCAGCGACGTTAGATAAAGAATTGGTCAGTATAAGTAGTACCCTACAACGTAACAACTACCCTGGGTAAATGGCAGCAGCTCCCAAAAATTGGGATAGGCGGGTACAAGAGGAGGAGGACAACAACACCCAGAAAACAGTCTGCCTGACTTATGTGAAGGGGTTATCAAAGAAAATTCAAAGGATCTGCGGTCCATATAACATCAGGACAACCTTCAAAATCTTGACGACACTGCGCAGATATCTCTCCCGAGTAAGACGCCCCATAGAGGAGAACATGAATAAAGACTGTGTCTACGCTATCCAGTGCAGCTGCTGAAAGGAATATAAAGGAGAGACAGGCCGCCCCCTCAAGGTAAGCTTCAAGAACACCAGAAAGCCGTAACGCGAGGGGAAGTAGAAAAATCAGGCGTGGTTGACCACATATGGAGAGAGAAGGGAGATCACCGCCCTCTGTGGGATTATGTTGAGATCATAGACAAGGAACACCATTGGAAAATTCATAAACTTAAGGAATCAGCACATATGCTAGGCTACAAAAATCTCCTGGGCCGACCAAACATAGAAATAAATACAATATGGGAACCAGTAATAAGGAGTGCCAGAGAAAAGCAATGATTACAACAAAAGTTGCAATATGAGCCTTGGTAAAAACATGAATTATAACAGCAAAATTGCAATATGAGCACTGGTAAAAATGGTTGCTGAAGACATTATGTTTATAATACCCAGAAATTCATACACAGATGTCCTCAAGGACACATGGCACAGTGGATAAAGGCGTTGGTTAGATCCAGTGAAGGACCCAAAGAGTGTGAGTTCAATACCCGGTTAAGGCAGTGGAGAACTTTCAGAGGGAAATTAACAGGAGATAACTGATAAATGACATCCATCAAACATGGCACGTGGAACTAAAACAGTCTACCCCAGTGAGCGAAATAAAGGGTTCAGTTCAACATTCCAACAACCTGAAGAAGAAAACGTTGTGATAAACATGGCGACAAAGATGAGCACAATAGTCTGAATAATGTTTCTGTCTATCTCTCATTAATTATAGTAAGTTGTCTCTTTGTTCTTTTGTTTCTAAAGATTATTGGTGGCTCTGCAAGTGTGTGCTAAACAAAAGCAAACTTTTGGCACTTTGGGCTTTATATTCGTGACATTACGCCAGATTAAGCTATCTAATTAAATGCCTATATAACCTCAACTGGTAATTTCTTCCAATAATTAAAATTTAATTCAGGCGTAGTTATCAGGTCTTTTTTTTTAATTTTTAAATATGAAATTTTTCGATATTCACAAGAATTTTAATTTTTAAATTATTCTCGATTTTTGTTTCCTTTGCTCTTTTGTCATTTGACTGACGATTGATATTATTCTTACGACCTTGTGTTGACATTATATCAGACAGACATATTGAATGTATCTAAATAAAACCTGTAAAATTGTCTTTTAACTGCTTCTTTCCACAAAGCCGGTATTGATTCTTTCATTCCAGCAAGGGAATACCAAATTAAACCGATTTCATCATTCTGTTTTTCGCCTGCATACTCGGCCGCTACAGTTCACAGGAACTACTTCCGGCTGTAGCACAGCGACTCGTCTGATTGAAACAGACGGATTTTTTTGTCTCTGCTATCTCTGTGCGTAATGAGTTCAAATGGGTCCTCAAAGAATCGAAGTTGTTCGATGATAGAATGAAACAACGTATAGCATCTCGCAAGTTCTGTACAAGAGATTATTGGAAGATCTGCAAAAGTGTACAGGACAACGGCAAATCCCCAATCCTTTCTCTCTTCAATCAATTCGACATCCTGACATCTACAACAGATAAGGTAGAATGCTTTGCTCGGAATTTTTTTCCAACTTAACACTCGACTCATCCGGAGTACCCACACTTGATTTTCTCACTAGAAATGAGGATCTACTGAGTGAGATGCATAACCCCGTCGATGGTATTAGACATCATCTCTAAATTAGACTCACATAAAGCAAGTGGAGGTGACGGGATACCAGCCATAGTCTTAATGAAATTTGACCCTGAGCTGACTCCATTTCTCCCCAAACTATACAACTCCTGCCTCGCTGATTCTTGCTTTCCGGCCTGCTCGACGTTCTCTTCTGTCGTCCCTGTTTTTAAGAAGCCTGGATACACTTCTGAGCTATCTAACTGCCGTTCTGTCAGTCTCTTAGGACTACTTGGAAAAGACTTCGAGGCTTTAATCAATGCCAAAGAGGTTAAGCATCTTATCTCCCACGACCTATTATCTGACAATGTGCTTATAGTCAGAAATAAATATGTATACCAAGCTCTTGATAATAATGCCGAACCTTGAGCTGTGACTTTAGATATCTCAAAGGTGTTTGACAGGGTTTGGCATGCCGAACTTCTACATAAGCTTCGGGGATACGGTATTACAGGACGATTATTTGACTTAATCCAATCATTCCTGTCAAACCGTGAAATGGTCGTCCTAAAGAGGTTCTCTTCCAATTCCTTTCATACGAACGGTGGTGTTCCCCAAGGATCTATCTTGGGTCAATTATCTCTTTGATGTCATCAGTTCGCCAGTAGGAATACCATTTACTCCTGTCTCAATAGTAAATCCGGCATAGCTGACAAAGTTAACCTTGCAGTTGGTCTCGAAAAAAACCTTCAATGACTTGAACAGGAAATTGTTTGTAAATTTTAATGCCTCCAAAACGAAACTGCTCTCATTTAATCAGCATAGACAAACCACTCTGCTTCTTATCCAGCATGGTTTATGCTCAACTTCACGTCTCACTTCGCCTTCTTAGTCTCACGTTTGCCACTGACCTGAGATGGAACAACTACATTGAATCAATAGCTGCATCTACCGCAAGGAAAGTTTGTCCTCTGTGTCGTTCCAGAAGGTTTTTCTCGCCTGAGTCAATCCTTCACATTTACAAATCAACCATTCGTCCTTACATTAAATACTGCTACCATATATGGTCTGGTGACCCCGCTATTCATTAGAGGTCCTCGACAAAATCCAAAGACGGATATGCAATTTGATAGGTCCTGACTTGTCATCTTGGCTCCACTCACTTTCCCACAGACAAGATTATACCTTCCCTCTGTTTTTTTTCTACAAATATTTTCATGGCAACTGTTCTGACGAACTATTTTCAATGGTGCCTCGACTGCATGCATTTAAACGTGATACTACGTTGGTATCTTGTCCCACCCTTTTATTGTCGAAACAGTTAAATGTAACCTCCTCTTCTACTCCAACAGCTTCTCTCGCACTTCCCTACAATGGAACTCGTTTCCTCTTACTTGATTCCCTGATAACTATAATCTTCAAAAATTCAAATGCAGTGTCAATCGTCATCTTCTGTAGACTTGATTCCCGTTCTTCTTTTTATCCTTCAGTCAATCCCCCACCCCTATACCCGGTCTTTTCTCTTACTTTCACTCTCTATAGCCCCTTGCACCCCGCCTTGCTTGAGGTGAAATGCTTTAAAAAACAGATTTTATTTATGGGTTGTAACCTACTGCTATAAGCAAGCCAAGTAGAGATGAGCTGTAGGTGAGGAGGGAGGTGCACAGTTCAGCGGCTGTCTTCCCTGTCAGTTTTCCGAAGCCAGCTTCGTCCCTTCCATGTGCTTTATGTCGGGATGGTCAGTTTTATAAATAACTGTTTTCTTTGTCTTGTCATCTTCGTCTAAAAAAGTAATCTTCCATCCGTCACTTTCTTTCAGTCTGAGCCTCTGGAATTCACTTACTGATAACCACTGATCGAAAGTAAATGTTCCCTGTCCATTTTTGCGACAAGTCCCGCTGTTTTTAATTTAACAAAACCTCAGCTGATACATATTGCTACATATTGTATCTCCGTTCATTTTTACCAAATGTATTTTATTCAAATAAACTTTTCTTGAGTAACTGTTTTTCGTTAGCAACTTTTGGGAAAATCTTTTTCATAAATCAAATATATATTCGGTTGGTGCAAAAATAATGACGGTTTTTGATGTATTTTTTAAGGTCAAAAACCGTCATTATTTTTGCACCAACCTAATACCAAGAGATACGATTTCTATAAAATTAAATATCCTATGGCGATTCCTCTTTATAAGAAACACATTTGAATAAATCCCTTCTGGACTAGATGCGATGTGATTGTAACTTTGAACGGAAATGCGTGCACGGCTAACGCTTATTAGTAGTGAGCCTGTTTAGGCAATCTGCCAACAGGCTTATCGCTGTCTTTTCATGTCAATTAATACGCGCGCTTTTCTATCATTTTGTTGGAAAAGATCGGCCAATCTTTTACGATGGCTGACAAATTCGAGCAACGTATCTGCATCGAATTTTGAAGGCGTCAAATTGCATCCGAGATTTGAAGCAACAAAAATGTTATTCTACAGAAGGCTGCTGAGAATATCATAGAAAAATGGAAACAAAAATGACATTTTAGCATCAGGAAGAGAAAGTTGAAATTTCTTTGCCACATAAGGAGGAAAGAGGGCAAATTTGGCGCACTCAGGATGGATTGAAGGCAAACGGAACAGCAGCAAACATCGGGAGATTGGAGGTTTTGAAGAGAGTGAAATCACGCCTTAATTGCTGTTCTTTCCAGGTTCAACCTGATCCGGGGTATTAGCACCTGTTTGGGTACCAGTTATGGGCAAATAGTGGGCCCCAAACAAAAACCAAAACACCGTGATGGCATAAAAAATACCTATACTTATGACCAACAATACATTTTTAAAATAGAATTACCAACAATACATTTTATAGTAAAATGAACAACAATATATTTTATCTGTAGTTGAAAAATATTTAGTTGAATCCACAAAATGTTCAAAATATTTAGATGAAGGCATTACATAATCAATGTTGATATGCCGCTAGCAAAATCAACCAACCACCCGACAGAGGCATACAAAACATAATCTACCTAGCGAGCTTGAGGAAATAGACGATAGTGAAAGATTTGTGAGAGATAACAAAAAGACAAAATATATTAAGAGCTACAAGGACAGGGAATTATAGAGAACCATGATCGCCAACGTCCTGAAGAGGCACTGCAGATGGAAGTAGATAAATGTCACGTCTTTTAATTACGTCTGCACTTCTAAGACCACAAACTTTGCTAATTTGTTGCATTGTTTAGGCGTGATTTCCTCCAATTCGTTCTGCAATTCCTGTGCATTCTCGTTTTCTTTTACCAAACTTTTTATCACTGATGATTTTCTAGAATGGTGTGACGTCACCCCGGCCTCTCTTCCCCCGTGCTATCCTGTGACGACCAGTGTGACTTGGTATTGGTCGCGGCGCCAAATGTGACGTTCTAACCCTTGGCTGATTCGGATGGGAATCTGGTTAGATTCGGTATCAGCTTTGTCGTTCGCAACTCGCCTCCAACGTCTGGTTACCGAAGTAACTGCTTTGGTTTCTAGTCTAGCCTACCCACGTTGTGATTTGATTTTAGGTAGACGAAATCAATCAGTCAGCGGGCCGTAATGCAAGCCGAATTCGAGCAAAGCTGACATCGCACAAGTATATGCAAAAGAAAATAAAGTAACAACTCGAAAGGTTCAAATGTATTAAAAAAAAGAATAACAAATATTTTTATATCTGGTTGCTGAATACAGGACTGCGTCTTTCTCCCGAACCGCTTCTATGGATACGTGACACCTTGCGTTTGTTAGGCGAGTCTTAATATCTTAAGTGGTTTTTCAATAAACTGGTTTTTGGTGTCTTCAGGCGATATTCGTAAAACTTGTTTTGGTGGTGTGAGTCTAAGGCGGTCTTCAAAAGAAATTGTTTTTGGTTAGAAGTCTAAGTCGGAATGCGTGGATATCTATCAGTCAGCTTCCTGTGAGGCTGGTCTGCGAGTTCACAGTTCAATTCTGTCTCCGTCTGTCCGCGTCTGTGGTCTTCTTGGAACTGCAACTGCCGTCTACTCGCTGCGACTGTGTTTATATGGACGACGACCAAAACCGGGTGTGGGCCGGTCGTGGTTTGGGTCCCTCCATAATTCCAAATCCACAATAAGGATTTTCTTTGTTTTCGGACAGGAAAATTTATCACTTTCCATTTTTGGAAGTCCATTACTTTCTGCTTTAGAGGGGTTCTTAAGGGAATCGTCCTCCCAAATTCTTCCTTTCTCATACTGGTACCTCACACCAATCCCCTCAGAGGGCGTCAACAGGTTTCCCTTCTTTCTCATAGTGGTATCTCACACCAATCCCCTCAGAGGCGTCAACAGGCCTCCCCTCCTTCTCATATGTTTACCTTCGCCCACCGCTCACGCCACCACTCAGCCAATGAACGCTCGACAGCGTGGGTGTGGCTAGTCTGGCCTCAGTTGAAAATTATCGTTCAAAGGAAAAAAAATCTTCCATTTTTTTCTTTTCTTTCTTTTCCTCCACCAGACCCCTACGACTCGTAATGTGGTCCTTAATCTCTATCTTAACCGAATGTCGTCTGGAATTCGTCAACGAGATTTTCGCCAGGCGTTAAATGGGTGGTCAACCGAACGTCTTCGACCCTGTCGCCAATTATCTATCCCGGTAACAAACTTTTATCATGTCCAGGTCTGGACATAAAACAGGTGTCTTTTCCCAAAACCAAATGATATCTCCGAAAGATAGTTAATGGTTTATTTTTTCCCTTTTTCTCTTTTCCCTTCTTTTTTTTTTTCTCTTTGGGGGTCGTCTAAACTGATCTTTTTTTTTCGGTTGCATCCATTATTTTTTAGCATTCTGCTTTGTAGGCCACTTGACCAATTTGAAATCTTCATTATTGCCATGGGAAGATTGCTATCTTTTATTCGCCGCGTCGTAGCATAAATTAATTCCGACAGATCCGAGATCTTACGAATTTCCTATCTTCTGCGAAAAAAATACTTTTCTTCGCAAACGAAAATAAAATCTTTACCACTTTTCTTTTGTTAAAAAAATAACATCGTTCAGTATGTCTTTCGTGATAGCTTCTTCTCACCTTAAGTATTTCTCGCTTTTAATTTTCACGCAACCGTTAAATAGTGTCACAATGGAATCTAGTCTTTGGCTGAGCTTCGCTATAAATTCGACCTTTTCAGCTTCGAATAATTATCCTGCATAACTGTGTCCGCGGCAAGAGCATACTCCCAAAGAAAGGAGATGATATTAAATTATATTCTTATAAACTGCAACATAACCGAACGGGCGTGTCAAGAAAAGCGCCAGAGAACTTGTCCAAAATCAATACAGCACTAACTCTGAATATAACGGATACTCTTTTTTACACAGCTGGAAAGTAATTTCTTACTTTTATGTTTTATAACACACTACTTGTCTTTGGAGTCAACCAAATAAAACGTACTTCCATCACTAAAAAGCAATTTGAACCAATTTTCCGATCGTACTGGCACTATATTGGTTTGCAAAGTCTTCTTTTTTATTTCTGATGAGACCTTGGTCAGAAGGAGAACGTGTCTGTTGCCCTGCTTCACATAAAGAAAGCATCACTGTCTGCAAAAAATAGTTCCATACCAATTTTTTGGGTTACCTGACGCGCACAATTACAGACACTGTTACAAAATAGTCCACGATCGATGAAATCTGAACCGCTGAGAAATCGTGTTTCATGGCCACGCGAGAATCTTCGGTTACTTAAAAGAAACAGTTTTATAGTAAAGCTTTAATATTTAACAAATTACACTATTAGTTTTATTGCGATAACATTCATCGTCATTTCTTTAGATTTAAGGAGAAAACATGACGCCTGATTGATTCATCAACTTTGAAGCGAGTTTCTGTTGTTAAAGCATAGTGGACTGCTGTGCATGGAGAAAGAATGGTTGATTATTTTGCAATGTTCTTACATTTCGTTACGATTATTTTTCATTTTTTAATCAAAGGCGAGAAGAGAGAACTAAGCATCAATGGCTAGAAAACAGAATGTATGGTTTTTGGTAAGAAAAACAGCCCTGGATGCAAAATACAAATTGAAGGTAGTAAAAGAAAGTGAGTAGAAAGGACTAAACATTAACGGCAATAAGACAGAATGTATGTTTGTCAGCTAGAGGAACAGTCCAAGACGCGAACTTCAAGTTGGTACCAAAATTAGGAAAATACAAAGTTTTAACTATCTAGGAATTGTGTTAACAGACAGCAAAAAAAATGTGACATGTTCCTCGAGGGAAATCATCAGAAATTTGTAGTTTAAAAAGCTGTAAAATCGACCTTGCTAATCAGCCGCTCCTTTTTAGCTAAACTGGTATAGCACGTCAGGCTATATAACGGTTCACTGTAGGGTACAGTTTCGATTCCTGTCGAAGAACGCATATTTTATTTGAAATGTCTCGGACATTCAGGTCTGTAAATGCTGTTATTTATTAAAAACAGAGAATTTATTTAAATATTTATGTCTATATAAATAACGCATAACAATAAAATATATTAAAATGATTGTCGGACTTAGTCCATTTCGTAATATATATATATATATATATATATATATATATATATATATATATATATATATATATATCGGATTTCATTGCTATTTGCACGATTTAAAATCGATGAATTTTTACATCGCTCGGTTCATTCTTATTAATCCATTGTTTATTGGCAGTTCAAAGAGGAGGAGTTAAATAAAGCAACTTCAGTGTAGTTCGACTACAATAAAAAGGCGTTTTATAAGAAGTTTTCAGACTAGGACAGATAAGCCTATTTAAGATAAGCTGGAGGGTACAGAGGTCGATATCTTGTGATAAAGAGATATCAAAGACGAAGAAAATGTAACAACACCTCACCTCTTAAACTTGAAAGTTTATTTTTATTCTTTCCTATCGTAATCTGTGATACAAATAAATCTTGATTTTTCTAAAGAATAACACAAAATTTCTTTACGCAAAATCATAAAACCTTTTCAGAAGAATGATTCATATCAAAAAGTAAAAAATAATTTGAATCAATTCTTAAGAACGTGGCCTAATTTAAGACGAAAATAATTACATATTTTCTCATATATACAAGAAGACAAAGCTTCAAAACGGGAAATAAAATCACGATTTTTAACGCCATCTTTTCAAAGCAAACAGATAGAGTTTTGCTACTAGTACTTGTCGCTTACTAGTTCCTGTTCTGAACTAAGATAAGTTGAGTAAATATCAAACAGATTCTAAAGAAAATGCATTCTCAAGAGTCTACTTTTCATGAAAGTACTTTCTCAAGAGAACGCATTATCATAAAAGCACATTATTTACATTTTAATAATAGTGGCCCTTCTCAATGACAACCAGTAATCTATCATCCATTGATTTTTTTCATTCTTTTACTTCAGCAGGTTCAATGTCCTACATGGTAGTTTTAATTGCCTCCCATATGTCAACTTTGCTGTTACATTGTTTGCAACCTTCATATAATTTCATCTTCACAATTGACCATATATTTTCGATCGGATTCAGATCAGGATTTGATGGTGGCCATTCCATTATCTTGTCTCCCGTAAATCTTTTATGCCCAAATAATTCACGGCTAAGCTTACATACATGTGAAGGAGCATAAATACACACTTCACATTGAAACTGCGCGCCAGCGCGCGCGTTTTTTTGTCTTATATTCACGGATAAACTTCTTAGTATACTTATTAACGGAAGAGAGAAAATTACTACATTGCTACATATTCAATAATTCATTTATTCCGTGTATATTCGATATTAGCTCAATGTCATCATCAGGGTTTGCTTTTTCTAAGACAAAGTTGTTGTGTTCTCAAGGAATTTCCGGAATTTTGTATGCAGTCAGGCATGTTGTTTATAACTCTAACATTTTTAGGAATTTAAAACAACATGCTTGGCCGCGTACACAATTCCGGAAAATCCTTGATGAAAACACAACTATACTTAATCATGAAAACAATAAACAAAAATTAAAAATTCTTGAAGCTATATACATAAAACAGTTGAAATCTAACCTGAACAATGAAATCTCCACTTGTATTCTTAAATGCCTATAATTGGTAAAAGAAGCCATTGGTTTATACCAACGGCTTCGCATACTTAACACTTCTCGAATTCACTCTCGCGTGGTCATCTGTGACGTCATTAGCTACAGTGCGATTTTCGCGTCCAGCGTCTTATATGCGCGAGTTTTTCGTTGCTTGGAAATCTTCCATGTAAACAAAAACAGACTATCATCACTGTCTTGTCCGTGTATTGCTTAATATATTGTAATGTAATTGTCATCTTTGATAATGGCTTATGTAATTCAAAAGTTTAGATAGGATTAAAAAATATGTATCAATATTGTGATTTTCTTTCTTCGTTTAATGATAATGTTATTAATATTATCAGACAATAAGAAAAGAATTTACATAAAACAAATGGACAACACTTGTCTATATTATTTAATGAAACATGTATCAATATATATATATATATATATATATATATATATATATATATATATATATATATATATATATATTGATAATATTAGTTTTGCTCTACTTATTGTATCGAGCACTTTATTTAGTTATTTTGTTTACTCGTATCGGGGTTTTTTTCTTTGGACTTTGAACTTGCATCCTAGACGATTATTTTCGGCTAACGTACATGTTCTTGGTTCTTTCTTTTTTTATATACCTTTTTCACCTTTGGTATTGGTTTGATTATTTGCAAATCAAGACAACGAAGGTTTTCCGAACGAGTATAATTTCTTATACTTATAAGATTACTACTATTTATATATATATATATATATATATATATATATATATATATATATATATATATATATATATATTGATATATATTGATATATTGATAATATTTGTGGACAATATATATATAATATAATATAAAAATATAAAATATGATATAAAATTCATACTTCCAAGAGGATAGAATCCAAGTAGAACTCAATGTACGTTCTTAAGAATTGATTCAAATCATTTCTAATTTTTTATATTAATCATTCTGAAAAGGTACAATTTGTAGGTCTGATGAATTGGATCGTGATTACGATTCCAATATGGTAAATTATAACCATTGAATATGTTTGAGCCTCATATATATATATATATATATATATATATATATATATTTATTTATTGCTGTACTAATCCAATATCCTATAATCCTGCAATAAAATAATGCATTTATAAATAACACTGGAAAACTATTACTAAAAAGTTAGGATTCGTTTTATGAGGATAATTATAATTTCCTTGCTGCAAACTGCGAATTGTGTTTCTAAAGCCTTCTGCTTGAAGAACCTGCAGCAGTAATCAATAAATATCTTGAATTTTATTTAAGGATTAAAATGAAAGTCAGAAATAAAATCAACTTGAGAAAGACACGCCTTTTTGTGTTTTATTTTCTTCATGGCAATGTAAAAACATCAATACAATAGGACATCATTTATGCTATATAGTTTTTATTATTAAATAAAAAAAAATATCAATAAAAACGATTATGGCAAATATTCGAATCACTCAAGTAGTTACATCTCCCAACTTGAGTTTCCTCATTTTATTGTTTTGTTTTTTATAGTTTGAGATGAATTCTATACAGAATTTTATTTTTGAAACGATTGTCTGTAATTAAGAATTATTATTAAGCTAAATAGTCTTATGAACATTTGAAAATGTTGATGATTTGTGTTATCGATTTGATTTATGCAAGAGTTTGATTGTCTCGTGACTTGATCGATCAATTTGACAACTTGATAGATCAATCTGACATTTTGATGAATCAATTGCCGAGAGTAATATTTTTAAAACAATAATAATAATAATAATAATAATAATAATAATAATAATAATAATAAAAAGCTGATGTCTTACAAGCAAACGAACAAACTGAGAAGAGAGTGGCCAATTAAAATACAGCGGTGTAATTTTCACAAACAAAACTCACGAGACTTTAAAAACAGAATATTCTTAATTACAGCGGCCTTGATAAAATCAACTTTTAAAGTTATAAAATCAATTTTATGTACCTATTATAACTTCTTGGTGTTTTCGCCTGTTACCACGCCCTTAACTCATCTTAAATAGGGATTATATCTGGAAAAAGAGCTTTTCTAGTAAATATATCTATAAAAGTGTAAAATAAAACTAGACTTCTGCAGTAAAGGTAAAATGAATCTGGCAGAGCCATGCATGTAAGATTCTTTGCACAATCGACTGACCCATTTCATAAGAAGCGAAACATAAATAATAAGCAAGTCAATATTTATACGTCTTCCATTAAATAAAATATCTCATATTAACAAAATGTCTTCTGTAAAAGTCTTCCGCACAGCTTCCTTGGTTTCCGATAAAAATTAGAAATTATATCATCATACATATTTGAAATATCAAATATAAGAGAAATTATATCTTTTTTTTAAGAAAACCTGAGTCCAGCATCAGTTTAAGAATTAAGGCGAAATTTTAAGATAATGAAATAACGATTGAATTATTTCAAATAACGTTTTTTTTATAATTTCATATGAGTTTTTTTTTTCTTCTTCATGAAATAAAAATCAAGACGAAATCTTTGTTTTCCTCCTTTTTAAAACGTTGTTGACATTCAACAAAACCTTTGTAGTTAAGACATTAGGGTTGCCTGATATCATCTAGAAAAATACGCACACTTTTTTCTATAACTTCCAGTGTTTCCACACTTTTTTCTATAAATTCCAGTGTTCAATTTCATATAAGAATTACGAAGAATTAATCTGAATTGATTTGATCAATTATTTTTTAAAAGTGGCATTTTAGGAAGCGAAAGAAAACGCTATTGTCGATTTAAAAAAAAAAGAGATTAAGTCATTTTTGTTTAAATAAAATTTATAAATTTATTTCATTTGAACAATTACTTTTTAGTAGTTAAATATTTCTCGAAATGTGATTTTTGCAAAAATAAACTAAAAATTTAAAAGATAGTTATTTTACGAGAAATTGTGTATTTACAAATAAGATAGAATTACAAAAGTTTCCCTTCGTAAATTTCTCGTTTGGTAAAATAAAAAAATACAATTCCATTATATTGCAATTATCTGAAAAGCATTGCGTCATTGACAATTCCATGTACAAACTCTAAAATGCTGTCGATTTGTTCAAGACTACACTGGCTAAAGAAATTACATGAAACCCTCGACAGGGGATGAGTTTCAAGGTCGTGTGGTAGGAAGAAATTTGAGGTCACATTAAAAATAATATTTATTGTTCTTCACTAACTGATTATATGCAATTATTTTTTTAATCATGCAAATAACTGAATATTACATTTTATTTAAATAGGTGCCCAGGAAAATAATATATGGCCAACTGATTCTGAAAGAAATACAAAATGACGTTCTTTATGAATGGGTGATGTGATGAAAACTGGGCAAATGATCAGAATCCGTTTGAGAAAAAAAAAACTTTGTTGAGATTTTGTAATTCAAACAAGTTATCGAATCGAGGACTGGCGACTAGATCTTTCAAAGAAAAGAAGATTTGTCAGATAGTAGGCGTCGCTATTCCAGCAAATGACAGAGTGAATTACATCGAGGATTAAAATCTGAGTAAATGAATCTTACTCGAGAAAAAAACAAAAAATTACTGACTATGAAAGCAGTTAATGTATTCAGCAGCATCGAAATGCTTGAAACAATCTTGAAGTTAAAAAAAAAATCAAAAAGATTTAACTCTTTCAAACGACAGCATTTCTAATGCGAGGTAAAGAAACTTGCTGTCACTTGATACCCATTGAAATGTGAAATCAGTGGAGATCACACGAGTATGACAATTTATATGTGAGTAAAATAATAGGATTCATCAGAAGTTGTATTTAAAAGAATGCAGCTGTGATAAAACCTTCAAAACATCTTGGTAATGAACTACAATGTTCTCTTACGACAACTTTCCCTTTCTTATATTGGTTAAAGAATTTACTTTATTTCAGGTATGTTAATGTCATAATCATACCTGTAGACTTCATTAGATGCGGCTATTGCACTGTTTCAACTATGAGACGCAGTCACTGCCGAAGATCAAATAAGGAATGAACTTAAATGGCCAGATTTTATTTCCTGTAGTAATTAACGCTGACAGCTGAAATGGTTGTGCGTCTAACGTATATAGACAAGCTTATCAAAGTAAATGGTGTACAAGTCTATTCTTAAGGGTAGAGGATATTTGTTTTCAAATCATTGTCTTTATTCATTCCTATAGATAGACGCTCTGCGAAGTTGCGATAAAAAGCAACCGAAATTAAGATGAACTGAGTGAATCAATTCCCCGGTTTGCTCCTCAGAATTTGGTTCACTCTGTAGTTCCAGACATTTTTCTTGTCAGAATCTATCTGACACATTTATAAATCTAGCAGTCGTCCGTGTATTTAAATATTGCTGCCATATCTGGTATAGAGCTCTTGCTATATAGCTCGAGATTCTCTACAAAATCCAAAGAAAGGTTTACAATAATATCGGTCTTGACTTGGGATCTCGACTTCTGTTACATTTCCAACGCTGTCACTTGGCTTCTGTCTTTTCTATAAATACTTTCATGGCAGTTTAAGCGTACTACGTGATTGGCAGTTAGGTCTCACTGTTTTTTATTCCTGAACTACTAGATGAAACCGTAAGTTCTATTTTAATAGTTTCTTTCTTCGCAATTCCCGCCTGTAGAACTCGTTTCAAGATTTTTGCTTCCATGTTACCGACAATTTTCAAAAATTTAAATGCAACGTCAATCGGAGTTTTCTGTTTTCCTGAATCCGGTTCTTTTATTGTCCTTTCTCTTCAATAGCCCACTGCGTCTTAGTGGCATTATTGCCTTGTTTGGGGTTAAATGATTAAGTCAGAGTTAAAAATTAATAAACTTTCACTATTTCTCCATTTAAAAGAAACTAACTTATTTAAAATGTTTATTATTTCGTTTGTTTATTTTTTATTTTTATTTTTTGTTTGTTTGTTTTGTTTTTTGTTTTTTTGTTTGTTTTTTTTTTGCCTATTTTAAAATTATTTTCTCTTGATTGTGATGGAAACAAACGTACTTACTTGGTAGCAAACAGCAACTGTCAGACATACACACAAAATTGGCATTAAACTCGGACATTGTGCACTTGGAAAAGCTTCGTCTTTTCATGACTTGTCAATCGTTGTCAATGAAAAATAAATTCATGTCTTCATATTTGACTATAGAAAAGTACATATTATAAGTTTGTTTGAAGGCAAATATTTTGTTCTTTTTCTACTCAACAGTTTCCTTTCTCTAAATCAACGATCAATTTTAAGTTTCATGTAATTCATTCTGTTGGTGACATCCCAATGAGAGAGGTAGATTTTCTCAGTAAAAATACATTGACACGAAAAACATGATGCTTGGTCTAAAAATACATAGATTATAAAATCAGCTTAAAAGAATCCCCAGACGAGGTTATGTCAAAGGGTAGAATCTCGTATCGGGAAACAGCTACCCGACCCCGTTTTATACTTTGTCTACGGGGAAATTTTGGCCGATATTTAATTCGGCCTTGTGCCATATCTGACCGCGTGGAGTGGTTGGTAGGTATCCTGCAGTTGGTGATTCGTCTCCAGCTGTGCTGATCAATCTCTCCGCCTCCGGACAGAGAGGATCGCCAGACATGGCTATGCCGTAGGGCAGAGTCTCGTCTCGGCAAACTGCTACTCGACTCTGTTTTATAAGGGGTCTACAAGGAATTTTTGGCCAAGCCTACGGGCTTGGATACACCACTAAATTAGGCCTTGTGCCACATTTTACAGGGTGGGGCGGTTGGTAGATATCCTTCAGTTGGCGATTCATTGTGAAATGACTACTACTACTACTACGCGCTGCTGGCGAATCTTATATGCGTTGTTCTTGCCCTAAGTATTATCGTTCATCACCAACCTTCGAGTGATTATTCTATTCAGTAACCTTCCCTAGGTTACAATAGTGACTAAGGGTTTGAGAATACTGGCCTTGGTGAAAATTGTTGATCACGTCAGATAATGTGCTCAATCCCACCCAGAAACTCTAACTAAGCTCATAGTATAAAACATAGATGGACTTTGCGGGTGTTGAAGAAACGCATATGTAGCAAATATCTGCCACAGGGATTAATCAGACTCCCTAGCAGATTTTCATCATGGGAAATGAGTAGCTGCCTCCTTATTGATATGGCAGTCCCTGCAAACTGCAATGTATCTTTGAAGATATTCAAAAAGCTATCAAAATACAAGGACCTTGAAATCGAAATTTAAAAAATGTGGCACATGATAACACCAGCAATCCCTGTTGTAGTTGGAGCCCTCGGATTCAATGGAAAAATTCCAATAGACTCATTGAAGTGATTCCTGGTTGCCCATGCCTTAAAGAAATACAAAAAGTTGTTCTCACGAGTACAGACCATACTTAGAGAAGGCCCTTATCTATGTAAAATATGTGTGCAGTTTTTTGGGGTTTTTTTAATTGCTCAGTGGAAAATGCCATTTCTGACATTAAGTCTCTGGTCAGGACCCAGAAAGAAATGACTACACACCAGAAATCAAAGGAAATAAAATAATAATAATAATAATAATAATAATAATAATAATAATTTATCTTTTAGTGGCTAGGAGGTTGAGAAATGACCAGAAATGTACTTTTTGTTTCTTTTCCTTGTCTCTACTCCTTTGTTTAATCAATTCTTTGATAGCTTTTCCGCCAAACTGTAGTGGGGGATGTCTACCCTATAAAAATAAAACATGATAACTATCAGTCTCATTGGCATCGGAAAGTTGAACATTTGTGGAATGACACTTTGTGCCGTCCTCTCAGCATGTAAGGAATCGTAAATTTTATACCATTTTTGAATTACATTTTTCCTTTTCTTTCATTTTATTTAACTTTCATTCTTTCATTTTAATTTTTCTCTTTTATCTCCCTTCTGTTTTACTTATTTATTTGTGAAATAACCCTCAATATTAAAGTTTGATATTCCATCTGGCATGGTCATTCCGACTTACACTAAGTTAAAACTTAGTATAGTCAGTGCCATGTCTATACGCATATGCTCCCCCACTGAACCCAATAATGAACTCTTTAAACGTGGATATATGAATATAATCACCATCCGTACCGATCTCATGGGGTGTACGAGCTCTCTGGTCTTCTTCGATTGTCGTCCTAGAGTTGGTAACTTGAATATAATTGCCACTTGGCGGTCAAGGTTAAAACGCAAAATTCTACGAATTTCGGATCGGTCGTCACCCGGGTCAACAAGGACCGCGTAACTCAGAAAGGAACCAGTTTGGGGCCGAAAAATCTCCCATTGGAACAAAATCTTCCATAAACGAAGAGATAATAGGTCATCAAACCCAAACTATTCCCAACCTTGGACCAAGTGACTCAATGCCAAATCAACTACTAAAAAGAAAACGAACGAAATGGTATCGCGAAGAGTATCAGCAAGTCATGACAGCATTCTTCATTTCACGCGAAAATCCAGCAGAGAACACCACGAATTAGACATATTAAATATAGAGAACGATGGTAGTTAGTGATATAAGACCTCATCTAAACCCAAACCTGCTTGCCAATGTCCGCAAGGACATTGTGCGAAATAAAAGACTCTCAAATACAGAAATCGATAAGATAAAATTAGATATAAAACAAAATACTTTAACCCATCACTCAAACTGTAAAGAGGTGAAATTGGAAATAAGTAATATGACAGAGGATGAGATAAAAACTAAAACAAATGAAATATGAAATAACCTCCCAGGAAATCAAATCAAAGAATCTACCTGCGACACAGCATACAGTTATCCAGACGATATCAATGAAGATGATTCCCACTACATTAAGTTGGAATTCCTTGAAAACCACAGAGCTAAAATCACAAAGCAAAAACCACGTCATCCAAGTACTTAGCAGAGTAACTCTCATAATATCAGAGAAAGACCAGCTCCCAAAATTCATATGACGAAATTCAATAAACACATTGTGTACATATACAACGCTGCTCTGGAAACACTGTTAACGGATAAACTACTGGAAAATATAACAAGTTAACAACGTCATATACGCAACAGCTTTAGCAGCTAATGGGAAGCTTGGAGGGAAGACAAAAATTAACAAAACAAAACTGATGCGAAAAATAAAGGAAATCAGATGTGAGCTTTCTATATTAGATGAGCTTCCTAGAAACCCAAATATCTCAACACACAACTGCAAGAAGATCAAGCGGAATCATAACATGATATCCCTAATTGAAATTCCATCAATGAAATGCTGAAACAGAAACTTCAGTTAGAAGCATAGAGAACACGACGATACGAAAAACGTTGTAGGTTCCATCGCCAAAATAAAATATTCTAAAGGGACCTTAAGATATTTTATAGGGAAGTTGAAAAAGCACATATAAATGTCGAAAAGCCACCATCTATTGACAATGTGCAGACATTTTGGGAGTATATTTGGTGCAGCCCAAAGAAATATAACCCAAATGCAGAATGGACCTAACATGAAGAAAAAAGAATACTAGATACACCTCTGCAAGAGTGGGGAAATATAACCACAAATAATGTTAGGCAAGCTTTAACAAAATCCCCAAAATGGAAATCACCGGGAGATGACAAGGTACCCAATTTCTGGCTCTATTAACTCTCATCAATACATAAAATCCTTGAACAATGAAGATTACTGAAGTTATTACATATATCATGCCAAAAACGTGTGAAACAGATTATCCAAAAAATTATAAGCCAATAATATGCCTCCCTGACATGCCTAAGTTGATCACGTCTGTCCTGACGAACTGTACTTACTCTTTTTTCGAAACAAACAACATTCTTCCAATGGAACAGAAGGAATGCAAGAGAGTTTCATATGGCTGCAAAGATCGACTACTGATAAACAAAATGATCCTGGATGTAGTAATCTTAGCACAACGTGGATTGATTATTGTAAAGCCTTTGATAGTGTGCCACACTCTTGGATCCTTAAGACTTTGGAAATATACAAAGTCTTCCCTGTGGTAGTAAAGTTCCTTAAGCACAGCATGGGAATGAGGAACACCACACTATACCTAAATCATACCATCTGAATATCCGACATGGACTCTTTTAAGGAGATCCCCTGTCAATACTTTTGTTTTGTTTGTACTTAACCTCCCTTACACATGAACTAACAAAATGTAGCTATCGTTACAAACTAAACAAAAAAAAAAAATTCAATCACCTTCTTAACATGGATGATCTCAAACTGTTTGCCAAAAACGAGAATGAGTTGAAGGGCCTCCTCAATATTGTAAAATGCTTCAGTGACGATATAGGTATAGACTTTGGATTAGATAAATGTGCAAAAGTAACATTCAACAAAGGGAGAATTATAGAAACAGCCACAATAGTTTTAGATTTTGTCACAATGATTTGGGAACTGGAGCAAGATGAAGCCTATAAGTACCTAGGAATTAGCGAAGGAGATGGTATACAACATACCCAAATGAAGCAGTGTTATATTTTCTTGGTATATTTTTATAATACAAACATGCAAAAAGTAACTTTGCAAAATACAAAGCAAAATGTTGCTTATACTCAATAATGTTCTTTGGCTTCATTAACGAAAATCAAATTCCCTTTGGCATGAACCCCTTAATTCAATGTTCTTGAAATGAAGCTAAACTGACTATCTACATATACTCACGCACAAATACAAAAATCTTCTACTTCGCAGTTATCAAACAAGCGTAACATTTCGGTATTGAGGCACCCAGTGAGAATCACAGTTCGTCTTGCGAATTCGTCTGTGATACTCTGTTTTGCTGACATGCTGCGAAAAATGGCTCTATTTAAAAATTCAACCTACAATCAAATCACGCTGTAGTTAAACAGCGTAGAGCCCGGCATCGATTGGGAACACAGTGTACTTTTAGCGACATCATACAATCCGAAATATTTTGACTTTAAATAACCAGCAAGGAGATGATAAGCCGTAACAAAACAAGCCACTCAGTTAAGAGTACGTTTACCCAAATTATTTTGCGAGCCTGTTTTCATAACGATCGCGTTAGAACAAATGCCTTTATTTACAAAGTAAATTAAATTTACAAAGAGTACAACAAGAGGAACTAAGTGAGAATCAAACCATGGAATTGGTATGTGAGATGAGGTTTCTAATCATTATACTACTGTACAATGGCGTTTGGTTTTAGACTTAACTAATTCAAGAAACTATGTTTTCCATACAAAGTTAAAGATTCTCAGGAAAAATGCTATATTCATGACTTGCTTACTTTTTCGGATTTCTTTACTTTTTACACAAACAACGAGAGAACTCTTACGTATATCAAAATTGCAACAAGAGAAAATTCATGGTTGTTAGCAAAAGAGACATCCTAGAACGCAAATTAAAAATTGGGGATACCAAAAGCAAACAAGTACAAAAATTTAAATATCTGTGAAGTGTTTTAACAGAGAACGGAAAGTGAAGCACCAGAAGGCGAAGAGCCATTGGGATAAAGAAAGATGCCTTCAAAAAATTAAGCAATTAACAAATGAGAGAAATTCGATAAGAACAAAGAAAAGTGCGTTATACCACTCCTCGTATACGACAATGAATGCTTGACAATCTCCTCAAAGATGAAGAAGAAACTTGAAGCAACAGAATTGTGGTTCCACAGGGGGATGCTGGGAATTCCATGGACTGAACATTTGAGAAATTACGAAGTGTTAGAAAAAAATAGAACATCATGAAGAAAGAGGGCTTGGAAAATTTGATACTCACATGGTAGATTGAAGGTAAGAACGACGGAGGAAAACAGCGCATAACCTATCTAACGAGATTGCGTAAGTGGTTAGCAGAACAGGGTTTCGGAGAGATTTTTTAAAAATAACAAAATTTAGTAAGAGCAACAAAAAACAGAAGATTGTGGAGGGCCATGATCGTCAATGTGGTCAAGGGTCACATTACACAGAAGAAGAAAGATTCCACCAGAAAATATTGTTTTGTGTGTGCAGACTTAAAGGATTTGTTAAAAGTTTCAAATATTTCCTCTTCACAGATGAGTAAATACAACTTAATCTAAACTGACCACTAAACGTTGTTTGAATTGCAGTTGGTGTTATTCTCACTTTTCTTTCAGATTTTCCAATGATTCTCTCTTGGTGAACATCTCATTCAGTGCATTAAACAAAGTGACAATATCCTATTACTCCCATATTACCTGCCTGTCTGCTAAACACAGAGCAGTCAGATTCAATAAACATCGCCTGTCCATAATTAAACAAATGAATTTGTCATGTCTATCTATAGCTTTTCACATCTGGAAGCGCCATTTTGCCCATGCATCGGATAAAAATAACAGATGAAATTATGCATATTTTGACGAAACTTGGTTTGGAACAGCACGATCGATTAGAGGAAAGGATAAACAGAGATTGTGTAGCGCCCGTTTTTCAAATGGAAAAATGGAATTAGACCTTGAAAAAGCAGCATCCGAAGTTTGGACTGTAAGATGGATTGAAATACGAACCACTGACATCAGAAATAAAAACGAAACCTTCTCAACCAAAAAGCAGTCGCTTTTTTATTCATTATTATGTTTAGATTAGTCTATCATTCAGCTGAATTAAAAAAAAAAATATCCAGCTGGAAACACATGTTGATCTTGGAATTCGGAATTTTGAATTTTATCCACAGTTTGAACACTGACTTATTGCTCCACAAAAAATGGTTAAAATAATAGCAAATAACTGAAAATGAATGCGCTAAAAAGGATTTATAAAAGAACGTATTTTTAAAAACAAAATGAAAGCAAGCTTGAGATTTTCATGCTTTTGAAACAAAATGCATTCTCTAGAATCTCTCTTAGTGGTCGATTTTTTGGGAACAAAGATATACGTAACTGCCTGATGCAATAAAAATACAAAAATATCTGCTGTTGGTTCTGTCAATAAAAGGTTTAGGAAACCTAATAAATAAAGCCACCCTTGAATTTTAGAACATATATTAACTGTAAAAAATGTCAGCACTGTAAAAATAGCCAGCTTTTCTCTGCAACAAAATACTTACAAGTTCTAGAGTCAGTGTGAATCTAAAGGACTGATTGAAACATATAAATTATGAAGATCTTTATATACAATATTATGACTATTCTTTATAAGAAACGTAGATTCGTTTTGGCAAAAAAGGCTGCCATTTTGATTAATATATTGGTTACGGTTATTCGCGCTATAAAAAGATATAGATCAAAATTGGTGAACATACCGAGAGATTTTCACAAGCTCTCAATATGCCATATCCGTTCGGGACTGATTATGAGCCTCCACAGCTTTTACTAACACCTTTCTTTCAGTAATACTTTCACAGTAACTGCTCCGACGAGCTACTTTCGCTAGTTCCCAAACTGCATGAATTTAAGCGAGATACTAGATTGGCATCTCAGTCTCACCGTTTCACTGTCGAAACAGTTAAATGTAATCGTTTCTTCTATTCTAATAGCTTCATGTCTCTCACTTCCCGTCTTTAGAATTCCTTTCCTCCTACTTACTTCCCTGATAGCTATAATCTCCAAATATTCAAATGCAATGTCTGTCCACATCTCCAGATGCTTTGATCTATTCCCTGTCCTTCTCTTTATCCTTTCCTCTATCACGCCTCTTTACTCTTGCTCTAATATAAATAACTCTAAATAGCAATATGGACACGTGGTTAGGACATCCGCTTTCCGACAAGAAGATCCGGGTTCGAATCGCACTATGGTCGATTTCTCAAGAAGGTGAACTCATGATATTACCAGCCGATCCCTTCTTGTGGTAAAAAGTGCCTTAAAAACATACAGAGGGTTGACTCAAACCTCGTCAGTGAAATTGGGGTAGACAGAACTATTTCGGAACCGTCGATAGTTGAGTAAACGTGACCGAGAGTTTGAGGGTGCTGGCTTTGTTCAGATTGTTAACCACGCCAGATAATGCGATCTCTCCAAGAAACTAAGATCTGTTCAGTATAGTTGCAGTGGGTGTTGAACAAACGCAAATTTGCCTGAGCAGGCGTCTGCAATGGGGATTGGCTTTTTTTATTAAAATTACAAGTTTTTTGCTTTATTAATATAATTATGTCTCTTCTTTTTGATTTAGATATCCCACATCTTTAGTCTTATGAAATCGCCGATGCGATTCTGTGAAGGTTATTTTTTATTGGGCTATCATTTCTAGCTCTACTGTCTATCCGATTTGAACAAACAAAGAAATGACTGGCAATGATCCCACAGACATAACATCCTCTCCACATCAATCAATAGGACGGAATCAACAGTCGCTGGACGCAAATAATTTCGCCTCTATATAATTGCTAAGCCTCACCGATCAGGTTTCGCTCTCATTGATGCAGTTTACAATATTTAAGTGGACTTCTCTTTTTAGAAAAATATGCTGATCTCTTTTTGGAAATTTAGTTCCCATTTCAATCTCCAATCTATCCGCCACCAAACACTTTCATTAGCGAAATCACGTGTCTATATACAGAGAGATTCTTTTATGGAAATTGAGCCAATTTATTTTATTTGTGTGTGGCGCCATTTTGGGATAGATGCCAGTTCGTCGCTTGGTAAGTTCTCTTTTGCGAATTTCTCGCTTTACGACTCTCTTGCCTTTTGTAATTGACAAGCAGAAACAGACAGGAAATGCTGGCATCTATTCGAGAAGAAATATAGTGAGTGCTCTTCAAACAAGCTTTTCATCTTCATTTCAAAATTGAATGTCAGCAATGCTATCTAGATTTCAAAACCACTTTTTGGCCTGAGAGAAAAGTCGTGTAATTATGTTTTATCAGATTACAAATATATCGTTTAATTTCGCTCAGTAGTTTTCGAATGAGGAATCATCCTTCTGATATATCTTCCTGGTGATCTTGACATTTACTAGCAAGTGATGATCAAAATGGGAAATATTGAACAGGTAGCAAGTACCGTGCAATGAGTGGCCGAAATAACGATAAAATGTCTGCCAGGGTCTCTCTACAATGCATAAGGGATATATCCTTAAAGAGCCAAAGGATATGCAACCCATGCAAAATCAAGGCGATATTCAATAGGAATTCAACTATTCGGGGATATATCCCCCAAAATCTCGCTTGGAAGAGAAAATGACAACGAACTATACACATTCCATCATATAAACTTATGGTAAGTAATGCAAACACGATACCAAGCACCTCCTTAAAGTAAGGCCGGGAAAACATGGAAAGTTTTAATCGGAAGGAAAACATTAAAGTCAAGTATAGCTGATCATGTGTTGAGGAGGACAGTAGTGACGATCAACCCATGAAGTCGAAATTAGCAGAGAACAATAGTGAAAGAATCAGCGCATAAGTTATTCACTAAAAAACTGTTCATTTGACCTAGCATAGAGATAAACATCAAATGTGGGTGTGTTAGAATTCTTGGGTACTATTTACTTGTGAGCAAGCTAAAATGAGCTGACTCGTTTTATAGTTCACCAATAGAAGGGTTAACCAATCAGAAAGCTAAAAATATTCAATTCGACGTGTATAAAGGCAGCCATTTTGTTTTTCTCCCAAAATATCTTCACTGCCAACCTCTGATATTGAACACATTACGGACTTCACTAGATTCTATATTCAGAGACTACGGCAAACATGGTCAACATCAAATGTGGGTGACCGATTAAGAAATGAAGGACATTCAAAATATCTATCACCTTAGTAAAGATATACAGTTTAATTTTCTATTGGATTATTCTAATGGATTAATGTCTTTTTTGAAGCATATCTACTTTACTCGCAGCCGTGAATTCAATCTCTGGATTGGATGGTGCGAAAAAATCGATATTCTCTAGTTCAGTGTAAGATGCAGTCTATCGAAAATAAGGTAAAATAAACAAGTGAAAATTAACTGATACGAGTTATCTTCCCTAAGCATGGTAAATGAAATCAGAACTATCTAACCCAGTGGTTTGAATAAAGGGTTCGGTTCAAAATTCTGAGAAGGTTATTCTTTATAACAGACGCCTGAAGAAGTTCGAAATGTAAAACGGCTGAAATGTTGCCAGTGTAACAACCAAGATGAGGATACTAGTCCGAATTTTAAGGCTTATAATAATGACAACTTATTCTGAATGTTAATCATTTACTCGGGTTGTTTTTGTTAATCATTGAATTCAGTATTAATATATGATTTTTAAATTTGGAATAAAAGTCTTTGTTTACAAATACAATGGAATCGTTTTTAAGTTGTTAAGAAAAAAAAGATTAGTCATCTTGAAAATGAAAACAGTGTATTCTTTTTTCCTGGAGGAACAGTTAATTCTTGTATTCAATTGATCTTCCAAGACAGTTTAGAGAATTTTCTACAGGTAAGCAATATTTTGATGAATTTTCTAGATAGGTCTTATTGTATATGAAATGCTGCTTATAATAAATATTTTTTTACGATAACCGTTCTAATGAGCTTCCCTCTTTTGTATGTCGACTCTCACGTATATTTAAGCGTCAATTAAACCTCCTTTACTAACCTAGGGCTTCTGACGCAGGGCATGAGTTAGCGAGCTGGTCCCACAAATCATTGCAAATAAGCTTGATACGAAGAACTCTACGTTCCGTCTGGATTCCTGGGATGGGGTGGGAGTATCATTATTTAAATTATTTACACAAACTATTATCATCAGCATTATTGCAAGACTAGTCTGAATGAAAAGAAGTGCCGCACTTTTGTAGCCTTGTTGTAAACCAGCCAAAACAAACATCAACACTTACTGACCTTATCTGTCTATATCTCTGAGATGAGGTATTATTACATTATTTACATTATTCGGACTGTTATCCTCATAGTCATTGCCATATTTACAATGTTTCGGCCGTTGTACCCTCTGGCCTTCTTCAGGTGAGTGGATCTCTCAGATGAGGCATTATGATTACTTAATTTATTCGGACTGTTATCCTCATCTTCATTGCCATATTCAAAACGTTTCGACCGTTGAACCCTCCGGCCTTCTTCAGGGGAATGGATCTCTCAGATGAGGTATTACGATTACTTACATTATTTACATTATTCGGCCTGTTATACTCATCTTCATTGCAATATTTACAACGTTTCGGCCGTTGTACGTGTACGCTTCAGGTGATTGGAATTTCGGATTGAACCCTTTATTTCATCCACCAGGGGGTAGATTATTCTAGTTCCATGTGTCATGCCTCTTCCAGATGTCTCAGTTATTTCCCTTTAACTCAACACTTTTTTTTTTTTTTTTTTTTTTTTTTTTAGTTACCTTACTGACCTTATCTAATTTCACTTCTCGTTCGGTGTTTATGTTGGGATTCGAGCGAAAATACTTTTACTTTGCATATCGGGACTCACTTAAGTGCCTGTTGTGTCATGATGGTTAGTGGTTTTGTGTTTCATTTTAGCGGTAATACATATATGTGAACTTATGTCAGACTCTTTTGAAAATTATTTTTTCTACGCTTTACAAAGTATCTATTTAAAAACCGTTTAATCAATCTTATTGTTAGTAAATGCTGAAAAATTTTCATTTCAACCAAGAAAAGACTTGAAGCGAGAGAAATGTTCTATTGATGAATCCTGTGAATTACATGAACAGAAAATTTGAACAGGGAAGTTTTAAGGAAACTAGGGGCAAGGAAACCGATAGTTACTTTTAAAAAAGCTGAAATTTCTGGTAGACATAATGAGGAAAGAGGGCTTAGATAATTTAACACTCACATGACACATTGAAAACAAGAGAAGTAAAGGAAAACTGCGATTTAACTACTTTGAGTAAATGAAAGGCAGAACAAGGACAAATAGGAGTGGTCGAGTCAAAAGTTACGTACATCAACAAAAGAAGGAAGTTGTGGAGTGTCATGATCGTTTTCATACTGAAACAACTTCGTACCTAAAATGCGGAGTTGTTTGAAATAGATCGGTAGTACAGTAACCTTGCTCAGTGGGCACAATAGTAATGAGTTTACTTTAGATATACCAGTCAAGGCTTAAGTTTGGCAATGGAGAAACTTCGAATGTTGACTAACAGATCAAAATATTTTAATTTTACAACGTCCAGTACATTTGTGTAATTCGAAATTCTACAGTAGAGTAAGCTTTGTAGTTATAGATAACAGAGGCGACAGTGATTTCCGGTAAACGAAAGTATCATATTTTGTTCATATTATATGTTACAATAATGGTGAATATTCTCTGTGTACGATGTTACTTTCATTACGATCACACTTTAGATAATCAAGCTTTAGCCAGTCTAAAACTACTTTTAACCAACAGACAAATACAAAATCCCGTTACGTTGTACAAAATTGCCAGCATAATATGTGAAGACGATTGTTTTTCCCGTGAGATTTCTATGTTGATTTTCTAAGCCCGGCTTAGATGTGGCACAAGGCCGAAAGTATGGGGCACCCAGTGAGGATCGAACTCACGCCGAGGTGCCCCATATATATATATATATATATATATATATATATATATATATATATATATATATATATATATATATATATATATATATATATATATATATATATATATATATATATATATATATATATATATATATATATATATATATATATATATAAAAGAAAGAGTAATGGATAGCGGTTTGGATTGAGAAATCGGAGAGCCGAGTTCGAATTCCAGTCGAATCCATTACATTCACTTACGTGCAAATACCCTTGGGAAAGGTATGAATCCTCTTCTCCCTCCAGCTATGGGTAAAATAGCAGGACATATTGCGTTCTATAGCCTTGGATCTAGGAGAAGGACAACTCTGAATTCAAAACTTGCGGAGGGTCGTTTGGGGACCTTGTGGCACGTAGTGCACCAGGTCTCTGTATTTGGCCCTTCAAAAAGTGTGGATGATCCTGCACGAAACCTTCACCACTATAATCAAATCTCATCTGCTGTTGTCGGGCTGTCGGTTTCCTGGGAACTGATCTGCTTGACCCTCATACGACGAATTCGACGAGCGAGTCGAGTATATATATATATATATATATATATATATATATATATATATATATATATATATGTGTGTGTGTGTGTGTATGTGTGTGTGTTTGTGTGTGTCTGCATGAGGGTAAAAAATTCAGATATAAATGCAATATATCTGTAAAAGGATAATATGAATAAAGTCAAGAGAAAAACTTATCTTAGTCGACGCGTTTCGTCCTCTTACGGACTTTATCAAGACAAATATGAGGTGTTTATTTTGCAACAAATATTTCAAACTAAATATGTTGTTAGTTTTTCAATTTTTAAAAATTTAAGAGGTGCTCATAAATATTCATGAGGTTAACTGAAAAGTCTGGGTACATTATGGACAAAAATCAGAAATTCATCCACAACTTCAATCTAAAATAACTTTGAACATTCTTGAGAGTCTCACTATCGAATCTTGTCAAAATATAAGTCTGCGACCCAGATTTTTTCAATTATCTCCATTCCTGACGCAATTACTTCTTCCATAAGCCAACATTCACGACTATATAAATGTTAAAAATTCTATAACAAGACGGTTAAATTCATAACCTTTTGTTATTTTTTTAAAATTTGATATCATATTCTTATTTTCGTTTATTAGATATTAAATTACTTCACTTAGCATCTTCCATAGTTTGACTAGACTTTTCAGTTCTACTGATAAATATTTATGAGCGTCTCTTCAATTTTGTAAAAGACTAACATTTTCACTTTTGTTTATAAATACTTGTTGCGAAATAAAATCATTTGCCCTGATAAAGTCCGTCAGAGGAGAAAACGCGTCAGCTAAGATAAGTTTTCATTTTCTCTTCATTGACATATATAAATGCATGGGTGTGTGCGCGATTCTCATTTTTCTTTATCGAAGGTCGAGTTATTTTACTATCAAACAAGGAATTATTACCAATAAATAACTATCGAGATAATCTTTTATTTTGAGTTACGGCCATTTTCGCTTGATTGGCGATAATAGTAGGAGGAGGTTTACGCAGACAAGTTCGACTCGAGAGAAAAGAGATTTTGCATGAATTCTGTGTCTGCGAAGTAAATCTGTTTCGCCTACAGTCAACAAGAATGCAAATTTGTTTTAGGATTTACTTACGATTGCAATATTCAGCGTTCAACCATGCAATATTATGAATAAATAAGGCGTTTTACTTATGTCAAAATAAATCAATTGTCGAACTTATTTTTTTTAAACCTTAAGCAAACACTTGTTATACGAAAAAAGAAATATTCACTTTGCCCCAATCCTTTTTCTTCAAAATTTATAAAATTAGTTCCGACACTTTAAGTTACTATCCTGCATTTATGAATACGATGCGACTTTGTCTCGATAAGATTCCCCTCAAAGGAATTCTTGACTTGGAAAATAAGCGATCTTTTTTGGGTCACCTTTGGTTAACAAGATTTTTAAATTGCAGAAGAGGAAAATCCGATTTCCAAATTTAACTGAGATTTAATCAAAACTTGTCTTCGCTGCTGAAACATACGAAATACTTTGGCATCTACAAACTTGAAATTCAAGACAATTAAATCTTTGGCCAAAAAAAATATCAGTAGCGTTACTCATTAGGGATTAATGGAGACACATAAATTATTTCCCTCGGAAGTTTAATATAGAAAAATGTGATGCTGAATAAAATTTAAAGCATTATTTTCATGACGTTACACTTACTAGTGTCCGAATATGTATGAATAAGTAAATGGCATTACTAGACAGAAACACAGTTTACGAAACATGGTTCATAGACGCACGCATATACGCATAAGTACACGCACACACACACAAATACATGCATACATACTCTCACATATGCAGTTTAAAATTTTTTTAAATTAATGAATTTACTTTTAATCCGGCATTTAAATTCAACCGTTATTATAGTGGATACTCGTATAAGAAATAGAAGCCCTATTTTTATTTATGAAACAGTATGTATTACGTCTATCAGTCTGTGCATTCACGAAATCCGAGTAAAGAAAAAAAGTTCTCCGGCATTTTTTTAAGCAATTCACCTCAAGCAAGGCGGGAGTGCCACTAGTACGTAAGGGGCTACAGAATGTGTAAGTAAGGGAAAGACTGGAAATGGAGGGGGGTGATAAAGATAAAATAAGAACGGGGATAAATCATCAGAAGATGTCGATTGACATTACATTTAAATTTTTGAAGATTATGTTTATCAGGGAAGCAAGTACCAGGAAGGGAGTTCCACTGTCGGGAAGTGGGAGAGAAGAAGCCGTTGGAGTAGAAGAGGCAGTTACGTTAAAAAGGGAAAATAGACGCTTACTTACTGTGATATTTTGCGTGAGTGAGATTTAAATTAAGACAGATAAAATGGTGGCCTCCCCCTAAAAGTATGTGAGTCGAAGATACGATCCCTGCCGGGGAACAGATTTTCTTCATCAGGATTTCTCAAATGCACAACCTATATACGTAGCACATACATACTGTTTAATAAATAAAAATAGGGCGTTTATTTCAAATACGAAATGTTCACGATAATAACGTTTACAATAATAGAAGATATGGACAATATTATGCATTTAATATTTGATTGATTCGTTTTTTTACGGATTATCAACACTTTGCAGGTTATTTGAAGTCAGAAAATATTTTTAAACTTAAAGAAAATTTTAATATAATGATTTTAGGTACCTCCACTTTTTCGCGGGAAAACAGCATAGCGTAATAAACAAATGCCACAAACTTACCGAAAATAAATTTTTATCGTCAAAACGCTTATGTTATTATTAAGATGAAAGACCAAAGTGTATTTTAATTATTTTTTGATATTTTTTAATATTTTTTAACACGTTCGAAATTTTGGTTAAAGTTTTCTTTTTTTTACGTCATCGCGGTGCTGTAAAAATAACATTGTTTTTTTTTGCGCTTTTTTCCCGTTGAAAACCCATTGATTTGGAAATTCTTGTAAAATTAAAGTAATTGTCCGATTTTAATGAAATTTTCAGGACTTATTTCACCAATGAATGAAATTATTTTTGAAATATTTCTTTTTAGTAAATTTTAGTAAAAAATATTTTTTTTTTTAATATGTTACACCCCACTTACTTATTTTCCCGAAATTTTTTTCAATTCTTTTTATTTCCTTACAATTTTTTTTTGTTTAAAGTAAGAGTCATTGGAGATGGTAAATCACCTACTTTTTTTTTTCTAATTTGTTCCAACTTTTGTAAAATGAGCTTTGAATAGAAAAATAATGAATCCAATAAAACTATGATATTACTTAATTAGAAAAGCTTTTAATTGCTTTTGTAAATAAGTAATATTAAGGTCATTATTGCCTGAAGAAATAAATTTTTTCTGATGAATAATTAAATTTTACAAGAATTTTTTATTTGTTTTACATTTTGATTATAATAATTTATAATAGTTTAAAAATCGTGCAAAACTCTGTATTAGCTTATTTCCTTTTGATAATTAGTAATTAAGTAGAAACAAAATTTACGAGTTCAAAATTGCCAAGTTTAATAAATTTAGTGATTCCACTTTTTTTTCAAATAATTTTTTATGTTGTATTTTTCTACTTAATACATTCCTTATTTCCATGTACGGTAGACTGAAATTGCCATTATTATAAAAAGAGTTTTGTCCCTTTATTCTAATAAATAGACATAACAGTAAAACTAAAAATAAAAGGGTTCACTCAGATTTCTAGTAATTTTCATTTATGGTCATCCGTCGTAGCTGTCATCACTTGTCAATCAACACGTGGATCAAGTATCGGATCAAAATTACTGTACCAATCGTTAATAATTCGTTGTATATTTCTTTTTTATGCTATAATTAAGTAATATTTTTTTTAAATCAGATTAATTTAACATTAAATTTTCTAATTTTACTAAAATGACGTGTCAGAAATTTTTTTAAATATTTTTAAAATCGATAAATTTGTGTTTGTTTACAAATTTCTTAAAATTAAGAAAATGGCGGGTTTTTTGAAAATTTAAAAATTTAAAATTAAATTTGACATTCCAATGTATATAGTTTCTATCTGAAATATACCAGAATTGTTTACTTAATGGAAATAATAAATTTAATGATTCAACTTTCAAGTAAAACTAAAATGAAATATTCAAGCATATTTTTTCATTTTAAAAAATGCATTTTAAACTTAGGTATCGATAATTTATGCCGAAAAAGTGGAGGTACCTAAATGATTTAGTGATAGTCTTTAGTTTTATTAATTAACCCATAGATAGGGTAGAAAGGGTGGATTCGTACCTTTCCCAAAGGTATTTGTGCGTAAATAAATATAATGAACCAAATTGGAATTCGAACTCCAATTAACAATTCCGAATTATTATTCATTACAGCACGCACACATCCAAGCTTTTCAGAACAGGCTCGATGTTGTTTAACTTTATCATGACCGAGTAAATCTGAATTTCTCCAATTCTTCTCAACGTTTTGTATTCTCAATGAAGCACCTTGCTTTGAACGTATGGAAATTTTTTTTTTTTTTTTTTTTTCACGCAAATATTTTAGGTAACATTCATTTTTGGGTACACAACAAAGACGGACGACACGAACGGAGTTTAAAAACAAACGAAAAATTTATTGTTAACACACAAAAGAAATGAATGAATTACACAAATTAAGTGCTTTCCGTGTCAAATGATGGCCAATAACATGTATGTAAATTATCAATGAAAATGAAATATACATTTCTACAATTAAAATCATAACGCTGCATGGGGTCCTCTGAACAGAAAACTACATAAAATGACGAGAAACAGAAAATACTTCGTGGTAACATCGAAGAATACTTCAATCTCACCTGCCGTAGGCTTTTTTTTATGTGGGGGCGACTTTGATGTGGCATTCTATTCTCGTCTGGTGGTTGTCAAATTTCTTCTATGTTGTTTTCTTTCTTGGCCGTGGCGACCTGGGTTCCTGCAGAAGCCAGCCGTCGACTCCGAAAATTAAATCCAAGACCCCACCCGCCTGAAATATCTTATAGGTAAGCTCCAAAAAGCTTCTCGGAATTTTGAAGGAAAATCTTTTATTGATTTTTGATGAAAAACAAACGCAGCTGTTTTACCAGAAATCAAAATATATACCAAAAATATTTTCGAAATTCAAAAAATTAAGCAAGGTCCAACGCAGCGTCTGTTTTCTCTTCGAAAGCCGGACGGTGCACGCTCAAATAGCTTCAATTTCTTATAAACGTCTATTGGGATTCAATTCACTCCAGACCACAAGTAGAATTCATCCATAGATATCTGACTATATGTCTGAGATGAGGTGTTGTAATTATTTACATTGTTCGGACTTTCGTGCTTGTCTTTGTTGTCATATTCACGACGATTCGGCTCTTGTACGCTCCGGCCTTTTTCAGGAATTGATTGGAATTTCGAACCGAACCCTTTATTTCCTCCACCGGGGTAGACTGTTCTAGTTCCACGTGCTATGCCTCCTCCGGGTATCCCAGTTTCAGTTATTTCCCTTTAGTAATTCAACTTTCCAAGTTTTTGTTCACCTCTACTGTGGCCAGCTATTGAACTCAGAATTCTTTGGGTCAAGTCGCTGGATTACTTCAACCAACGCTTTTATCCGCTGGACCATGTGCCTAAGTATGGTGTGTTAACTAGAACAATCTACCTGGTGAACGAAATAAAGGATTTACTTCAAAATATTGACCGATCGATACTAGAAAAATAGTCGGTTACTTATATTATTCTAATCCTTTGTGCCATTTCATTTTTTTTTTATTTCAAGAGTCAGATCAAACCCAAAATAGAGAATTGCTGTCATATCTGGAACGCAACTGCCTAATCTGCACTTTTCAACTTGACAGAGTTCAAAATTGTTTACGCGGCCTTGTGGAGGATGACTTTCTATTTCTGCTGATTCAATATCGAAAGTTTAGTAGCTTCCACGACAAACGTTAATACAAGCACCATTCTAATGCCATCAGCTTAGCACTTTAAATGCAAAACCCGCCTAACTACATCGACAGTGTTGAATCCCCGCCATTCTCTACATATTCCACTGGTAAATAGGATGTTCCGCTCATAAAGATTCATCCCGAGAACAGCAACTTTATAGAATAGATTCCCACGTAGATATTTCCTCGAACACTAAAATCTTAACTTCTTAAAATAATCGGTTAAATGTCAACTGTCCGCCATATCCTTGTTGTCTTCACTCTTTACTTCTATTTTTACTTTCGCATACTTTATTCAATCAACCACGACCTTGAGTGATTCTTAAATTTTGTATTGGGTGAATTTTAGTAAAACAAAATGTTGCTTCGATGTTTCATGGCGATGTTGTAGAAATATTTGGGAGCTCTAGCAGATATGACACTTAATTTATACAGCAGCAGATTATCAATGGCATTTTTACAAACAATAAATGATCAAGTAAATGATCAAGTTTTAATTATCCATGTTTATAAAAGATAATTTATGAAGAGTCATGATTGCCCACGCTTTGAAAGAACTTGAGATATAAATGAAAATCTATCTATCTATCTATCTATCTATCTATCTATCTATCTATCTATCGGTCTGTCTGTCTGTCTATCTCTATGTATATTTGTCTATCTATCTATCTATGCTTGCCTACCTATCTATCTATCTATCTATCTATCTATCTATCTATCTATCTGTCTGTCTGTCTGTCTGTCTGTCTGTTTATCTATCTGTCTGTCTGTCTATCTATCTATCAATCCGTCTGTCTCATCATCATCATCATCATCATTAGCAACCGCAGCTATTGCAACTCCGCTAATGGACAAAGCTCTTTCCCAACTCCTTCCATGACAACTGTGACAGTATATTCTTAGTCATATCTTAACAACAAATGTGCCTCTATTTCATCTCTCCACCTACCGTCTGATCATTTCGAGAGCGGCTGCTTTCCATTGGACACCAATCAAACACCAATCTTGCCCGCCATCTTTTACTCTTTATTCCCGCTCATCTTCCATTGTTGTTACTTAATCACTTTTATTATTTATCTCTTATCTTCTTCTCTTCTCGAATCCATGTTGACCCCTATCTCTTCCAGTTAACCCAAACATTGATCTTTGTGTGTTATTAAGTTTGTTTTCCAGACATTTTGTTAATATCTGTGTTTCATGTCCATACGCCGAAGCTGACATTATACATTCAGTGTACACTTTGGGGTTTAAGTGAATTGGAAAGCTGCTATACATTAAGTTTCTCTTTTTATTCAATGTTTCCAACAATACCTCTCTCTTATACTCCCCCTCTCTCTCTCTCTTTCTCTCTCTCTCTCTCTCTCTCTCTCTCTCTCTCTCTCTCTCTACATATATATATATATATATATATATATATATATATATATATATAATACTTAATAACAATTATAAGAAAAACCTGTTATAAACGGCTACACAAAAGCAATCATGATTCAGCACTGGAGGTGCTTCTTGAGGCGGTGGTGGTCAACTGGAGAATAAACGATCATTCTAGCGATTAAAAACAGCAATATCTTCATAGGAAGGGGAATTGGAAAAAAAAAACTAAATTTCTAACATGCTAGAGGGCGACCTCGATTAACCAATCAGATGTTGGGCCTATGATCAATTTGAAGTAAGCCTCCGTATTCGATTCCTGTTGTCTGTACATGTTATTTAAAATCAAATATAACTTTAATTTGGTCTTAACTCAATAACATAACAGAAGAATGTAAACCATAAGATGAAAGCAAACGATGGAGTCAATAAGACGCGGTTTTATACGCTAGCTTTATACGGTGTTCATGTCATGGTTATTTTTTGTAGGCATAAAATTTATTTCTACCAATAAACCTGTCCACGCCCCGTATCTATATCGGTGGGTAGTGACCACTAGCTCAACGGGCTAAAGCACGATATGGCGGCAGTGGGAATGAAATGGGCGGGAGAAGGTACAAAAGAAACGGAAGTAGGGAGGCCATTGGATTTCGTCTCGAATGCGTGTGGTGTATGTGACCAATGTTATGTTGATGTTATAGCCGATGAACAAAAGTCCCTTTAACTTGCAAGACAACCAAAATCCGACAATTATAATAGACATCTAAATTTGATATTAAATAACTTGTACAGTCAACGGGAATCTAATACAGAAGTTAACTCATCATAGGTCCGACATCTGATTTGTTAATCGAGGGCGTTCCCAAGCATGTTAGAAAATGAGTTTTATTATCCCTTTCCCCACTTCCTGTGAGGATATTGCTGCTTTTAAACTATAACATGGTCGTTTCTTCTCTAGTTAACGACCACCGCCTCAAGAAGCACCTCCAGTCCTAAAACATGATATCATTTATGTAGCAGTTTATAACATGACCTTGTTATAATTGTTTAAAAATATTATTAACAATTATAACTTTAAATTATATTTATAGTATTATAGATTAATATTATTAACCTGTATTAGTAAATAGTGTTATCTTGTATTATTGAGCATTCTTGTAAATATTAGGTTGGTGCAAAAATAATGTTACTATTTGAGAAAACGGCATTATTTTTGCACCGACCTAATATGTTTGGACATTAGAATTAACCTACCTTACAGTTGTATATTTATAAATATTTATAATTATTATATATATATATATATATATATATATACATATATATATATATATATATATATATATATATATATATAAATATATATATATATATATATATATATATATATATATATATATATATATATATATATATATATACAGGGGAAAAGTGCTCAATATCAGAGATAGAGCGTATGTAAATATAAAAGTGAACGTTGAAGTCAACACTCACAAGCGACAGGCTGTTTCATGCTAGACGCAATCGTCAAGCGCCCTAACTATTGCGTCTCGCATGAAACAGCCTGTCGCTTCTGTGTGTTGACTTCAATGTTCACTTATATATATATATATATATATATATATATATATATATATATATATGTGTGTGTGTGTGTGTGTGTGTGTGTGTGTGTGCACGCGCGCGCACGCGCGTGTGATGTCACTTAGACCAACTTGGCCACGTAGGACCCCCTAATCAAAAAAAAAGAACCCGAATAGTGCTTTTGAAAACATATCTCCCGATTGTCGAAATATAAATATCTGCTCTTTTTTTCTATCCTAACGTAAATAAAGACAATATTTTGGAAATCGATTTTTTTAAACATTAGTTTTCAAATGAGTATTTGTAATTGAGTAGATGCTCAGGTTTTATTTATTTATTAAACAGTATATTTATTTATTTACATCTAATGGCCTGAATATTCGAGAAATTTTGTTAGAAATATAAGCGTCCTCCAGCAGGATTTGAACCTGTGTATATGCGTGCGCGCGTGTGTGTGTAATTATTTTTTTTTATTCCGACATTATAAATAGGTAATTGGTACACGAGCTTGAGTCGAAATTCCTGTTTTTTTTTTTGTTTTTTTTTTTGTTTTTGTTTTTGGTACCCTTCTAGATGATGAGTGCACTCGGGTCGGAGTCGCGATCCGTCTTGGACTGAAATTATGTGAACGTCACAGATGCAGTTGTTGAGCTTCCATTAATGAGTTTGGTTTGCATCCTCTCTCCTGTCGTCGTAATGCCGCCGCTTTCCACGGCATGCAGCAATAAACGACATCATCAAAAGAGGTTTGGATGCAGCTGGGTTCCGTTCCCAAATCGAACCCGTAGGCCTCGACCGCGGTGATGGAAAGCGGCCAGATGGGATTACCATTTTCCCTTTCGAAATGGGGAAGTCGTTGATTTGGGATGCGACCTGTGCGGATACATTTTCGGCCGGTAATTTGATCAGGTCAGCGGTTGAGCCGGGGTCCGTCGCCCGGGACGCAGAGATGAAAAAAATTGTTAAATATTCGTCTCTTGCTGATAGATTTTTTTTTACTCCTATGGCAGTGGAGACTTCTGGGGGTTATTGGCCCTCGTTCGATGGCGTTCCTTCAAGGGATTTGCATGATTGCGTCTCGATTAAGGGACGAGCCTCGTGAAACGGAGTGGCTCTTGCAACGTGTCTCACTGGCGATGGTTCGAGGTAATGCTTTCTCCATCATTGCGGTTGGCAGAGGATAGAAAAAATTGTTTATAGTTACTTTGTTCAAACTTTTTTCAATGAATAATTAAAAAAGTAAAGTTTTTAAATGGTGAAATTAGTGTCTACTGGCCTAAAGCCCTACAGTTTTAATAACCGCTTTTCAATAATGGCTTATCCTTGCTTAATAGTAAAATACGCTTGGCCTGAAATCGACTTCTCTGATTAAAAAGGTATACAGGTTCGTTTCCTTTCAGGGGCTATATTTTATTTATTACGATACACTCAAATGCCTGTATATACTAAATAATATATTTCTAGTAACAATATATATATATATATATATATATATATATATATATATATATATATATATATGTCTGTGTGTGTGTGTGTGTAATGTCTACCAGCTTAGAGATCGCAATTTTCTATATATTCCATAAACATAGTGTCACGTAGAAAGCTCAAGTTGAGAACACCAGCGCGGTCATCGGAAAGTAATGGCCGTAGGAAGAAAGAAACACAAAAATCTGTGAAAGGACACGTATGCTGAGATGAGAGATGTGCATGCTCTCCTAAAATACGATCTGAAACAGAACAGATCCTCGAATAATACACGAGAGTACACGGCTAAAATGTCTGTCATAGCTATTAATTACGCACACAAAAGGAATAGCACATAAAATTAAGCAATATGCAAACACATATATACTCAATATACAAACACATTTGTCTATATTTCTGAGATGAGGTATTATGTACAGTATTTACAATATTCGGACTACTGTCCTCATCTTTGTCGCCATATTTATTACAACGTTTCGGACGTTGTACGCTCCGGCCTTCTTCGGGTGGTTTGAATGTCGAACTGAACCCTTTATTTCTAGTTCCACGTGCCATGACTAAGGACACATGGCACAGTAGATAAAGGCTATGGTTATATCCAGTGACAGGACCCAAATACTTGTGAGTTCAATACCTGGTTAAGGCAGTGGAGAACTTGGAGATGTGAATTAAGAAGGGAGATAACTAATAACATGGTACGCGGAACTAGAACTGTCTACCCCAGCGAGCGAAATAAAGGGATCAGTTCGACATTCCAACAACCTGAAGAAGGCCCGAGCGTACAACAGCCGAAAAGTTGCGATAAATATGGCAAAAAAGATGAGGACAATAGTCTGAATAATGTGAATAATACAAACACATATATACGTAATATGCAAACACATATGTACGCAAAACTTAGATAAGTTTGTTTGCAGCAGAATTATTTTACTTACTATTGCAAATATATTTTTAACTGCCTCACTTACGCTGAAAAAGTCTTTATAATTCTAAAATTGTAACAATTGAGTCTCTTCGGAAATCGAATGCTGAATGTGTAATGCTATTGTCGTATTTTGTTCGTCCGGAAACACAATCTTTATATATAACCGTGCAAGCAACATTTCAAACGATTTCCTCATCTGACGAATGTGTATGAGACAAGTGTGTCTTTGTAACAGATCAACTTTGGTCAATAAGATTCCCTTAACTTCATCTTCGCAGAATCTGAGAGAAAACGAGGATTACGATTTCCGTTGCCGACTTCCATGCGAACATTATGCAGACCAATCGACAATGAAACAGTGATTTACTACTGATTGCTTCATGGCCCGACTTGCCAAACGTGATTCTGTGATTAACTGACGAGTTTAAAACATACACTAGCTTTGTTTCCGATCCAATCACGCCTTTATTAATGAAATACGATATTTGTTGCTATTTCATGTGAACCTGGCACACAATTTATGCATTTAATCCATTGAGTGTCGACTGGAGCTGGGTTATAAAATGTAACTGACTTGAATACTGATTTTTCTGGTAATGAACGGCTTGACAAGCAAGTTGCACATAAAAACAACTTTTTACGTTTATAAACCGTTCGAAGACTTTCGTTCTTTTTTATGCAATTTTATATAAAAGTTATTGGATTTTGTGCAGAATTTTAAATTATAGTTGGATCACAACGCCCCTTTTAAGAGTTAAATTTAATAACAATAGTAAATAAGCAAATAATTGAAACGGACATATTACAAATAATTCATGATATAAAAATATATTTAGTCGCCAAGAATTGAATTTTGTAAGGTATTGTTATAGAAACGATGATATATGTTTGTTTCAAATATAAAAATTGACTGATAGACACAAAGATTTTAATATTTTCAAGGAAGCATTTCCTATCCATTTGTACATGAGGAGATTGTACTGTAAATGTTTTAATGAATTCATTTCTGGCTCTCCAGGCTTATCGAAACTTCATTATAGCTCCTCCATTTTCACTAAAGCTACACATTCTAGGCCCAAATCCAACCGTCTCAAGTGATCCTGTAGTGAGTGAGAAATAATGATAACTCCCTTCAATCACTTCTTTCAAATGAAGAAGAAGGAGGAAAGGAATTCGTGAGCCTATGTGACATTGTATTTGAACCAATGAAAACCTTGCCTTCATAGAAATTAGCTTTTCAACCGAAGAAAGTAGCTCACCTTTAGATATGAAATGAGGAGAAAATTTAAGTAGAGAAGACTGTGTGAAAGTTACTGTGATCAGCGTTGAAGTTCTCGACATTGTAAAATTAATCGTCAATGATATTATCGGCCTCTAACCAACAAAGAATTTTCTCTCAAGAAGGTTAAGTATTTCAAACTTTCTCTCTTCATCTACTTTTGAAAAGATACAAACCATATATCCCTTTGACGAGCAACAAAATATCTTACCGTTGTTTTCAATATTTTTTAAAATATTATTTTGCGTCAGATTTAATCTGTTGTATTAACATTTCCTTTTCATGGTAATACTTTAAAACTACAGATTGTACGAATTCTGATTTATTTTCGTGAAACGAGCTACTGATACTACTTCAAATGTGTAAATTCATGAATGAATTCCTCATCTTGTTTTGTTAAAATTACCCGTGTGTTTCCACGTTAATATCACCTTCCATTAATGTTTTTGGCGTGAGTAAATCAACTGTTCATCTTAACCGCCAATGATGCAGGCAGTGAGATTGACGTAGCCGTTGCGTTCACTTTCTCACAAATGAAAAGTCATGAATCCATCACTTCTCCCTGTTCCAGTTAGAGTTTAATACCAGAACAAACTGCATTCTGTATAGGGTTGACACGCTGTCTAGGGGGAGGACAATTTTGAATTCAAAACCAGTTGGGCGTATAGCTATCAACGTCCCGTAACAAAAAAATATATATATACCGAAGAAACCATTGCAGTAAAACATTATATGGGGAGAAGTTGTGGTCCGTTAATCTACAGGAGAGTTCTACATGAAGCAAGGTAAGGAACAGGTGATCATAAATAATGTATTCATTAAAGTTTACGATTAAATTAAAATACACGAGAAATTATATTTGAATTAATTTTGTAGGTATGTTAACTACTTCATCTAATGGCCCCGCTCGTAAAAAGCCCCCAAAATAGAGAGGAATTCTTTAAAGAGTGTCTATGGATTAACATTCATTCACTGTTAAAAAGGAAAAAAAAAGAAATTCTTAAAAAATATTGATTACTATGAAAATTTCATCAACTGGTTTGAGAAATTGAATGAAACTTTGTTTGTAAATCTCGATAAAAATGTTAGTGTTGACTTCAATAATACTAAATGCAGTGAGTATTTCAACAATAGTAAATACTGAGAGGGTTTCAACAATACTAATTACCGTAAGGATTTCAACAATACTATATACTGTGAGGATTTCAACAATACTAAATATCGTGAGGATTTCAGCAATACTAAATACAGTGAGGATCTCAACTATACTAAATACCCTGACGATTTCAACAATACTAAATACTCTGAGGATTTCAACAGACTAAATACCGCGAGGATTTCAACAATGCTAAATACTGTGAGGATTTCAACAATATTAAATACCTTGAAGATTTCAACAATATTAAATACCCTGAGGATTTCAACAATACTAAATACAGTAAAGATTTCAGCAATATTAAATAGCGCGAGTATTTCAACAATGCTAAATACTGTGAGGATTTCAACAATGTTAAATACCGTGATGATTTCAACAACACTAAATACAGTGAGGATTTCAACTATACTAAATATCATTAGGATTTCAACAATACTAAATACCGTGAGAATTTCAACAATACAGTGAAGATTTTAACAATACTAAATACATTAGCCAGAAATTAAGTTATTTACGCTGACAATTTGCTTAGTATAATGTCTAGACGATGACTGATTTCCAAGCTATCAAGCTTACTTGATAACTATTTTTTCACGTTTTGCATAATTCAAAACAAAAGAAAATTATCTGTTAAAACAATATTTATCACCCGGGATAGGGATTAAATTTACATACATCCGGTAAAATAAAACAAAAAAAACGGTGTCAAATTATTTGTAGAGATCTTATCCAGACAGCAGAAATCTGTTCAGTCCTGAATGACTTTGACGAAAATTCACCCGGCAACTGAAAGTGTCCTCTCTGTAGAAAAAAAACAACGAGCCTAAATTGAGATACTTGGACTGAACCCATCTGAAGCAGCAGGTGAGGTAGGTTAATCTCACAAATCATTACCTGGAAGATGTAAGTTCAATCCCTATGCCGGGTAACAAATATTGTCCATAGAATAGATCTTAACATTATCAATACATTTAATCTCTCAAAGACGATGACAGATAAGTATTTCGTATCCATCGTAATATTCTAATCAGTTTTATTTTCACCATGTCACAAACCTGAAAATATATTTTGTAATTACGAAGTGCCAAAAACTGTAAAACTAAATACTTGATAAAGGATTTAATTTATGTGTATTTATGTTGACTTAACTGATATTAATGTTATTTTTTTTCTTTTCAAGATTTTCAAAATTTTTTATTTCCACTTTTTAATATGTTTAACTTAAAATTCACATTATATATTATATTGCAAATGTAATAACCTGGAAGGGGTTAACAATTGTGGTTTCTGTTATAAAATATATTTTTATCCACCAGAATTACCATAAAACAAGCCCAGAAGGAAATATTTCATTCGGATTTAAATACGAAATTTACAAGAGATTAATAAATAAATTTCAAAATGTCATTTTAAATATGATATAGAACCACAAAAACTTAGTCAAGTGCAAGTAAAACGTATATAACAACGAATCAGGAACTGGCTCTCCACACAGTCCGTCAGCTACCGTGAGGAAGAAATAAATATACAAGTCACATAATAGAAACAGTTTATTGCATTATTTTTCTCAATGTATAGTAAACAGTTGACTCAAAATTATACCACTTATAGGTTTCATCTTTAAGGAAAAGGAAAAAAAATCAATCAAATACATTTATATGAATTTATAAAAAAATATATTTAAACGATAAAGCAAAAATATATTTAAACGATAAAGCAAGAATATATTTAATATTCCTTTATGGAAAACCTTTTGAATACCTTTTCTGCTTCATCCGTTTTTGCATATATTGAATACTTTCTTTCCGGCTGTACAAAAGTCAATGTCCGCTGTTTTTAACGCACGAAACATATCATGCTATGATTTTGCTTGTATATAATTATGTAGACCAGATACATATTTAATATTTTGCTTATATAATTCTAAAATATGCCCAAATAAAATTGAGATAAAAATTAATTAAAGCCAGTTTTAGATAGATTTTATAGTCACTCTACATAAAATCCGGAATCAGTTTTCTATTATTGTTAAATAATAGCCCATCATGGAAATTTTTAAAGAAAATTTGAAAATGTATTACAATGATTTAAATGGCGACTTTAAAATTCAAACATCTAATATGAATTTGAAGATTAAAAAAATGTGCAATCAAAACTGGTTTTAAGCTGAAAAATCATGGAAAGAAATCTAGTTTAGAGAATAGTCAATTCTAGATGTACACCAATGCTGTGCCTAAATGCAACATATCTACAAAGGAATTCTACGATGTTAAAACTAAAAAGGAAGAGCTTAAACGCAAAAGAAATTTAGTAAAGAAGTAAAGAATCTTGTGTTTGCTGATAGCGACAAGTAGACACGAAGGGTTATTTTGTCTAGAAGCAAAACAAATCTAAAAAAAATGACTACGATACGAGTTAGACAAAACTAGACATTAATTTGTTTAGATACAAAAACATAGGTAATAATTCTAGTTTAGAGGATCTGCCAAACCTGCATGAAGGAATATTTTGTGCAGATACAAAATACCTTTTAAAAAATTAAATTTGCCGTTAGAAAAACCTATACATGAAAGGCTATTATGTGTGAGTTCAAAAATTTAGAAAAATGTCTACTTCATATGATTGCCAAAGCGAGGCATAAAGAGTTGTTTTGTCTAAGTGTAAACACTCTAGAAAGAATATCCGTTTGATAAAAGCCACATCGAGATGTGAATTGTTTCGTGTCTAAGTACAAAAAAATACTAAGGAATGCTGACTATTTTGAGGATAGCTAAAGCAAGACATGAAATGTTTTGTTAAGGTACAAAAAATAAAAAGAATCCTACGTTTGTCGATAGCCAAAGTTAGATTCAAGTTTATTGAGACTATATACTATCTAGTAAATAACACAAAGTTAGAGAATAGCTAAATCCAGACTCACAAGGGCTTTGTTTACTTGTAAAGGAATCCAATAAAGAAACCTCTGCTAATTAATAACTAATCTTAAACATGCAGATTTGTGACCTCAGCGCACAAAAATCAGAAAGTTGGAAGGCATTGAAACGAAGACATGAATAATTCTTGTATCTGGATTCATTCTAACAGACTTCTATGATTAAGGATACACAAATACTTGCAAACATAAAGGGTTGTGTTTAGATACAAAAATCTAGGGGAGATCTCTATATTTGACGATAGCCAAATTTAGACATGAAGGTGTTTGTTTATATGAAAAAAAATCTAGTAAAAACTAATCATCTAAGGATAACCAAACCTAGAGATCTGGATATAAAATTCTAGAAATAATTCTGTATCTGGTGAGGAAATGGTTCTTTGTGTAACATATCTAGCAAAGAATCCTACATTTAAGGACAAGCAGAGCTAATCAAGTACGAATTTTGTGCCTAGATGTAAAATATTTCAGAAAAAAAATTTCTTTTGATGATATACAAACTTAGGCATGAAATTTTTTTGTATCTAAAGGCAACAACCTCAGAAAGAAATCTATGTTCAATCATATTCAAACCTAGACATGACGGGTGGTTATCTCTAGATTTAAAAAGAAAATCTTGTAAAGTATCTACTGGATACGGTAGGATTGACAGATCGATGGCTCTTTCTCGATTCAGTGGGTGGTGGTGCATGGCCGTTAGTTGGGGAACCGATCCGTCTGGTTGATTCCGTTAACGAACGAGACTCCGGCCTGGTAACTAGTGCGCCGATGTGTGCGTTTATTCAACGGTGGGCTCGGCGTTGATCACATCCCCTGAATCCGGGTCGCTTTTCACACGCACTTTTTAGAGGGATGGGTGGAAGAAAGCCACACGAGACGGGGCGATAACAGGCTTGTGATGGCGTTAGATATCCGGGGCTGCACACACGCTACACTGGGGGTATCAGCAGGGACTTCAAATACCTCCTTTGATAGGGATCGGAGCTTGTAACCATCTCCATGAACGAGGAATTCCGAGTAGATATGGGTCAACACCCCGCGTCGATCACACACCACCCGTCGCTACTACCGATAGAACGGTCCACTGTGGCTGCCAAACTAGCCGACGAAGCCACCAAGTAGCGCGCACATGCGTAGCAGTTGTTTCCGTTAGCCTCGCGTGTCATCCATCGCCTTACCTAAACTTTAAGTCTTATTCTGTCTAGATGTGTTTAATAAAAAAAACGAGTAAAGAAGCATAAAAACCAGGTAAGCCTTAACTTGTCGCTTAGTTTAGATTAAAATATAAAGGAAATAATTCTACAATGCAGGATAACGAAAAATTTGATTTGTTTGGTTTGGTTTACTTTATTTTACGGTATATCAACCTCAATGGGTTATCTAATGCCAACAAGATTTTTATTGCTGATAATATTCTTCATAAATATATTGCTGATAATATTTTTTTCCAAAAATGTATTGCTTGAAATGTATAGCTAGTAACAATTTTTACGAAAATATATTGCCGGTATTAAAATTTATTAATTTACACTTTCATAGTATTTTAACCCCAGTTTGAGGTCCATATCTAGGACCCCAATAGGTGCTACCACCACAGGTGGACCTGGGAACACCAGCACTAAAGAGGCGATTCCACGCTCCTCAAAACATCTTAATCAGAGGCCCTGCTGCCGGATGTTTATCGTCATACCCAGGACGCTTCATTGTGGGGGTCTTACCCCTCTGCAGAGGTACAATCGGCGTATTTTGAAGCCCCAGCCGACAGGGCGTGACAACGAAAACTAAACATAAATCGTTATTGCGCCTTACGAAATACATATAGTATAGACGGCCCAATTAGTTGATAGCCAAACTAAAACAAAATAATGTCTAGATTTAATGAAACTAGGAATAAATTCTACGTTTGAGGATAAACAAAAGCTGACATATGTTTTCTGAATTTTTACCTCATACAAGGTCTAATTCATCTCAGAGCGGATTTTTATTGCATGAGGTTGTATTGTGAGTGTAAGAGGAGGAAGTATGTTAAGATTGTGAGGATATGTACGATAGATATAGAAGTCCGGTGTTGTCATAACAACAACGATCAGGATGTTAGTGCAAATGCTAATAATGTAAATACAGATGATGTATGTCAAAATAAGTTTTATGAACGTCAATGTTTTCAGATTAAAACTGTCATTAAACAACTTATAGTTGTAGCATTTTCAGAATGCATTCCTATAATGAAAGCACCAAATGTGAATCTCAATGTATAGCTGCTGTTGCTTCTACTGCTAAATCTCATACGATGAAGGCGTTGAGCCGACAAGAGCCACCCTATCCTACCAGCTCTCATGGTCTTGGCGCTGGAACATCCTCCTGTTCTTTTATAGTCCTCTCTGTTTCTCACCCTCTCAGTGACACTTTTGATTTGAAGAATCATAAACGTTAAAAGAGAGAAAAGATGCGTTATATTAAAAACATTGCGTAATGATATCAAATCAAGAAAATTATCATCTTTAAGTAAATATTACAAGTATAAAGTCGAAACGTGTTAAGTGAAAAAGTAGATGAAAACTGATTTCCCAACAGAAACCTTTAGTGATGAATGTAAAGCTACATTGGAAGGACTTATTGGTTGGACTACAGATTGGCTTTTCATAGAACTAGTCAACTATCTTGATTTAGAAGACAGTAGTGGGTGAGAAAATAATATTCTGAAATGATGCTTTAAGCGGTAAAATTATAGATCTCGTTAGAATTTGATGATGACGTCAAAATAAACACAATTATTGTAACTTATTGGATAAGAATTTTGTTTTTTGGTTTAAGTTACATCTAAGAGGTTTTCGACTCAGGAATTCAGGCAAGACAATGCTAATTCACGTCTTCTTCAAGTCTATTAACCCCCCCGCCTTTACCAAAATGCTATAAAAGACGCCAATTTCATTGAATGACTCACAGACTCTCGAGATAGAAATCTAATAAAATATTTGTTTTTCATCATTAAAAGAAATGTCTATCAAAATGAAAATCATTATTCAAGCAAAGATCTCTGGGAGTCATTAAAAACTGTTGCAATTAATATTAAAGTCGAAACAATAGCAATTCTAATAAAATCAAAGAGGAAAGTTATAGATTCTCAAAGAAAAATGATAATTTACTCCATTAATTTTGCTATTGTATTAATAAAAATATTTTTTAAAGGTTTTGTCTTTTGGATTAATTTATAAATAAAATTTGTTACGCTATTTATTAAAAAAGCGTAACATAAATTTTATTTATGATACTATTTATAATATCTACCCTAATCAAAAATACTAATAATAATTTAACGTTAAATTATTATTAGTATTTTTAATTAGGGCAGATATTGTAATCTGAAGGTATAGATTAATAGTGGTAGATATAAGCTAAAACACGCAGTATATTGCTCAAACAAATATAAGTATATACTGAAAATCTTACCAACATCGATTGGTTAATATGAATTCCATAAAGAAAATGCCTTATGTAATAAAGTTGACATAGAATTTCATTAATATTATAACTTAAACAATAGGTACCTCCAATGATTTTCTAAAAGAAAGTGCAAATATTTACTGTGGCCTAAGAATAGATTTTTAGCCAGGAGAAATAAACAACATCCAAATTCAAAATTTAATTACTTAATCCCTATTCAATATAAACAAATAGTATTTGGAACTAGTATGGAGTAGGTCCTCAATTTCCTAGTTTCAGTGCTTGTATTCGTTTTTTCATGGATTTCATCCAGTTATCAACATTCATCTGAGCCATATTTTGTCACAACTTTAGCGTGATTTTGGTTGCACATTTTCGAAATGTTCGGTCACGGTGCTAAACGTGCTCTATTGGATTCATGTCAGGAATTTTGGACTACCCATGGCAGTGAGTTGATTTCTTGCGATTCCTTCCAGATCTTTGCTACTTTGCTCGTATGACGATGGTGCTGCATCTTCTTGAAAAAGGTAGATAGTCCTTTCTCTAATATTTGACAGTATTTTGAACCATTCAAACGCTCGTCAACAATAATCAAAACATGATGCTTGGTCTTCCTGAACATTGTTCCACACGACAATGACCTTCTTCATTAAATTTCTTGACAATATTATTAACCGTTTGATGGAAAAACCGAGCAATTTTTCTATTTGACTTTTCACACAGATGACATCCTTTTACTTGTTCCAATTTCCTTACTTCCACGAACTTTCTCTGCAAAATATAAGTCAACTATCGTTCATAGATGAGAGTAGCTTGATACTAATACGGCATTGTCTGAAAAACAAGAAGAGACATTATTAAACAAGCAAAAATTGCTGTAATCAAGGGTGGCTAAAAACTTCTCATAGCCCACTGTATGTTATTATTAAAAGGAAAGATCAAAGTGTTTTCTTATTAAATGTTTATTCCTTTCTAGTCCATTCGAAATTTTGTTGAAAAATCTTGTTTTTCTAGGGTGAGCGGTTGGCCAAAGAATAGTATATAGAATTTTAGCGTCTTTAAAATACATTGTTTTGTAAATTCTTGCAAAATCAAATAATTGTCGGATTTTAATGAAATATTCAGAACTCATTCACAAATGAATGCAGTTATTTTTAAAATGGTTTTCTCTATAAAAATCTTGCTATATTTTTTTTAAATCTGTTATCCACACTGATTTACTTTTATGAAATTTCGAAAAATTAAAATTACAACTTTTTTATATTTATATTAGTTGAAAGCAGGACTCCTTCGAGAATTTAAATCATCATTTTGTTTCTGTCAAGCAGAAACACTATTTACCGAGAATCTGCTCCGAATCTTCAAATAAAAAATGCAATAAAACTATGTCATCATTTAATTAGAACAGCTTTTAATGGCTTTTATAAATTGATGAATAATGAATTTTTACAAGAATTGTTTGCATTTTTTAAAAGTTTACTTAGTAAAGTTATTAAGTTTTACATCTTTTAAAATTCTGTATTAATTTCAATCTCTTAGATGATATTATTATTAAGCGAAAACTATATTTGCTAATCATACAAATGCTCAAAACACCAATATTTTAAAAAGCATTTAAAAGATTTTTGTATGTGCATAAACGTTCCGATTTTTGTAAGTTTTATGATAATGTCCTTAGGATCGCCCGGATCATAACGCATTATCATAAAATAGGAGCCATAAGTAGAGTAAATTTAAAGTCAACATTTCTAAAATTCTATAAAACGTTAGATTACGGAGAATATTTTCCAAATTTGTAAGATTACTGAGTATTTAAAAATAATATAAAAATGCACTAACTTCATTCTTTTTTAAATAATGTTTTACAGTTGAAATCTCCATAGAACATCATTAGACCAGTCATCAGTCTGTTAACACGTCAAAAAAGCTGGTGTCGGGTTCAAAACACAGCTGGTTCCGGGCTAAAAAATGCATTTCTGCCATATTTTGAACTTAAATAATAATTGTTTCAAATCAGATTAAACATTAAATCAGCTAATATTCCTCAAATAAAGTTTCAGGAAAATATATTTTTATCCAGAAGATTTAAAAAAAAAAAAAAAAAGACAATTACAATGTAACGACTAAAAAAGGACTCTAATCAACTATTAAAAAACTCCTTCCTGTCAATTTAAATTAGTTTTTGAAATACAGTAAAGTATTTTGCTTAATAGAAATATGAAATTTAATCTATTAGCTTCCGAGCTAAACTAAAATAGAAGCTTTAAAAGTGTTTTTTTGGTGGTCCCTACATAAATAGAAAATATTGTCACGTCAAGATACGAAATCACTTCTGTTTGAAGCCTACAGTAAAATATAGCCAAACATCGAAATATTGAGTGATACAATTTCATCATTATCGTTAGTTAAACAGTAAAGATTTAAACAGTAATGTTTAGAATTTGTAAATTTGGTTATTATTGTAAATAATAATAGAATTTGTAAATTTGGTTATGATTTTCGTTTCTCTACGTAACATCGAATCTAGAAGGCATCGTACATTACCAGTCAGTCAATTATGTGATACACGCTTAGGCGATCATATCTCTTTGAATACATGACTGACTAGGCAGATTTTTTCCCGCAGTAACTTGCCATTTCTTTCTGCGGTAGACCAGTTGCCACCCAAGGCTATAGAACCCAGTCTTTCCTGCTATTTATCATAGCTGGGCATGGGGAGAAGAAGAAGATTCATACCTTTTCCAAGGGTATTAGCAGGTAACTGAATTTCAGTCATGTACCATGCGTGATACACGCTTAGGTGATCATGTATCTTTCGATACATGACTGAAGAGGCAGATTTTTCCCGCATTAGGTTGCCATTTCTTTGAGTTGCCATCCAAAGCTATGGAACCCTGTCTGTCCCGATATTTACTAATAACTAGGAGAAGCGGATTCATACCTTTCCCAAGGGTATTAGCACGACTGGAATTCGAACTCGGCTCCACCATTCCTCGTACATTATACGATAGTCAAAATGAGGCGAGAATTTGATAATATCACATGACGGTTTATCAATTAAATAGGAAAAGTTTTTGTTTAAATTCCCCAACTAAATACAGGACAAAATACAATCATACCGTGTCTCTTGGTTTGATAAAAGAATAGGAAATAAAATAGAATTCAGTGAATATAAAGAACGAGAGAGCATCTCAAAATAGAAGGTTACTGTTAAAATAATAAATTATGAATTAGGTATGCAATAAGAATGAAAAATTGGGTGGTAGGAAGTGAATATTATGAGGATATATAACGATTAATTCTTGAATAGGCATCAGGGTTGTAGCGTTCAAGGAAGTAGCCACGAAGGAAGCTCTTTCTAAAAAGCAGCAGTTCTTGGGAAAAGCTCTCTGAGTGGACCATTCTTATTGCATTTGAAGCACAAAGGAAATGATTTTTATTCGAATTTGTGGAAGTAGCATGAAATGCACTAGGGCTAAAGTAGTGGAACGAAAGAATGGAGTGCTCATCTGAACATTTGACATGGAAATAATGATAGAGTAGCGATAGGTTTTCAACGTTGTAACTATAGGAAATGAAGAAGAAATCATTCCCCACAAGACGACGTAAACGATTTTGAACGAACTCTCTCGGGGGGGGAGGGCGCCCTTTTTGCACTAATTATCGCGAAGGCAAAAAATAAAACAGAATGGTTTTGTCTAAGAAAACTAATTTATTTTGATTAAAGTTAGTTTTTGGAGCTGCAGCAATTTCCTTTGTTTTGCTGTTTTCTTTTACATTTTTATGAATACAAAGCTGACGGATTTCTTTCTTTGTTTAACGGATTTATTTATTTAAAATGCTCGTGAATTCCAGATGACAGCCTAATCACTATTCAGGGATTCTCTTTCAGAATGAATGTCTTGTTTATATAGAGTAAATCACCTCTTTAACCTACGATATTTGCAAGTAAATAACGTGTGTATCTACCGAACATTAATTATGATTTGCCGAAGAAATAAGGAAAATTATAACACATCTTTTATTTTAAAAAATAAATAAATAAATAATGGCAATACCATATTCAAGCAAGCTTCTAATCTAATACGGCATGACATTTGCCAACTCCTGACCTTTTGCGGAGATATTTAGCTTTTCTCACCAAAAAGAAACCAGAGAAGGTAATTTTGAAAGCGGGGAACTGTTTGAATCAACTAAAAATAGCTTCCCCGTTTGATCTGAATAAAATTTGTCACGACGCTCGCTGTTTACATCAACTCCCTTGTTGTTTTGTGAGTGAGAAAACAAAAAAAAAACAAAACAAAAAAGACACGGAAGACTAAGATTGAAAAAAAATAATATTTAGCAGAGACGATAATATGTATGCACTGCCTATAAACGTTCCTGTAATTCATAAAAGTTTCTAGAATTAGAGATTTCATATTAAATGTTCGATTTTTATATCACCAATTCCGATTAATTCTTATGAATTCGTAGCTTCAGTGTCTGAAGTGGATTCGAGACCAACTTAGAAATACTGATAGAAACAAAGAGCAGTTATTTTATTATTTGTTCATTAATTCAGCGATATTTTTCACAGTTTCCATCAATTATTGTTGTTCTGAAGGGTAACCAGGTTTTCCTCTATAAAGACAACGTGTTTTCATTAAATGGCGCCCAATGAACAGTTTTCATCAACGTTCGGCTTTATTTCCAACTTTTCTGCCAACCCAATCAGCCATTATTTCTGAAACTTGTCTTTACTGTAAACAAGTCTCAAGTTATTTTCAGTTGATCTTCTCTCTATAAGTCGACTTTAAGTGGTCAGGCAATACAGTGTAACCTGCTTTCAGTTGGACTAAGTCAATATTTTCGGTGCCATGTATGAGGAAGTCGTTTGTTCTAAAACTGTCCATTCTTCAACCACGATGTTTATCTTCTTTGTACGATAGCGATTCTGTTGAGACAATCTCCCAACTTAAAACAATTGCTGTTCGCAGATATAAAGTTTGAAGTCGCCAAATAGATCTTATTGAAAGTTTCATTAAAACCCGACCAGCGAGCGAGGCGATTACATTCTTGTTAGATTGTTTGGCTTACGGATCCTGTAAGTCTGTGTAGATATTTACACTTGTGTTCTCTTTATCATAGGAAGTTAGCACTTGCCTTGTACGGCCACGTTAACATTCCCTTGGGACTTTATTTTAGCACAATTTTAATCTCGACTTCTAACAAGTTAAACAACCAATTTAAGGGAAAAAAAAACAAAACAAACCAAATCAAGGGAAATAACTGTTTTTGGTAAAATTATTTTGGAGTTAACCTTGTTGTGAGGTGATGTTGTCGTCACTCAACATAAATTAATAAATATATCAGCGTCTAATTTCAAGTTTTATCAGCTCTCATTGAGATACTCCAAGTTCGATAAGGACATAATCAAATCAATTTAATCCTTTGTTTAATGTTGGTGCTGAATATGGACTCGGCGAACCAATGTCAAATTCCAGGCTAGTTTGGTGTATCTACTTTCGTTCAAATTGCATTGAAACGAATAAATCTGTTCGTCCTGGGTCTGAGGATAAACTACATCTGGCAGCAAGGTCTCTAATCGGGAGGTTTTGAGGAGCGTGGAACCACCTCTCAATTGCTGTTGTTCTCTGGTTCACCCTGACGTGGGGTGGTAGCACCTGTTAGGGTCCCATCTATGGGTAAATAGTTAACCGTCTAAGCTGGGGTCAAAACACTATGAATGTGTAGAAATACATTTTTATAGTGATGGTGCCAGTAATACATTTTCTTAGTAAAAATAAATTATCAGCTATACGTTTTTGTAAAAAAAAATGTTACCAGCAATAGATTTTTATTAAAAAAAAAATATAGTACCAGCAATACATTTTTATTAAAAGAAATTACTAATGCTCTCAAGAAGATTAAATTTCGTCATTAAATGACTCACAAGGAGTTAATATGCCGTTAAACAAAACAAACAAATAAATCTGTCTATTCTCCCCGCAACTTTTTTTAAGCAAGGGAGACAGTCTTCATGATTTTTATGGTAACAAGTCTACGAGAAGAAAAACATTTCCATACCTTGGAGAATGTAACGGGAAACCACTCTTTTATCTTTCACAATAATACAAACAAAATCTGTGAAGTGTCATGATTGCCAATGTCCTGGAGGAACATGACGTTAAAAAATCCCTTCAATGAAATGCTAGATAATTCTGGCAAATGACAAAATCGATTGTCAAGGCGTCTGTTCGAGACACTTTCAGGGCGTAAGTGATCATGACTCTCTACAGATTCTGTTTTCTTTATTATCTGCTAATTACCATAACCCCTATCGAGATATAGTTGAATGGTTTTCGGGCGCATTCTCCACGGTTTGGATTTTAAAATAGTCCTTCGCCTAGATTATCAGCTTAACAAATCTAGAGAGTCCAGTCTACTTTGCTATTTTCTGGCGGTGGAGGGAATAAATGGATTCATGCCTTTTCCCAGAGTATACGTACAACGTGCATGCAATTTATATAAAATCTTTATTAAATGAAATACAAAAGTAAGTCTTTCCTCATACATTTTTTTCACATTTCAGATCTTCTTCAACTCGTAGCCCACCCCCTTACGCACAGCTTAGAGACATCAGACATTTCTTGTCACACGATCTGTTTCAAGCGGCACTACCACATACAAACTTCCACTGATATCCCCAAAGTGACTTCCGACGTCGAAACATTACTGAAATAGTCTAGCGAGTGCCAACCACGAAAGGAACAACAGCTATTACTTGGTAAAGTTCTCAGATTTGCCTTGCCATGTCATGGTGCTTTTGTATCTCCCTTGCTCCGCTTTCATGGTCTTCTTATCCCAAAGTACAGTAAATTCTGCGGGCATCCGTTCAGGGCGATTGCTCTCCAATCGCTTGTCAGTCAAGATGGTCGTATCTTGCATGAGATTTGACTTTGCTCCTCTTCTCGGCTGCTGATAATAATGCTCGTTCCATTTCTCTGCGCACTCGAGGATATTACACTTCCTACATAGTTCACCATGTATTCCGAAGGCTACTTTTTTCATGAATCGTCTGTACTTTTTGTGGGCCACAGTAGTGTAGTCACTGACAGTGTGTTGGAGACTTTCAATTTATTTCCTACACAATAAGCACAAGAGTAAATTAGTTGTTCTGTAAATAAAGTACTTGATGGAACCTGTTCTTAAACCCTGTTCTCGTGCTGCACATATAATCCATTCGGTTAGGGCACCTCGTGGCAGTGTAATGGTTAGCAAGCTTGTCTCGCTAGAACAATTACGACTGAGTAGTGAGTTCGATCTTCACTGAGTTCCCCCTACTTTCGGCCTTGTGCCACATCTAAGCTACGCTTGGAAAATAACTATAATCCATTTGGTTTCTTTCTTCAAGGATCACTTTCATGATTCTCGTTGATCACCCTCTATGGTTCCGAACGTTCCCCCCTCTCGGATTTCTTGTGCAAAGTTTTTATCTTCCCTGATTTGAATTCTTGCCATAGATTCTTTTCCCATAATCCACCAATCTTTCTATCTTCACAGTGACCTTTTCATTCGGCGCACCTGTCATCCTCCACCCCTGATTCTACTCTAAGCACTAATCTGAGGCACTCTTCTACCCTCTATTAAACTTTTTCTACCCTCTTTTCAGAGTAGGCAAGGCCAAGCCACATTACTCCTAGGATATAATCCTCTGCTCATGGTCATCATCTTCTTTGTCTTTCGTTAAAAGTTTGCACGGTCGTCTTTGATTCATTCAACAATGCCTGCACCATTCCTCACAACTAAGACTGTACAAGTAATGATACCAAAAACAAAATTTCCACCATTCACCTTGGATCTAAGTAAAACTTCTTTAGACTCCGAACATAGTCTTCTGCCAAACATAGCCTGTTTTATTTCTATTGTATACACATTTCCTTCCGGGTCCCAACCAGAGACCTAAGGTCAGAAATAGCAATATAACATTTTCCACTGAGCATTTCTATAAATTAAACAAAAACTAATATCACACACATTTTACATAGAAAAAGATCTTCATAACTCACGAGTTGTACTTGTGAATACAATGTTTTGTATTTCTTTAAGGGATGGGCTAGCCCATCGATTAGTCTATCAGATCATTTTCCAATCAATCCGAGTGCTCCAACTACAACTGGAATTATTGATGTCCTCATGTGCCACGTTTTTGAAATTCTTATTTCAAGTTCCTTGTATTTTGATAGGTTTTGAAAACTTACAATCTGTAGGGAGTGCCATATCAATGTCTTTGCGGCCTCTAATCACGAAGTCTGGGCGATCAGCTTTCATTATTCTGTCTTTGTGTAAAGTCCCATAAAATTGTTACAGGTCCTATCTCTGTAACCGGATCTGGATGATGTCCATACGAGTTTCCTCCCCGTAAAAGTTTCATATGTTCCAGTGCATATATTAGCCCGCCCTATCATACCGTGTTTTATATATATTTATTAACACCGTGCAACCTGATGCAAGATGGCTAATTGCTACTGGATATTTATCACAGAATCTGAATTTCTGGTTAACACAATTTTCAGTATGTGTGTTTGGCAATTTCTGGTTAGCAACCAATTATTCTGTACAGCAAGAATAAAACCGTCGGTTTCAACTTTTTACCAGGCACTACGTGACCACTCTTTACGATAGAGTTGCGAAACCTGGACTGTATTTCAGCGCAATCTCCAAAGGTTTGAACGTTTTCGCCAGCAAAAGCTTCGTTCAATCTTGAACATCAAATGGAATTAATACGTGACCAACACCAAAGTCCTGGAATTATCAGTGATTTGATTGAATCGCAATAATGTTAGCGTCAAGATTTCCACGCCAAGTCTTATTCAGTCATCTCACTTCAAAAGACAACAGGGTTGCCCTCTTTGTAGATACAAGGCCGAAAACAACGCCGAAAGCCACTGGAATTGAGACTAAATCTTTTGAAACACAAGCACAATAACGTACCAACTGGTGATGTTCGATAATCATTTAAACTCTAAACTTGGAAGCCACCAGAATAGAAAAGGAAGAAGTCAATCGACAAGAGAGAAAGACTTGATAAAATCGACCTCGTCATTATTATGTAGTCAATGACGTTGTGTCTTCCATACAAGAATTGGTCGCTATAATCATAAAGTGAGCGATGAGAAAAGAAGAAATTACATTCTTGAATAATGTCGATGACGTAACCACTGATGAGTATCGGTTTTGTCTACATCAGCTTGTTTTATGTGGACAGAATATTGACCAAGAAGAGGTTTATCTTGCCATCGTTTCTTCATTTGGTACACTGAACTTGCTTTTGCTTTCATTTTTAGGTTCTTTGCCACTGCAATAGATGTATTATGGTTTATTTGCATTTCTTCATTCACTTAAAATTCCCTTTTGAATTTATTGGCTTCTTTTATTACTGAATAAAGTTTCTTATTTCTTTCATGTTCTTTGACACAGATCATCAGCCAGTCTTATGTAGTTTCCAGGTATCTTCTTTTTTTTTTTGGAGTTTATAAGACAGTTTCAGTTGAACTATTTCTCTGCCTCATTCGGACATGGACACA
>OZ010571.1:4915123-4947623 GCA_963932145.1 Acanthosepion lycidas
ATTCCAAGGATCAATCCCACATTTCAACTTCTATTTGAGAATGTTCACTGATAGAAAGTTGACTATTTTCTGGTTACATTGTTAAATAAGGAATCTATTTTAATCGCCATTTTACACTGATTCCAACTATTTATGTATCTTACATTTTTATTTAAATTTAAGAATGTCAGAATATAATTTAGTGTTTTCTAAAGTGATTTTAAATAAATATATAAGACAACATCGTCATTAAATGAGTTTCTATTACCTGTATTTCTGGTCAGATGTAGTTAATTCATAGCCTCATTTTACCCTGAAAGATCAAAGTGAAAACAAAGAAATGAAAGATGAAAGAAGGCATTATATTATAAGAGCAAGAATAACAAGATATTTTAGAACATGATAAATTCATAAACGAAGAAAAGGTCAATGCAAGAAAAGAAGTTCGTTTAAATTAAATTTATTCGAGTTGTTCGTCATGAAAATGTGTTTCTTTATTTTTTTCAAAATCCTTCAAAAATCCTTCAAGTCTTTCATTTCATATCAAACTATTTTGGTGAAAATGTCAGCATCGACGTAAAATGTATTTTCACAAAATCACAATGGTATTTATGATGCATATTTCAAATAATTTGCAGTCAAAAGTAGATTATTTTCTATTGCAATGTTTTTCTGATAAGTCCTAATACATAATACACAGTGAGTATTTATATATTTTTCTATGTAACTTTTTATTGTATACAATTATCGTTACATCTTTGCAATGACGAAGTCGAAATGTTCGAAGATGTTTAATAAGACAAGAAAAGGTCGTTCTCAAGGAAGAGCTAAAAACAGCAATAATTAAATCAATTAACTTTTAATCTAATTAAATTAATCTAACTCAAAGCCATATCACCGTGTATCAAGTCTATAAAATTCGCTTTAGTGACGGTCCAAACATTAGAAAAAATAGTGAAATGAATATGACACAAGTGTGTAACACTGGGCGTCCAAGCTGGTAAAATTAGTTTTGATATAAGAGTTCAGTTTTTGTAGTTGAAATTAACCTTGTTCAGGCTATCATAGCTTCATCCCGACATTTACAGTTTGATCAAACCAACCCCATCCTTATTAAAATCAGAACGTGTCTAGGTTACTGAAATTAGGTTTCAGTGGTCCTTCTATAGCAGAGGTGTGAAGCATACGACCCGAGGGCCTGAACTGGCTGACTGCAGGCTTTCATCCGGCCCGCGAGATGACTTTATATTATATATTTACTGACTTTTTTAAAAATTAATTCAATGACTAACAACGTGTTTTTTTTTTGTTTTGTTTTTTTGTATCAACATTTCGCTGTTTTTTACCCTTAACCTCTAATGTTTTTGTCATAAAAGAGAAAAGTGGACACAGTGTGTAGATCATTTCAAGAAAAGTGGTCTCTTTCTTATTTATTCATGGAGGTGAATGGGGAGGGTGGTAACCTGTGTGCTTGGTGTGTTCACAGCAGTTTTCAGTGCTCAAAGAATATAACATTCAGAGCTACTATAAGACTCGTCATTCCGACATACAATAACTTTCAAGGACAAATGAGAAGAGAGAAGGTAAATAAATTGTTAGCGGATTTAAAATAACAGCAGAGTTTTGTTTTAACCCAAAACCAAGATATCAATCAAGCAGCAGTAAAAGAAATAGCATTAGTTTAAAAGCCGTACTGTGAGGAGATGTTTTTGAAAACATGAAGACTGAAGACTGCAGAAATTGTATGCCCTGAGAAGCGACAGACTTTTGCCAACATTAGTCAGATGAGATAGGATTTTGCGCAACTAGCCATATTCATTTGTGGGGCATACGAGACTTTGACCGTCGTCGAGGTGTTCTTGAAGTTTCATTCTATGACACCACAACAGCAAATGATATTTTCCTTTCTCTCGTTGGATCACTGGAAGAGGTCGGAGTGGACTGGGTCCGTGCTATCAGCGTGGCAACAGATGACCCTCCATCAATGACTGGAAAAAAGCAAGTGTTGTGGCGCAGTTCAGAGAGAACAAACTTCAAATGGAGACGTCATTTTTAGATAATTCTCTGCATTTTGCACCAGGAGGCATTGTGTTGCAAGTCGTTAAAAATGGATCGTGTCATGGAAGTGGTTGTCCGAACTGTTAATTTCATCCGAACTAGAGGGTCTGATTCACCGTTAATTTGACAATCTTAACAGCAATATGGGCGTCACCTGTGGCTTACCATATCACACCGAGGTAAGGTGGTTAAGTCCAGGTGCTGTTTTGTTTTCTTTAATCTACGTTCTACGAGAAGAAATTGAACAGTTCAAGGAGAAAAAGGGCATATTAATGTTAGAATTTCAGTCACCAGAATTGCTGCAAGAGTTAGCATTTATCGTGGATAATACAAAGTAGCATATAGCTCTTTTTATATTGAATATTATAGTGCACTTAACTTTTTACGGCCTTGCTTTTTGCAGCAAAACCGTAAAAAGTTGTCACAGTATTTTGAAAGCATACGCGCATTTAAGTTGAAGCTAACTTTATGGGAGACACAACTGTCAGGTGGTGGCCCACCTCATTTTCCTTGCCTAAAAGATATGGTTGCGACTGCAGATACTATTGACATGAATCAATACAAAATAATATAACGAGATTGCTGCGAGAGTTTCAACCACGATTTCAGATTTTAATTGAACTTGAAACGGATCTCAGAGTTTTTCGTTCGCCATTTACGGTCAATGCCTCTGATCTGCCCGTCAATATCCAACTTGTAATGATTGACTTGCAGTGTGATTCAGATTTGACATGTCAAAGTATCTCAAATTGACAACCCTTGCTGCAAAACATTTGTGCATGTTCAGAACGATTTACGTTTGTGAACAAGTTTTTCTTTGTAATGAGTATCAACAAGACAAAGCTACGCTCAAGGCTCAACACCTAAGCACTTTTGTAATTGGCTGCTACTCAGGATTTGACAACTGATATTAATGCCCTTGTAAAGGAAAAATGCCTTGTTTTAGGAACATAATGAAAATAAATGCTAAAAAATAATAAGTGTTTTTAAATGTTTTTCTTTTCAATTTATAAATTGTATACATTTACAAGGTAGTTTGATAACTCAGTTTTCTTTAACAATTTCTGCTTTCACTTGCAAAAAAAATGTTCTTTAAAAATGAACATTTTCATAATTTTTACACTAAAACAAAAGGAAAAATTTGAAATTACTATTTATAGGTTATTATGTCATGATTTTACTGGTCTGACCCACTTGAGATCAAATTATGTTGATATGTGGTCCGTGAACTAAAATGAGTTTGACACCTCTGATCTATAGTTTATCAAAGTTGGTGAAATATTTATGGCTACTTCAGAATGTAAAATTAATAAATACTAAACACTTCAAATACTTTAGTGTATGCCTCAGTTATAACAAATTTAGTATTGGGATAGTTTCACCCAACACCACTAGTTGCTACAAAACCAAAGCCTTAACCTAACAACGTGAGTGATGTTCTTAAATAGCCTCGTCACATTGAAACTTTAATATGGATGACATGCATGGTACCAAACCCGTTCTGAAATATCGAAACTATTAGTTTTATAGAACCGCTTTCTCAGATTAATCGTCAAAATGGATCCGGGAAATGAAGCCTGTAGGAGTTAGCGACGGCTATTTTTCTTCGAAACTTGAGAACTGGCACTATAGGTTCTGTTGATGGCTTTCTACAACTGCAACAACTAAAATGGATTCTCGAAGAGAAAATAATATAATGAAAATGTTGACGTTCCGCCCTAACTTAAACCAAAGGTTAGGAAGTAAACTCCCATCAATACTGGAAAAAAGGAATAACATTACACTTAAGAAACCTATTTTCCTGGCAAATAATTTGAAGATACAGATTTTATTATTTTAAACTGAAAGTAGCAACGGCTACTCGATCAATGAATGCCAAATATTTCCTCATAAGAAAACCACTAATCTTAACGTTATTAATGTCACTATCACAACATTTGCAATTTTCTTTTAAATGAGACAGGCTAGAAATACATTATTTTAAAAATATGCTTAATTCGTTTTAGCGCGTGCTCGCATGTCAGCAACTAATCAAGTTCCTAATTGTAAAAACCATGTTGTACCAAACAGTGTAAAACTTGCTTTTAAACATTTTGTCTTTTATCCAAATGAATAATGTAGACCTACTCCTAGAATAAATCCATTCTTCTCAACCATTAACGCTATTAACGACTGTTGCTGATTATGCTGCTGCTGTTAGTGCTGCTTCCAAAGACAATAAAATCTTTGATTTCGCTGATAATGTTGAGACGTTTAATATCTAATTGTTTCATCTCAAAAGAACACACGTTTTGTTGGCAAAGCTCTTGTTAAAAACACACATGAGAAAAGACACGACTAAATATTTTATAAAACCTACAAGAGGTTTACGTTGCGGGAAAGACTATTTGGGAAGACAATCAATTACCTCTCTATTGTTCTGCGGGAAAGACAATTCCGTCCAAACACCTCAAATCACAACCTTTAAGAATTCGCTGTGTGCTTATATGCTGTCTGTGGTGGGCAGTAATGCTTACCATTAAGTACTCTCGGTACACAGGTGACGCGGTAGATTCAGGGATATAAAATATCCCCACAATGTAAGAAATGAAAAATCCAATTTTTCCAAAAACCTCTATCATCACCCAGTCAGAATGAACTCTAATAATTCATATCACGATGATCAGCCTAGCCAGAATTCAAACTGAATCAACGTGTATCAGATGAGGTCTAGGAATTTCCATGATATCAAAGTAAGGTGACACTACCAACAATTGCCTTTACTTACTGCAAACCCATGAATTTTGGCAAATCAGTGTAGTTTATATTTTTGTCGACTGCCACACACGCGCGAACGCACACACGCACATACATAAATATATACATACATTTCTGCAGTCGGGATCGATAGAGCCATTGTAAACTCCACGATACTATTCGCAGAATAGTATATGCTTTTCCATAGATGCATATGTGTTTTTTTTAATTCAAAGTTTTCCTTCTCCTAGACTGGTTGGCACTCAAGGCTGAAGAGTATAGTCTGCCCTACTATTTAACCATAGCTAACTGTTTTGAATTCAAATTTGTCTTTCTCCTCGACCGGTTGCCACCCAAGGCTACAAGACCCAGTATGTTCTGCCATTTACCAATTGTTGGTAGGGTATATGGTTCAAATCAATTCATTCTATTTTGCTTCACACTTTATCAATATTCGTATTAGTTTTAGTAAATGAATAAGATCTTTGAATGTGAATAACATTTGACTTAATCATTTTTTCATACTTGCTTCAACTGTTCATCTTTTTCTTTGTCTTATGAATGCAATTTAGTAGGATGTTGCACACAAAGTCATGATACTAATAGATAGTAAGATAATGTTTTTAGATAGTAACATAATTTGTCGTATCTCCTGAAGTTAATAAGTTTTTTTCTCTGACTTAATCTCTGCATGTCTGTATAAGTGTTCTCCCGTAGATTCTCCCGTGCAGTATCGGGGGCGGGAGGATCAAAGCTTCAGCACGGTATGCGTTATCGCTGATCTTTCTGTAGCAAATAGTTTTTTACAAGTTGGTTTTGTTCTTCTCCTAGACTGTCTACCAAGGCTACACGGTCTAGTCTGAACCGCTTTTAACCCATTCCAAAAGGGAACGTAAGTGTCTAGACTGAGATTTGAACTTGGTATGTTCGTCCTATTTTGCATGCTGGTAATTACTATGCTACACGTCCATCTCTTCATTTGAGAATTTTGCAGATTTTTTTTTTCTGTGATGCGAATTTATAAACAGTTTTTGATAGTGAGAGTTTAATCGATTTAAATGCGCATGCGTGAATTTGTGCAGTGCATTTCTTGAATCTCGTTAGTTATTTATTCTTCCTTCTTCTTCCGGATTTTGATAATGTAGTGGATACTTTTATTGACAAACTCTATTCACTGAAAGATTAGAACTTTTGACCTTTATACTATTTATCGATAGGCTTTGATTTCAATAAGGTTACAGGTCTACCTTGGTAATTTATCAGTTTTATTCTTATTTATTCGTTTGTTTTATCAGTGATTTTCCCAAGGACATCTTCATAGACGCGACAAAGAGGCGGCATTAAAAGGTTCTTTGTGACGCCATTAAATCCGCGGCTTGTTTAGAGAAAGTTTTGCCATTATAACATTGCAAGATATTGTACTCTGTTCTCTGAAATTTATTAGTAGAGATATTTATTACAGGTCTCTACTTTGGGGAGTAAAGTGTATTCAATGATTATCGTTGTAATACAAGAAATAATTTGATATAAACTACGCTTATAGCGAAAAAGTCTATGATTTCGGATCTGTAACAAATCTCACAGAAATAAAATCATGCGTCTTGCCTGATCAGAGACATAAGATAGAAATCAATATGTGCCTTACTATCGAAGTAACTTTATCATGAACTTATCGTTTGTTACACTTCAATGCTTGTTATTGGGCCAAATAGAGTTCAAGACAAATAGAACAGCAATGAAGAACACATTATTTCTAACAGAGTGAGCTTTATGCTTTTACACATCTGCAAACCTGTCCGCTTTCAACAAACTTCAATATCGACCTTTTCACTTCAAAACCATGCCGAGAATAATGGATAGATTTACATTCGCTAAAGTTTATCAACATCACCATTATTATTATTATTATTATTATTATTATTATTATTATTATTATTTTCAGCTGACCGCCAAGGGAAACAAGGGAATTTTGCACGCGTCAATTTTGTATCCATTATGTGCGTTTTGTGACCCAGCGACGGAAATTGAATAAATAAATACAAGTGCTACGAATTCATTGAACTAAAAACTTCCACGTTAAATGTTACAACCGGGTTAATCATTAAATCTTGCTTCCATTAAATTCTTTAATATTTACTGAACAACTGAGCGGAACACTGTTTTTAACGAGACATGCATACATACATATATATATATATATATATATATATATATATATGTGTCTGTGTGTGTGTGCGTGTGTGTGCGCGCACGCGCGTGTGTGTGTGTGGCCTGGCGATTGCGTTTAGTATAAAACATTCTGTTGCCTCTGTGTTAACTTCAATGTTCACTTTTATATTTGCATAGACTCTATCCCTGATATTGAGTACTTCACCCCATAAATAGAACATAACTTAAAACTATATTTCTTCATATATATGTGTGTGTGTGTGTGTGTGTGTAATAAAATATAGTTTTAATCTTAGCTATTCTTTATGTGTGAAATTATCAAGTATAGAGTGTGTATAAATATAAAAAACAGACACCGGGATCAACACCGAGTACCGACAGTTTGTTTCATGCTTGAGTGCAACTTTAACTATTTAGATATGCTAGTCATTGGGGCATTTTGGGTTAGGTATTTCAACACACATGGCATGAAGATTGCGTTCAAGCATGAAACAGACTTTCACCATTCGGTGTAGATTTCAGTATTCACTCGTGTATATATATATATATATATATATATATATATATATATATATATATATAGATAGATAGATATACAGAAAAAATCCCAAATTACCTCATATGGGTATAGGTTATTTCAAACAGGTGCAACCTTGCGCCAGTCCTCTTCAAACCTGGACTGGATTCAATTCATATCGGACAGCACTTTTTAAAATTAATAAACATTTCCACAAAAACAACCCTCTAAATAAGATCTTCAACAGGAAATCGATCAAAATTAGCTACTCCTGCACTAACAACACGTAACAAATTATCAACTCCCACAATAATTATATCTTAAGTAAATTCTATAAGAAAAACATGACAAATTATAATGTTTGCCTTGGAATTCAGCAGGAGAATGGAAACAGAGATTTGATACCCATAGACACTCCTTTACCAATCCTAAATTAAAATACCAAATAGCTTTTTCAAATAAATTTTGGAAATTGAAGGGAAAAGGTTTGAACCTTCAGATAGAATCGAAAATTATACGTTTCGCTCATACTGCGAATAGTTTTAGAGATAGTTGCAGTCTATGTTTAGAGGAAAAATTGGAATAATAAAATACAATAATCAATGCAAACTGTTAAATCAAAGGAACGAACTAGTGTTAAAATGTAGACATAGAAGCAGTTTTAAACTTATATAAGAACATAGATTTTACGTTATTACTTGCTAGCAATGTTAAATATATAACGATAATTAACTTCTATAATCTCCCTCTATTCTCCATATTAATCCTGTCTTATAACAGTTCCATAATTGATGTAACTTCCTCCCATTTTGATTAAAGTTTTACTTTAATATTTTTTCTCTTAAAGAATTTCAGGTATAGCTTTGGTCTTCCTAATAATTTAATTGATCTTTAATAAGATAAATGGATAATTTATTCAAACTTTAAATTGTTTTATCTTTAAATCCCCCATTACTTAATAATATAAAATCCTTAATTCTATTCTTTGTTGATATTGTCTAAATACAATTTATACAATTTATTGTTAATCCTATTAAAACATTTGTTGTTGGTATAATTTAGTATTCCCTAGTGGGAACCTAAATTCCTTTATTAAAGGCTTTGGTCATAAATAAACTCCCATTTTGGCCCTTCTTTTAGTTTCAATTCAACAACTGACTCTTCATATAACCTAAACCTAGGATCATAAAGTAAATATGTGGGTTACTTCCAGAGACCCCTCTCTCTCTCCCTTTAGAGAGATACCTCACACCCTCCCCCCTTACCACCAACTTAGCCTGTTTATAGAGATGTGGCTTCATTTTGGGTAGGTTTGTATTTTTTCTCGACTGCTATTTAAATTAAATTCGAAATCCTTGATTCGGAGAGGAATTCAGTTCTGAGCTGAAGACTGGTGCAAGGCTGAACCGGTCTGAAATATGCTATACCCGTATGAGGTAATTTGGGATTTTTTATAATATATATGCTCTGTTATAATAAATACATTGTGTTCTCTTTGTGGTTCAGTTTTAATATTTGATATTACTAGGATCCACCTGGATTATATACCAACGGACTACACATGCGCACGAATGTGGGATGATGGGAATTTTTTTTTATTTTATTTTAATCTAGCTAATTTCATTTACATTCATTTTCTTTACATCATTCTTGTAAATAGGTATCGTAAACTGTGATAATAAAAATTCTGCCAGGGATGGTGAAATGTTGTATGAGCTAAAGTTCAAATTTACTGTACATGGCTATGCAGTAAAGGCAATCTCACTTTTGTCTTTGTGAATTGTTTTTCTCCTTTGATTAGAGTAGTAGTAGTTTTATTTAAAAATTATGCTTAATCCCGTTATGGTATTGTTTTGTATAAAATCAAAAACAATAACAAAAAAGTCCCTTAGGGGAACAATGGACTTTGAGAAGACAAAAACTTACCCAGTGCTTCATAGCAGAGCAAATATTCTTCTTATTCATAAGAAAGGTGTCCTCAATGTCCGGGGGCCTCTACTCGGAGTTCCACCAGTAAATTTAATACCTAATTCTGAGGTAGATGACGTTATATTTTGTAATAGAGACTCAAATTAACAAACTCACCGGAATTAACCCAAAACAAAAGTTTGAACTCATCTTGTTTATATCTGCCGAAAATAAATTCTACTAGGTTTTGTAATACATATTGTATTGTCTCCCCATATGGATTAAATAAACCTAATGATAAAACACATCGTTGTCTTACATGTCTTTCTATTTTGTGTAGTTGCTCAATTCCTTTCTGATTTGCATGCAGCTGGGTTGTACCAAATAAATAATGTGGATTATTTTAATATTTGTCACATTTAATGCTGAAGGGATATGTAATATAAATACTCTTATATACCAATGAGCTAAGTATGAGACGAGATAAAAGGGATGTCACTCTTCAGAAGAAGCTGAGAAAACTAGAAACTAAAAAAAAATTGTGAAAACTTACTGTCATTTGTCTTTCTTTCTTTATTATCCTCTCTCATATTTGTTTCTATGTTACTCCTCCTAATGAGTTTCTCATAGCCATGAAGAAGGCCAGAAAGCAAAAGGGCCGAAACGTTTTGCTAAAAACAACAAAGATGATGATAATAGTCCGAATATAAATAGTGTAAATAATTATAATACTTGATCCCAGAAATTCAGACAAAAATATCATACTGTTAAAAAATATTAAATGTAGGAACCTAAGAACAGATTCATTTTCCGCTTTACTTTATTTTTTATAATCTAAAATGTTAAAATATTATTTTTATATATTTTATATCCAATTAGAGCGAAAAGAATCATGAAAAAATGAATTTTCTCGTTATTTTAGTCCATCGGCCTGCATAGCGTTTAAAAATTAAAATACTTCTATCTAGTGAGGATTCCAGTTACGTCGAGATGCTAATTTCATTTTGTATAATTTAAACTTTATCACTGTGTTAAGTTCACTAAAAAAGACTTTGGGTGTAACGACATACCAAGGAGAATAAAATTTAGTCTTTGCTATTTCTCTAATTGTAGAATCTAAACGATTCTCAGAAATCGAAATTCATATCCTCTCTCAGCCATTACTAGTTTAATTAGAGGTTTTATGCAGGTTTGGATTTACCTAGTAATATGGTAAATAAATTGCAACTAGTGTTCAATTGGAAAATACATGAATCTAATTCTTCCAGCTTACTATCCCATTATCATGTTTCTTGCCAAAATGTTTTTTCATACATTAACAGTTATGTGCCATGCGTAATACACGCTTAGGCGATCATGTAGCTTTCGATACATGACTGACGAGGCAGATTTTTTTTCCCGCAGTAGGTTTCCATTTCTTTCTACTGTAGAACAGTTGCTATAGAACTAGGTCTGCCCTGTTATTTATTTAGACAAGAAAAGGATTCATCCTTTTCCCAAGTGTATAAGGTACGTACGTGAATGTAATGTAATGTATTTAACTGGAATTCGAACTCGGCTCTCCGATTCCTCAATCCGAGCTGCTATCCATTACTCCACCTGCACTTAAGCACTTTACAAACCCCATAAGTATTCTCAACAGCAAAAAGGCTGCTACTATTATAGGCAACCTTGCTTGTCCTCTTCATAAGAAAGTAAACGAAGTATATATAAATATATAATTTGAAGAGCATTTTAAGATCAAGGGAAATCAACAGACCTAATGTATGTCATGATGCTGATGATGACGTCTGGCAACATATGTCTTTATCAGAAACACTTCCTTGAGGTGTATTTTCTTTCTTGTAATCAATTATCGTTCGTGTATCTCATGGATTTTTGCCACACACTTGAAGAGACTACTTTTATGCGAACAAAAGAAATACGAGTTTTTCCATTATCCTATTTAATTAACTTTTGCTTCGTTCAGGACAAATTCAGATGCGGTATTTTCTCGAAATTTAATCGCACGAAGATGACATCAATACGAGAAATACCAACACTGCTGTCAGATTTAAACGAAGTTCGTTAAAACATTTTTCGCAAATAACCGCAGTTGTCCATTAAAAATAAGTAACTTCTTTTTCCAAAGAATATTATAATAAAATGAAACCAAAGTGAAAACGGTGGATATCAGTTATTTGAATAGACGTGGGTTAATCGCATTTTACAAGTAAATTCTTTTATATTGCACAATATTTCTAATGTTTTTTCATGCTCAGCAAATGGATATATTTCAGCGCTTTTATGTTTCTACATAGAGGAGCTTACTCAATCCTTCAATAATTATATTAGTCTGCTTGATACTTATTTCCTTTTGAAATTGCAATGTTGATTTCGCTGATGCTTAGGAATATCTTGTTAATTTTAAATAAATTATAATGATGGCTGCAGACAAAGAAAAAGAAATTATCATTTATTCTGTCTCTAATCATATAATGTTCATCAAAATGTTTCTTTTAGTTTTGGTTTGTTTTGTTTCATGGCATATCAACCTCAACGACAAATTTTTTATTGCTGGTATGTTTTGTCAAAAATCTATTTCTGGTAATAGTTTTCCTTGTATTGCTCTAATATTTTTTTAAAAAAGTATTGCTGGTAATATTTTTTCAAAAAAGTATTGCTGGTAATATTTTTTCAAAAAAGTATTGCTGGTAATATTTTTTTCAAAAATGTATTTCCAGTAATATTTGTAATGTATTGCTTGTAATAGTTTTTTTTTCTTCAAAAATTTATTGCTGGTCATAATTTTTTTACAAAGTATTTCTGGTATTAAAACCTATTTTACACTTTCATTGTGTTTTTACCCCATTTTCATGGTTAAATATTTGTCCATAGCTGGGACCCTAACAGGTGCTACCACCCCGGGTCATAGCGGACCTGGGAACATGAGGAATAATAGGTGGTTCCACGCTCCTCAAAACCTCCTGATCAGAGGCCTTGCTGCTGGACGTAGTTTATCATCATACCCAGGACAGTAAAATGTTTCTGTGCTGTTGGGGAAAAAACAAGAACTCAAAAGATTGGGAAACAAAAGTTGCTTGTTTTTTATTGGTTCAAGTTATTTACAATCGAAGTAGGAAAATTGTAAGCTGATTGGTCGAAAAAGTAAAAGTAGTGTAAGCTGATTGGTCGAAAAAGTAAAAGTAGTGTAAGCTGATTGGTCGAAAAAGTAATCTAAGCTGATTGGTCGGAAAATATATCCAGCTTTTACAGGCGCTCTGATTGATTATCAAGAGTTGTAGTTTTTTGAGATCCTATGGAAAAAAAATCGATTTTTTCATATATCATACTGTGAACTTCAGCTACGTTTGGATGATGCTCAAGTAAGCAAGATAAAATCGCTAAGTACTTAGCAATCAATCAGAGCGAAAGTTAAAGCTGAATATATTTTCCAACCAATCAGCTTTCATTTCTCCTACTTCGATATGAAAATCATCCACTTTTATTTTACCGATGTCCAAACTATAAGTTACTTGTTCAACATCGTATCAACAAACCGCCAGAAACCATAAATGCTTGATCTGTTATAAACTTTTTGGTTCGCGCCAATAATCTTCCAGATAAAAGATCTTTTCGCATCTTGTCTGTCCCACATAATGTACAGAAGCAATAATAAACGATGTTTTCGTTTACGCAATATTTATACCGTCAGTTCGATGTTTATAAAGTGACTTTTTTCTTTAACCAGCCTACAGTCAATTCGTCTAAATAATGATTTCTGATTGTCAACAACAAGAACTAAAAAAATTTCTCTTCCACGGTACAACATTACAACCATAATTAATATTACGATGAACGAGCGAATTTAGCATGTGCGCCTCGTGGTGGAGTAAAGGTTAACAAGCTAGTCTGGTTAGCCATTACTACTGAGTAGTGATTTCGATCCTCATCAGGTGCTACATATTTGTCACAGCGTGTGGAGTAATAGCTAACAAGCTAGTCTGCTTATTACTTTGAGAAGTGAGTTCGATCCTCACTGGCTGACACATGTGGCTTTGTGGGGAGCTAAGTTTAATAAACAAAAATTCGTTTCTTCTACATAAGTCCCTGTACTTACGCTGTATATGAAAAAGTATTTTAGTCTGTTCTTTTGTATAAGAACTATTTTCAGGACAAACTGCCAGAATTAGAAATTATGCCAGAAAAAAAACTGAAGTAGGCTACGGGAACGGTCTACAATGCCCAAGTAATTTCTGTCTGAATTTCCCATTATTTACACTATTTTTATTTGTACTATTGCCTTCGTCTTTCTTGTTGTTATCACAACGTTTCGGTTGTTGTGCACTACGGCCTTCCTCGAATGTATATCTGGGTAACCTATAGGTAATTGTGAACTGAATCGTTTATTTAATCTCCAGGGTTGCACTGTTTCGTTCCACTAGATAGGGATATCTTATCAAGTTACGATTATTATTTGGTACTGCTCGGTTATTGCTCACCGTGTTTCCACCTAGTCCAAGTATACACTGCCCGACCCAGCGATTGCCTGACACAGAAAATTGTCCAGATCGATATACACCTGGTACATTATTGTCTAGATCGATATACACCGCATTTCCACCTTCTGTTAAAACACTTCCTAAAAATGCAATCTTTTTCATTTGTTAAATTTTATTATTTCGAATTTGTAATTATGATGTTGAGCCGTTTCTTTTGCTCTCAGTCATACATTCTATCTTCTTAGAATTGATGTTTAGTTCTTTCTTCTCGCTTTCCTTCACTAGATTTACGTAGTTTAATTTCTATTTCTGTTGCTAACACTATATTCTCTGCATATCTAATGTTGTTAAGATTGTGACTGCCAATAATGAATTCTTGTGGGACTTCTAATTCTCTCTTGATTGCTTCACTGTAAAATTGAATAAGTCCGGTGTGACGACACATACTTGTCTTACACTTCTTTATGATTTAAATAAGTACAGGTTGAGTCATAAATAATTTTATAATTTTATAATTTTATCAATTGTATTCTTCAAAATATTGTTTTCTCAAACGGATTATTACTTATATCTTAAACTAATAGTTTACTCATGCTGTCAAAATCACTTTATTACTTAATAACAAAAGAAAAAATATTTACACTATTTACATTGTTCGGACTGTTGTCCTCAACTTTATTACATTATTCACGACGTTTCGGCTTTTGTACGCACCAGCCTTCTTCAGGAGATATACGTTGGAATTTCGAATCGAATCCTTCATTTTTAGCCCTCGATGATGTCCCTAGTGGATAAAAGCGTTGGTTGAATTAATCCAGGGACTTGACCAAAATAGTTGTGAGTTCAATACCTGGCCGCAGCAGAGGTGAATAAAAACTTGGAAAGTTGAGTTACTAAAGGGAAATAACTGAAACTGAGATATCCAGAAACGGCATGGCATGTGGAACGAGAACAATCTACTCATGTGGAATAAATAAAGAACTAGGTTTGAAATTCTAACATATATCACCTGAAGAAGGCCGGAGTGTACCATGACCGAAACGTTGTGAATATAACAATAAAGATGACGAGAACAGTTCGAACAATGTAAATAGTGTAAAGAGTTGCAATACCTCATCTAATTTTATGTTCGCTAGAATCTTATACTATTTGGTTGACTCATAAATAATTTCCTTTTTTTTATCAACTTTATTCTTCGAAAAATTGAAACTGTTTTCCCCAAAACGGGGATTTCCTATGGCCGAATCTAATAGAATAACATGCGTGTGTTTTGCTTCTAACTTTTCTTACTGCTTCCTGACGAAATTAAAGATTCTCGGCTGATTTTCCCTGAAGTAGTCTATCGTTTGTGTTTCTTATTGTCGTCTGCTACCGAATCCCAATTTTCAAGGGCGTACTAAACGTCACACATTCTGAAAATTCATTCATTTATCTTTTCATTAAATGAAGACAAGGTGAAGACGTCCATCCCCCTTGAAAATATCTCACCATTTCAGACAGTTAGAAATAATTAAATTGAAGCTAATTAACGAATCTTGCAAGTTTAAATGAAATTATTTTTTGATTACTTTTAAGTGTTGATTTTTATTATTGTTGACGGTAATTTGAAGACATACTGACACAATCTAAAATGTTTGTTTTGTCGTTGATAAAGTTTTAATTCTCTTAATTCCGACAGTCATATTAAATTTGGATTAAAGGTTAAATGTTGGTTTAATTTGTGTTTCGTATTTTACCTTTGATTCTCTTAACAATTCTTCGAGATCGAATTTGTCTTTTATTGTTTATCATGAGTTACGAAAAATATGTAAGCTTCTGTCTAAATTGAATCTATTGTCAGTAAAATGAGTGTTGGTGTCTTAAATCTAAAAATAGTCTTTGCAACCTATTTTTCAAACAGAAAATATCTAATATGTGACATCTTCAGCACTAATTAAGAAGGATTTAAGGATAGAGATAAAGGAATCGATCCCATGTACCGATTCAGTAAGTAACTGACTCCCCTCTGTTATTCTCTACCTTAACAAGAGCTAGATCAGGCCAAAAATGGAATACTGTTGTCATATTTGGCCGAGAGCTACCCAGACCTCACTTTTCAGGCTTGATAGAGTCTAAAAGCATTTTCCAGCCCTTGTCGGTTACGAATTATTCCCCATACTCCAAACTCTCTTCCACATTCTGGCTGTAGCCAGCCTCTCGCTGCTCTATCGTTACTTCTACAGAAAGTGCTCGGACGAACTATATTCCCTGTTTCCGCCAAATCAAACCATCACGGCAAAAATACGTCATGCCACTTACATAGTGGCAAGCCAACCACGTTGACCCCATATCCCATCGGCGAGAAGTAAATTCCACTCAAACAGCTTCTTCCCACGAAACGGTGGGACCGACTCTCAAGAGAATGTTTCCCTGATTACTACAATCTTAACCTGTTCAAGGCTAGAGTTAACCGCTATCTTCCACTCATATTCGTACAGACTACCTCCTAATGTAACCCTCTAACTTGAGTGGCCCCCGGGCCTTGTGAAATATGAACCTCGCTGTAAAAAAAAAGGTCTTTGTTAAGGGAGATAATATCATTCGTGTTAAATAGAGAAAATTAAAAGGCATTTTAAAGTCATAACATAGTGAAAGCAAAAACAATAAGGTATAAATAAAAAGAATGCATCGGCGTTAATTGCGCGATGGCAGATACAACATCGAGACACGGCCATAACGTTCTGCTGCTCTTCTTTTTCCTTCTGTTAATATCTTGCAGTTAGCGTTTCCTCTCCGAAAACAAAATGCGATGGCGTTGTATTAGTTTCCGGTTCTCTGTCCATAATGAAATTCTTGCTGCACAAAGATTTACAGAATGCTGACGGAAGGGTCAGCTCGGCACGTTTTCATTGCACGAATCGAATTTTCACTCGAACCATTTTCACCGAGGTTACGTGACTAAAAATGTCTTAAATGCCTATTAGAATTTGTACATTGAAAACATGTCACCCCTCACGGCCACCCTCGCCATTTAAGCACGACAGCAACGATGCTTTACGTTCGATTTGGTTGCACTTTTATTTATTCCCCTCTTGAAGGGATCATTACGTGAAGCACACGTACGTAGTGGAAACGAAGCATCTTGAATTCCTAACTGATCAACGAAATCAAACTCCATTTGAACTCCACAACGATTTCATTTCGATTCTTATATCAGTAAATACGATACTGAGTGGAATACAAACCACGTTCTCTGTCTTTGTTTCTTCAATGCAATCTGCAAGGCGAAAGAGAGAAATGATAGAGCGTTTCTCATGATTTACATAGCGCTACTTTTTCGCAAACATGTACATTTGTTAAATTCATTACTAAATATTCCTTTTTTTTGTTCGATATAACTTCTTTTTTTTTATTTATTTATTTACTTTCTTTTACTCATTCAAAGTTGGCAATGAACTTAATTACAACATCCAATAATCAATGACAAATGGTTGGATTTAATCAACGTCTTTCGTTAACCAACTATTGATTTTATTATATAAACAGTTTCTTTTTTCATTACCCAGATTTTCAATTAGAGTTTTCGCCTATTTTTTTATATTGCAATATTACTCGGTTGCCTTTTACTGGCTTACACATAATATTTTCATGCTTAAGAATAATTTTAATTAAATTCAAGACAAAATAGGTTTTATTCTAATCAAGTAATTCAACAAAATAATTAAATCTAACCATTTTACTATTGTTGGATTTTCAATCCTTTATACTTTAATAAAAAAAAATACATTTATACAAAAATAACATTTCAAGTCAAACATAAGCAAAACAAAAATGTTCAATCTATTAATACGCATTAACTGAGCGTATGGTACAAGGACAGTTTCATAGAGCACCCAGTCAGGATCGAATGCACTGAACAGTATTAATGATTTGTTGGATAGGCTCCTTATCATTAACTCTGCAATAATGTGTCGGTTGAAGAAGTAAAAAGTAAAGTTGCTTTATTAAACGCGTCTATGTTTGTGTTCTGCTACAAATACATGGAAGAATATGTTGTTTTGGTGACATAATTAGTCAATTTTCTTTGTCAGAAACTTACACGTTGTTCCTTGTAATACAAATCTTTTCAAGCGACTAAATTGTTCTAATGACACGGCCATTTCACTTGTCTATACGAAGAAAAGCTCAACTAAAAAGAAACATTCTTTAATCTTTACTTTTCTCACTTACGCTATTTCTTTAGCGATATAACATCTTTATTAAATATTTCATCAGATTACAGATTTACAACGGTTATTTATTTTTAATAGACACAATAAAATGATTGAACCGGCATCTTGACAGCAAAAACTGCATATTCCTTCATGACAGTCTGTAATCGAAGACCAGACGTAATTTTAAATGCAGATTTTCAGAGTATGACTACCCATTTAGAACACTGGCGCAATACATTCTTCCTATCCAGATTTCCTTGTTTTCTCTTCTTATTGTCCAAAACAAAAGTTAGTACTCTATGTGAAATTCTGAAAGGATTGCAGTTATTGATAATGACCAAATTGAAAATATTCAGGCTACATGACACGGGACATCGCAGAGATACTCCACATATTTGGTATGAACGTTGTGAAGGATTTGAAAACAATTGGATACGTGATTCGTTATGTTTGTGACCTTTCTGGTGTAGTGAAAAATCCAGATGACTGAGTTTCCGTCAGCGATACTCTGCGCAAATGCAAAAGAACAACTCATTTTTTCAATCCCTAAGAATTCACCCCGTGAGTATAACTTCAATTCTCTGATAGGCTGTAAAAGGCACATAGACCTGTTCATAACTGATGGGGGTGCCAAAGTTGGGCCCACAGAAGTAAAACACGGAACACGGATTAGAAGTAAGAAAGATATATTAACAACAGGTTACAGAGATAGTGTAAGAAGAGCTTACTATAGTTTGTGTCCAACACTGGTAGTCGTACTAGACTCTCTCTGTCACTCTCTGTGTCTCTCCGTCACTCTCTTTCACTCACCATCACTCTCCCGTAGAGTGCTATGTCGCCTACTTAATATAGGCCTGGAAGATTCTATTGTGTAGGTAGTTTCCGGTCTCACAATACCCCCCTTCCAAAGACTTTTCTTTTTGAAAAGGAGAGAAAAAATAAAACTGTTAATACTTTTTCCTTTTGGGATTTATTGTTTCTCAGCTGGAAGTAGAGATCTTGATGCGTGAGCCACAGCTTTTCGCGAACCATCTGGCAGTTTATGTAAAATGCAAGCACCAATGCTGTACGAGCTTGCATCACTTGCGACTATGATGTCGAGACTAGGGTTGAAATGTGTGAGGGAGAGGTCTGAAGTAAGAATTTTCTTGATCTTCTCGAATGCGTCTTGGCATTCCGGGGTCCATGACCATGGTTTGTCTTTTTTTAAAAGTTGGTTTAGAGGCCCTCTCAAATTTTGCATGTTCTTAATGAACCCTTGGTAAAATTAGCTAGGCCGAGGAAGCTTTGTAACGCTTGAACGTTATTTGGGGCCGGCATATTTCTGATCGCGTTGGCTCTTTCTGGATCCGGCCGACGACCATCTTTATTTATAATGTGACCTAAATATTTAATCTCTGGTAAGAAAAAGTCACACTTTGCCTCCTTAACCTTAAATCCGTATTCTTGTATCTTTTCGAATACGTTTATTATATGGTTCCGGTGCTCTGCCGTAGTTTTACTAGTAACTAGTATATCATCCAAATAGGCTGTTGCGTAGTCAAGATCGCCCAGCATAGCGTCCATGACCTGCTGGAAAATTGCAGGCGCAACCTTTAATCCAAAACCCAGCCTGTTGTATTTGTACAACCCTCTATGGGTGTTTATGCAGAGCAATTTGGAACTTTCTTCTTCCACCTCTATCTGAAGGTATGCGTCCGAGAGGTCGATTTTAGAAAAGATTTTTCCACCATTGATTTTATTGAAAATTTCTTCAGGGCTGGGAAGAGGATAGTGGTGATCTTACAAGGCATCGATTAACCCTGTGGAAAAATCTGCGCATACTCGTATTTGATTGGACTTATTTTTTACGAAGACCGTAGGTGCTGCCCACTTGCTGAAGTTTCTTTTTGACAGACTACCTGCTTGTTCGAGTTTACTCTTTATTGATTTGCTTTAGAGCAGCAAAAGGGACATTCCGTTTCTTTTTGAATACCGGTTGTGCGCCGTCCTTCACCTTGAACTTACCTTTCATTTTAGTACATTTCCCAAGGCCGCCAGAAAAAAACCTGGAGAAATTGTTGTTTGAGTTCCTTTTTTAGATTTACCAAATTGGACGTTGTACTTTGTATCTTGCGACAAAATGTACTCATTGGGCAATCCCAAAGATTGAATTTTCTATCCAATCAGTTCCAAATAAGTTGTCTGAAGTTTTTAATACGTAGACTTTGAGCTTTTTGGTAACTCCATTTAGTGTTACTGTAAGTAGTAACTCGCCTAAAATGTTAATATTTTCGCCAGTTACGGATTTTGCTGTTTTATCCGTTTTTAATAAGGTCGGCTTGTTCAATTTTCGCCAAGTACGCCAGTTAATGGTTGAAATATCAGAACCCGAGTCAAGCTGGAATTGTATGGACTTATTGAAAATATCCACTGTTACATATTTTCTTAAATTCCTATCGACAATATTGTCAGATTGAGCTTGCCTAATTTTATTTTTGGGTTTTCTCGTTCTGTTGGCGTACCAGCACGAAGTTAAAGTATGCCCACTTTTATTGCAATTTTTGCAATACTTTTTGTTCTTGACTGGACAGAATTTCATCCAATGCCATTTACCACAATGGTAACATGGTCCGGGCGGTTTCTTTAACTTATTTAGTTTTGGTTACTGCGGAATTTAGGAAATGAGATTTGCCTTTTGTCTTTTTGAGGAAAATGGGAGGTAGACTTACGTCTGATTTTATTAATCTGAGTCACACCTGATTCCTTGATAGTGTTTGAGTCACGCTTTATAGATATTACTCTTTGACAGTCCTCTGTCAGTTTTTGGAGAGTCAATCCTTGTTCGTTCTCAAGCTTAGTCAGTACCCGTCGTCTGACTTCGGCGTCTTCTGCTGATACTAGACCTTGTGCGAAAATTAAGCACTTAAAATCATCGGCAGTCAGTTCGGCTAGTTTAAAATCATTACATAGCTTGTTCACCGATGCTGCAAACGTTAAAAAATCTTGCTAGTTGTCTTTGACTGTGTTCAGGCATTTCCAACGTTTGTGGAACAAGGTTGTGTTAGGCCCGAATAATTCCGATAGGAGATTAATCGTCTCTGAAAAATCCAAGTCAGTCGTTTTCTTGGGTAGTATGAAGTCTACGAACCTACTATGTTCTGTAGTTCCCAGTTTTCTCAATAGTAGACGTACCTTTTTTTTACTGGGCCATTGTTCACAGTCTACGTTGAAAATATCTTCGTAGCGCTTGTAAAAAGCCTGGAACGTTTTGTCTTCCTCTGGTACGTATTCAAAGGTTTCCATTGAATTGTAGATTGTACTCTGGGAGAATATTGTATCTTTTTCAGAGTTTGAGCCTTTTAATGCATTTACGAGTAATTCTTTAAGTTGTTTCTGTTGTAGTTCAGCATTCTGAAGCGTAATTTTTTGGAATTCCATTTGCTGTTTATGTAAATCCAAAAATAGTTGTTGTTGTCTTACTTCTGATTTTTGTTGCTGGTCCAAATTTAGTTTTAACATTTGGGCAACTACTTTTTGCAAATCTTCCATATTTAAAAATGATTTTTGTTCCTTTTTTTTTCTTTTACAGAAAAAAAATATGGACAGACAATAGTTAAACTAAACTAATTATGTATGTTTAGCTTTTTTTCCTGTGGTTCCGTTAATTTTAACGTAATTGAATAATTTTTCACCACACTTATGTATTTATTTTTTTATAGAGGTACAAAAAGAAGAAAACTCACCTCAGTGAATTTGAGGGGAGAATAATTTTATGCCCGAGTTCAACTCAGTTACATAAAAACATTTTCGATAGTTTTTTCCGAAAACTTGAGTACAATGGTAGTACTTCATCTTGTGTTGTCAGTTTTTACGAACAACTGTTTTTTATTCTGTGTGTGTGTGCGTGTGTAGAAATCGTTCTCGTATTGGACAGACTTTGATATTCCGTAGATGTCGAATCACTGCTCGTCACTGCTGTTTGGTATTGGAATATATGTAGACGCTGGGTGTTTAGCTTTTAAATCGCTAATGTATTAATACCAGCTTGATTTCACTTTCAACACTGTTGTGGGAACGCGTCGAGTACTGTCGCTATTGATACGGTGAGAACGAAATTCTCAAATCTTCTCTGTCGCCACTGTTGTGGGACTGGCAAGGTATTGCGGTTTTTTGACGTGAATGCGTTTCTAGAATTCTTCGTCGACCCAGATGTGGGATTGGTAAGGTATTTAGGTTTCGCCGTGAGTGCGTTTCTAGAATCCTCGTCACCACTGATGTGGGTGCCAAAGTTGGGCCCACAGAAGTAAAACACGAAACACGAATTAGAAGTAAGAAAGATATATTAACAACAGGTTACAGAGATAGTGTAAGAAGAGCTTACTATAGTTTGTGTCCAACACTGGTAGTCGTACTAGACTCTCTCTGTCACTCTCTGTGTCTCTCCGTCACTCTCTTTCACTCACCACCACTCTCCTGTAGAGTGCTATGTCGCCTACTTAATATAGGCCTGGAAGATTCTATTGTGTAGGTAGTTTCCGGTCTCACAATAATAACAGAAAGATTCTAATTTCTGGAAGGATGGAAGTGTAAAAGGGCGAGAGGATAAAAACGGTGCAGAACTTGGTTCTATAGAGGAGTTATCCATAGTACTTAATGTTTTTAGCAAAACGAAACAGAAGGAAAGCAATACATGAATCAGACTGAAATTTTATGCAACATTTATGCCATAAAATAGGAATAAAATAATAAATGTTTATCTATTGAAAAGATATGCCCTTCATTAACGGCATGATCTCCATGTTTCTGAAGAAAAGTACTATTTATATGGTCAGCTGCACAGGAGCCCTTCTCGTTAGGGCTGTTGTCATTAGGAAAAGTACTGGAACAGAGTGTTTCCCTTTCAAAGTATCGGTTTTTAAAGGAGATGTATCTCCACTACAGCCAATCATGTGCATCAGGACCTGTGTCTTATATGCCAGCAAATATGGTAAACCCAGATAATCAAATAATTAAAACCTACTATATCCATTTGGACGTTCCTATATAATTAGCTTATGCCCTTATTTGAAAGATCTGCATGTTTTCAGTAGGAATAACAATAAGGTTCGGTTCTTGTGTTCTTGACACTTTCCAAAAGCACAAAAGTCGGAATTGCACTGAAGAATAATTGAATTGTGATAACCACGACTTTATTGAATTTTGCAAAGATGCTTTGCAATGTGCTGTCACTTTATCTCTAGGGACAATACCCGGGTAAAACATGATGAGAAAATGAACATGCATAAAATAATTTTTTTTTTTTTTTTTTTTTATAAGGAAGCTTTATATTACAAGTATCTCATCAAAACACAACAGATTTTAATGGCTTTTCGAGAAATTAAATAAGTTCTGGCGAGAATTAATAGTTTCTCGTGCTTTCCAAACTAGAAAAAAGCTTTTAAGTTCATCCATTGCAAAATCCCATTTCAAATGTTTCTCTTCTCACTCACGCAATTACTCTGCCCAACAGTTTAAGCAGTAAAAAAGAATTACTACTAAACATGACTATCAACAGTTTCCGTCCAATTTCACGAGTCTACCCACCTGATGACAATCAGCTCCAATCAACATTTGAATTAGAATTCGTGACAAATGAAGCCGTTCTTTTTGTCTACCATCCGCCCACATTCAACTTACAAGTGGCTTTATGTTTCTCTCACTGCTTTCGAATTTTAACTAATAGGTTGGCCATTTTCATCGCTAGCCATTTTTTTTTATGAGAATGCTGTCCGATTTGGAAATATCCTGTTCCGTTGCCTCTTTTATCAACTGGTGGAAGAGCCGTTCATCTCGACTGCATTTTGATGAGTTTTATTTTTTATGTGCAATTTGGTTTCATACTTAATCTACTGCCACGCTGGAATAAAAAAAAAATCAAGCGAAAAGATTACAAAATTATTTTTAGACAACTATTTGCTAATCACACGTTTGTGACAAGCATTCCTTTATCTACAAACACAAACTGGTTTTATTTCTTAGACTCATACTGGAGTTTTGCTTTTGTTACTCATCTAAAACGCCAAAACACTTTTAGCATTCTGGGCAACTTTTGAATTGATATAGCTTTTAATGTCGCAGTTTGTCTACTGGCCACACTTCTTTAGCCCCCCTCTCATTTTATTGATGTTATTTCAAGTGCAGTATAGAATATATGAGGGTAGCCGAGATCAAAAGATTAACGCAAAAGAGTCTTCTGTCTGTAAATATTAAGATTTATCTATTTACATTGAGTCCGGCCGATTTGGGGAGTTATATCTTGTGCGGTGCTCAAATGATAGTAAATTCAATCCAGATTTATGAATCCTCAATATAAAAACTAGTAATCTAATTGAAATAAAATGATCCATCGTCAACGGAAAACACTTTACGAACAGTCCCTCAGCAATTGAAATGAAAAAAAAAGTAAATTCTTATATTAAATACGATTGGAAGAGTCGAACTGAGAACATTATATTAAATATTTTTGCTGTAATTAAATTTACACCAATGTACTAATACAGTGTTTACATGAGATATTTATTTTGTTGCTGGTCTATTTTTTTGTCAAGGGCTTTGCATTTCTTGAATTTATCTAACCCATCAGTCTGTGGGCCTTTCCACTTCGTAATATTTTGGAAAATTAATGTTAAACCACGGAAATTTATTTTTGTTGTAGGAGGGGTCTTCCGATGAATCAATGTAGCCTGCGCCGAAGGCATCCTAAAATATTTTTTTCTGTTGGCCTGAAACATGTTACTTCAGAGCACTAAAAGTCGTAATCATACCCGCAGTAAAGATTTCATGTTTGGTTTTTCGAAAAGATTGTTAAAGTTTTGTGTTGTATTTTGTATGTGGGCATATAAAATAAATATGCTTCTGTCTCCCTGATTTAATCCAATTAAATCACTTTAAACGTTCCAGAACGAATCCTTGGTGTGTGCTTGTGTTTTTTATCTAAATGTCTTTGATTTCTGCTCTAAATAATTTTTTGTTTTGTTTTTTGTTTTTTACTTTTTTTGATGGGGTGCTATTCTTTTCTGCTTTGTAAATGTTACCCTCTTATTATTTTGTTGACAAGGCTTTCATGTTCTTTCTTCTTCGACTTGAATGATTTTATTTGACACGTGTAACTCTGTAGCAGTCGCTTTTTTTCGTTGTACTTTAAAGTTCATTTGTCTTGTTTAATTGGTTCGAATCTCTGTGGAGAGTCAAAGTCTATTTCTTCGCCTGAATCTCTTATCCTAATTATTTTGTTAGTCGACATTTTCATTCTAAACTCGTATTCTAAATTTTTCAACTAACCTCTTTGCACCAACAAATATTAAGATTTCTATCTGCGCCATTTTGGACGTTCCTCTTGGTTAGTTTATTCATTTATTTTTTTCTGATTTTCCTTTCTTGGACTTCATGTTTCTAAACGATAACATTGACTTTTTTTTTCTTGTCTTCTTTTTAGTTTCTGGATTTATGTTTTCCTTGGTTAAAACTTCTACAACCGGTTATTTTTTTTTATTTATGCCCACACTGTTCGATAGTTTTCTAATCTTGACTCTTTCTTTATGATATCAGTTGAGGCTTACGATCGTTCAATAATTTCTCTTCTTCAGTGTTGTATTTTCAGAATGTTTGACTAATTTTTATAATATTAATGCTTCCAATACTTGCCAAATCTCTTTGAAAGTGGTTTCTCTTAAAATAATTATAAATGGTCTCATTTCCTGTATATTTATCTACCTATTGTGTATTGCTAACTATCAAAGGAATACTCGCCGGGAATGAAAATTATATATGTTATAAATGCTCGACGTATCTTTTAAATTTTATTTTTATTCACTAATATTTCACATTGGTGGTAATCATTGGTTTTTCTGCGTATCCATATGACAACAAATCTACTCATTAACCCGACACTCTCTTCTGTCGTTTTCATGTCTTTTTGGAGTCCTTTGAAAAGGTCTTCGAGATTGAAGTGCTCCAGTAATGACCGGCACAACTATTACAATCTTTTCACCTTTTGTTTTGAATCTTTGGACTGCAAGAACACGACCAACTATGTGACAAAATATTTAATTTATGCAAAGATTGAATCTGTTTTTACGCTATTGTTCACTCAGTGCAAGACTCAAGAGCCACTCAAGGTAGACGGTTATTGAATGTAATGTCATAAAGGAATAAAGTAAGAAGTCCGTATTACGAGGATATATATAAGAGAAACGTTAAACTGAGACTTGAGATTAAGATTGTAGTGGTCGAGAAAGCATCCTCTCGGGAGTCTGTTCCAGTTTTGGGAAAGATGTTGTGTAAGTAAAACTTCTTATTTATCAAAAAAATGTTAAAGGAATGAGGATGAGTTGATGATGTGGACGTGGCATGGTAGGTCTTGGCTTTCAAGGCCGAATTAGTGGAACAGGAATATAGCTCATCAAAATACGCGCCATTGAAATATCGACAAATACCGTTAGAGCTGCAAAGTGAGGGTGACGGCTGCAGAGTAGAAACTAATTCATCGCTTACAAGGCTGTGTAATTTGCTTTTGGGTCAGTAACATGTCAGATATAAGAGCAATACCCCATTTTTGATCTGACTCCTGTAAAGATTCTGTAGGAGTTAGATACTTTATGGAGTTGCTACAAGAAACTGGCCATTCTTCAAGTATCTTTAGGGAATATGCTCGTTTCTCTTGAGGTCTAAAGTGAGTTTAACCCAAATAGATTTTCAAGGCAAGAAGCTTCATTGAGAGTACCACTGTTCATCAGGACGGAAATACATTTAGTCAGCTCTGTGGTGATGGGACGTTACTAGTTTTGTTTTGATGATACAAGCTAATCTTTCCCCTATTTACCCGTGAAAGCTAAATAAGCGAAGAGATCTGGTGCCTAGAGCCATTCTGTTGAATTGGGTGATTAATTTAAATTAAATAATTGTAAAGAATGAAGATTTAGTTTTCCATATATTTATATGTTTCCTTTTAGGAGACAGAGTGAAGTAATGGATAGCAGCCGAGTTCGATTTCCAGTCGAGTTCATTACATTCGCTTAGGCGCTAATACCGAATTATGGGTAAATAGAAGAGCAGACTGGTTCCTATAGCCTTGATTTACAACTAGTCTAGGAGAAGAAAATCCTGGAGAGTTTTAGGCTCCATCAGGCTCTTTTGTCTAAGATATACAACTGCTACTGCTTCTGCTGTGTAAATGATGCCCCTACGACCCTAATGGATTGCGAGATTCGTGATATTTACTTTCGTTTTCAATAGTTAAAGCCAATTCTAAATGAATCAACAATGGTACAACTTTTTAATCTAGTTCTTTTCTTTTTCTTTTTTTTTTTTTACTCCTGAATTCAAATTTCTCATGATATGAGTGATATCTTTATCATTTCAAAGGCTATATTTTCTTTTATGTCTCGGTCTTAATATTATTTTTTCATATAGAATTATTCTTGGGTATAATTCGTACGAAGTTAATACCGCTTTTTAAAGATCGAATTTGAAATCATTTCTATGTCATTAAAACTTCTGTGCAGATCATCTTATATTAAGCCTTGTGTTAATCTGTTTGCTTTAATTCAACGTTTGACCGTCAGAATCGTTCGTCCATTATTTTGCCTTATGTAGTCATTAAGTACACGTTTTGATATAATAATCATTAAGTACACGCGTTAATATAATAATCGGTGTAGTCTTCAATGCTGTTGTGTCCTCTTTCCACTCTATTCATTTTCATATAATTACCAACGTCTTTCGGGTGTAAGGCAAGCTAATTAGTTTTCTTTCAAATTTCTCAGTTCTTCTTTTAAGCAGTTTAGGAAGTGTCCTGAGTATCTTGCTATAGATCCTGCGCATTGCTTGTGATGAGGTTTCTGTTGTTACTTCCAAAGATAGAGTCTTTTTCTTTAATTTTCTACAGCTCAATTAAACTCATTTTCAATATTTCCAAGTAATGATTAATTATTGCAACCGCTTCAGTTTCCCTATTTACCATACGCTCAGTTTTAAACTCTCTGAAGTGACAGAGTGTAATCGATTTCTATTTTTTCCTCAGATTAGGTCATTTGCAGTGGTGTGCAGTAAAATGAATCTGTTTTTGGGGTGTATGATGAAATTTGTCTGGCCTTGAAAAATATTGCGTCATCCGTGATTGCATCAGATTTTCATCACGCCCAGACACTATTGTCTCGACTGTCGATTAGTTGTTCTACCGTCATTGTCTGCGATGGACGTTATTCCAAGTAAGTGTACGAAAATTGTAACGTTGCTCAAACACAATGGCAACTCTTGCCATTGAGCAAATCAAAGTACTATAGACTGGATCGAAAGCTTTCCTAAGTTAAATCCGATCGAGAATCTGTGGTCAATCTGCAAGGAATGACTTTACGGAATGGACATACGAAAGACTAACATGTGCACTGGGTCATGTTTCATTGGAAAAATACGAAAGAAAAGTAAATAATAACGGAATTATTCGTTTTGTTTCAACTAATTTGCACAAGGGTGTAATATTAATAGTAACAGTAGCAGAAGCGTACGGTTGCATCAAATACAGCTGTTCATTTTTTTTATATTTGAATACAGAAACACGTCTTAATCAGAAACATGATATTTACTTACCTTCTAGAAAGACTTATTTCGAATTCGCTAGAACGCAGGTGTTTTAGAGAAAATGGAAACAAAAAAGGACACATGATACATCAGAAAAATGGTTGAAATATTGAAGTCAACAGTGACAGGAAAGGAGCGCATATCCTATCTAACAAATTTGTATAAATGATTGATAGAACAAGGATGGCGAGAGATACAAAAGATGTAGAGTTGGGGGGGTCAGACCGCCTATATCTTGAAGGTACATCAAGAAGAAATAATAATATATGAGTTACACTATCAACATCGCTTTTAATTTCTGCAGAGTGTTATCATAAAAATAACTTATAGTTATTTTACTTCTGTCTATATATCTGAGATGAGGTATTATGTACACTATTTACATTATTCGGTCTATTCTCCTCATCTTTGTCGCCATATTTATTTCCCTCACTGGGTTAGGACTTATGGCACAGTGGATAAAGGCGTTAGTTAGATCCAGTTACAGGACCCAAAGTGTGTGAGTTCAATACCCGGTTATGGCAGTGGAGAACTTTCAGAGGGAAATTAACAGGAGATAACTGATAACTGACATCCATTAAACATGGGACGTGGAACTAGAACAGTCTACCCTATCGAAATAAAGGATTCAGTTCGACATTCCAACCACCTGAAGAAGGCCGGAGCGTACAACGGCCGAAACGTTGTGATAAATATGGCAACAAAGATAAGGACAATGGTCCGAATGATGTGAATAATACAAACACATATATACGTAATATGCAAACACATATGTACGCAAAACTTAGGTAAGTTTGTTTGCAGCAGAATTCTTTTACTTACTATTGCAAATATATTTTTAACTGCTTCACTTACGCTGAAAAAGTCTTTATAATTCTAAAATTGTAACAATTGAGTCTCTTCAGAAATCGAATGCTGAATGTGTAATGCTATTGTCGTATTTTGTTCGTCCGGAAACACAATCTTTATATATAACCGTGCAAGCAACATTTCAAACGATTTCCTCATCTGACGAATGTGTATGAGACAAGTGTGTCTTTGTAACAGATCAACTTTGGTCAATAAGATTCCCTTAACTTCATCTTTTAAAGATTCCCTTAACTTCATCTACTTAATCAAACTAGCAAAATGATAAATATTAGAACAAAATGACGTTTAAGGCCAATTTTCTTCGTGTCTGTACGCTCGTCTTTTTTTAAAATTTTGGATTTATCGGCAACAGCAGTTTTTTGACCTTTTGCATGAAGAAGAGCCTTATTTTATTTTTATTATTTTTTTTTTTTTCAGATATTGATATCTGATTTGTTTGGAAATCATCAGAGTACGCCCGCTAAAATCTTCCTTAAAATTCTTCTTGGGAAAGATTTAAATCTCCCTTGCAGCGTCAATGTTTTCAACATCACTCCTCGTAGCTTTGAATCAGTTCTACTCCTGCACTAATAATAGGCACAATCTTAACCGCTATATTACCTGGTATTTTTAACTTATTTATTTCTTATCTTTTTTTCTTTTTTTTTTCGTCTACATCTACGTCTGTTTCTATTTGAAAGTCTTAGATGAGTATATTAATCTTTTTTATGTCTGGTTCGTACTCATGTCATTTGTATAAATGGTAAAAGTAATTGCTTCTGATGCATTTACTCTGGGCTGCAATGATAAAAGATTTTTGTTTCTCTTTATAGATACCGTCTGCGTATGAATATCCGGGTATTTTCTTCTGTGATAGTCATTTCTTCTTAGCAGTCTGCTTATCAGCAATAATGATGATTCTTCTCATGAAGAAAAAAGGACTCCCCAAAACTCCACCACCTGTGAACTGACATTAAACCTCAGTTTGTATAATTACGACACTGGGGTATCCACACGAACTTATTGAATGAAAAGGTAAGCGACACAAAAGGCAATATAGCCTGCAGAGTATGAATTGATGAGAGAGATCCCTAAAGCACGGACAATGGAATAAGACTATGAATTAAATTAAAGATTCGTTTGGAAATTCCAAAATATTTATCAGGCATCAGAAGATGCTGGAATGTTCACCAGCTAAAAAGATTGCGTATAATAAAAGCCAGATGAAGACACTGATCAAAAATAGTGAAACATATACTGTTACTTGTAAAGATTATTCATATATAACAGTGGGCGGGAAGTACGATACTCGATGGTGTATTTGGATAACGAAAGATTCGTTATTGGTGGCCACAATCTAAATAACAAAAGATATGCAGATGGCGCTGTGTGGATAGCAGATACAGAAAGGAAACTGTAAGAAATCCGATGGAAAGAAAGCAAGAATGAAACAACAAAACATAATTTACAAGATGGCTGTTAGCAAATGGTGCAGTCAACCATGGAAATAACAAATTGTAAATACCAAAATCAAACCAGCACAAAAATTTAAATATCTTGGCAGTGTTATAAAACAAAACGGAAAGTACGACACTAAAATCTGGAGGTGCAATAGGGGATAGCAGTAATCGAAATATACCTTCCAAAACCTAAGCAAAGTATTATGAAACAGAAAAAGATCGTTAGAAGCAAAGAAAAGATAACTGATCTGTTATATAATACCAGGCCCTCAATATGGCAGTGAATGATTGTCAATCTCATCACATATGAAAAAGAGACTTAAAGCAACAGAAATTTGATTCTCCAGAAGGATTCTGAGAATTCCATGAAGCGAAGCCAGAACGAAATTTTAGAGAAAATGGAAACAAGATTTATACTTATACTTAACAATGTAAGAGAGAGTTGAAATTGCTTGGGTACATAAAGGGGAAAGATGGCTTGGAAAATCTGATACTCTCGAGGCAGTTTGAAGGCAAGAGGGACAGAGGAAAAAACACATAAACTCCCCGACGAGCGGGACAAGATTTAGAAAATATAGCAAAAAGATAAAAATTATAAGGATCTACAAAGAAATTGTGGAGAGCCATGATTGCCTACTCATTGAAGGGACACGGCAGATAAAAGATCATCCAGTTCCCTCACTTTTCCGTCGTTAATCAATATTTTAGTATTTTTTGCAAACGCTCTTTTTGCAAACGCTCTTTTTGCAAACGATCTTCCATTATTTTATTAAGAATAAGTTTCTCTATTTTATTATTTCTGGAATCTTTTATCACAGTTAAAACAAAATGGCGCAGAGACTGCGAGTAACACTGAAAGTATGTCTGTTATTTTGAGTTATTTGAATTGTATATTCTCTTTCTGCAGCCAGGTTAATTCGTTATTCAATTATTTATGAATATTATTATTACTGGTTAATTGTTTAAACTTTCAGATGCACCGATGCGAGAGAATCCGGTTTTATAAGTTTTTATAGTCGGTTCATTTTACTCTTAGAAACCTCAAAACATGGCGAAAGAAATCGCACAATACCTTAAATCTCTGGTACAAAGAACAAAAAAACAATGAGTAATAATTTAAAACGAAGAGTGCTCAATACACTAAGTAGAGCAAACGTAAAATAAATAAATAAAGTAAAAATAAATAAATCCTAATGAGTCAGATAATACCTACCTAGCTTTCACTACATGGGATCATCAGCCAATTCACCTTGATGGTCCCATGTGGTGAAACCTAGGTAGGTAGTACCTGACTCATTAGGATTTATTATATATATATATATATATATATATATATATATATATATATATATATATATATATATATTCACCCAATATAGGGCTCAAGAACAACTCAAGATAGAGTGTAGGCATTTAGTTTTATTGTTCTTCTTGTGTTTCTTTTTTCTGATTGTCTTCCGCTGCTCTCTGTTCGATAAAGAATTTTTAAATATACAAACAGAATTAATTGCTTTAAACCAACCAGAAGGAGATCTTATAACTAAAGGTAAC
>OZ010571.1:4952623-5072623 GCA_963932145.1 Acanthosepion lycidas
TTGTAATTAAATTTTGTAATTAAATTATTAAATTAGAACATCAGTTCCATTTCATCTTCAAGCGAATTCGCTTGAAGATGAAATGGAACTGATGTTCTAATTTAATTACAAAATTTAATTTGAAGTTTTTAGCTTCCATTTTTGAAACATGGTTATTACTGTGTAGCGAAAAAAACATATTTTAAACCAGTCAATTTATAATATTTATGCTCTGTAAATTTATAATCAGCACTGTTTTGTAAAAATAAAAATAGCAATAAAAACACCGAATTATATATCTTACTGTTCTTTCTTTATATATACATATATATATATATATATATATATATATATATATATATATATATATATATATATATATATGTATGTATGTATGTATGTATGTATGTATGTATGTATGCATGTATGTATGTATGTATGTATATATATAATGTAAATCTATTTAAACTCAGTGGATGAAAAAACCTGGATAGCACAATTTTCAAATAAATTGGCATCCGAGGAAAAATTAAAAAAAAACAAAAAAAAACACCATAAACACAAAATGATATTAATACAGGAAAGGGATTCAGACAAGCAACCGCAGCGTTCTAACTTCAAGACAAAAAAGAACAGAAATATGGCGTATGAGATCGAGAAGTGGTCTATCCTATTGGGTAGGAGGAAATCCCAGCATGCAACTGTATGAATTGTCCACATATTTGAAAAGAAGAATGTTTTTGCATTCATTCCAGCCAGGATTTGTCCTAGAATATTTTTCAGTGGCCATAGTTAATATAATGAAGATCAAAATTTCAATACACTGGTTCGTTTTTTATAGTGGCAATGTTACCGAATGTTGAAGTATCAAGTAGAACGTTATTTGATAAAGAAAAGTCATTTTAATACAATTATGTAGATACGGATGTTGTATGAACGTAGAAGGGCATAACAAGTGCAATTTATAAGAAATGAGGGAAAAATAACAAATAATGTTATACTTGAAGACGTTGAGATTATAGTGATCGAGAAAGCATCTGGTCGAGTGTTTCTTATAGAAAGTAGTGAATCTTGGGGAAAATTGTCACTGGAATTTCCTTTTTATTAATGGACTAGGATGGGAATGAGAGAACGTTCTTCCCAGGAAGTTACCTAATATAAAAATCTCAAATAGAATGATATTCAATAATGGATTTTCATCTAATGTAATAAAGTGGAAAATTTCAATAAATTCTTTCGTTTCCTATGGTGATAACACCAAGTATTAAGGTCTTTTGTCTGCACAAATAGTTTTCAACATAATCTCCTTTCTTATTAATACGTTTAATCATAAATCAAATGGATGTTGACATTATACAATGATTCTTTCAAATAAAAAATCACCTAATGAACTACATGTCATTCTATGACATTTTTTATATAAATTCTTAGACCTAAAAGTACTTTACCCCTGTTTTCCTGTTCATGAAACCTCTTCTCCATTGATAACAGCTCTGCTCCAACATATCTCACCTTTATTACTTTCAATTATTCTTAGTCTTAAGGCTAGACAAAATTATATTTCCACGTCTAAATGTCTCCATATATATATATATATATATATATATATATATATATATATATATATATATATATAAAGCACTTTAGAGAGAAAGAACGAATTTGTAAAGAGTGACTGCTACTGCTGATGCAGAAGCTCTTCTATGAATTGATCCTGGCTTGAAGCAATCGGATGTTTAGCAACACTGATGAGCTGCGAAACAATCTGCCTGTGGATGACTATATATATATATATATATATATATATATATATATATATATATATATATATATGATAAACATATAGTTTTAAGCTATATTTATAGGTTTAAAATATTATAGGGGGTCTAGTGTATGTAAATATAAAAGTGTACGCTGAAGTCAATACCCAGAGGCGACAGTCTGTTTCATGCGTAAGTGCAATCTTCTGACCACTAACACTGATGAGTGCTGGCTTCAATTTCGATGTTGATATATATATATATATATATATATATATATATATATATATATATATATATATATATGTGTGTGTGTGTGTGTGTGTGTGTGTGTGTGTGTGTGTGTGTGTGTGTGTGTGTGTGTGAAAAGTGTGTGAAAAGTGTGTGTATATAATATATATATATATATATAATTATTTATATATTATATGCGAGGTGCATATTAGAAAGCGCTCAATATCAGAGATAGAGCTAACATATTTGGTTGGATTGATGTGAGTTTGTGACCCTGGTTTTCACGCTTTTGCGATCGTCAGACAAACACATGCATGTGCCTGTCTAAAAGATTAGAAATCAAACTACTATCTTACAAGCTTCCAATTCTCGAACATGCGATTTTTTAAAAGTATTATTGTCGTCAGACGCCATCTTTCTTCATGCTTTCTTCGCATCAGTATCAATATTTTATTTTTTACGCAAACATTTCATCTCTCACCAAATCTGTATAACAGGTTTTCGAAAACTTACAAAATGTTTATTTTCACGAAATAACATTTTTTTATGGTTTATATTCATGTTATGGCTAAAAGTCTTTTGCTCTAAATTTGTTCTCTAGGTGCATTACATATTTTCTCTCTCTGTATTCTTTCCTCAATTCCGTGTCTAGTTTCGCTTTTCTTCCAATTTGTCACTAATTGAAGTCCTCGGATGTTGAGTAATTATAATTTAACTAGTCAAATCAGTGCTTTCAACTTTACTGGTTTGCTATAAAGATTCGCTTATTGTAGTGTCTGATTATCATTCGATAATATGTAACTCTAATCTGGACTCGACATGGAAAGCGTGTTCTCGTTCTATTCCTGAACGAAAGTTCTTATTTAAAACGAAGACAAAACTTTCAAAATATTTTATGTCCCTTGAAATTTCACCTAAATAGATGTTATATTTAGAGACGCAGGGTCCACATGTGGAGACTTATTTACAGATGTATGGTTTTGCTTGGGGAAACTGAGTTGCGAAAATATATTCAACAAATCTTATTTTAATCATTCTCTTTTTTTATTATTATTAAGTTTTAAATTTTGATTCATCAGAATGTTTGTCGAATAAAATAGTAAGATAGACACAAGTTTCCAACTGAATCATTCAGAATAAAATTCACCATTTTCTTATTCTATACAAACATTTTTCATAATAAAAAAATAAATCCGAAATTTTTATAAGTGAAAGAAATTTTATTTTGTGAGTAGTTAGAGAGAGAAATTTGCATTTTCCTTACTAATCCAAGATTTTCTCGGGTAATTGTGATATGTCCTAAACAAAACATTTCTAAAATTAACTGGAAGGGTAAAAATAGCTGAAATTATTCATACTCTTTTTTACAGACATTTGTGCTAGCCGGATACAAGCAGGGTCACACGTAATTCAAATTCGATTTGCTAATACGGTTTTTCGTGCAATTAACCGTTACACTCTGCTCCCTGAAGAGATAGGCGCGGATCTGATTAGAGAACAAAGTGAAAACGCATATCCGATAAGTGATTAAGGAAGACAAAATGAAGATCAGGTGTGCATAGAACGAAAGAAAGGACAGGAATATGTGAAGAGGAAAAATTGAAATAATAATCGTAAAGCAATGGAAAAGGAATAGGACTGCATGGAACGAAAGAGAAGCTATGGATCTGAGAATGGAAGACTCGAAAAGCTTATCCTATAAGGGATTAAGGATTAATAACGGAAGTGGACTGCGTCTAGAACACAGAGAATAGCATGAATATACAACAATTAGGGATAGTATATTGGTTTACACGGGGGCAGTAGTTCACAAACACCACATGATTGCAGCAGGTCATGATATATATATATATATATATATATATATATATATATATATATATATATATATATAAGTGAACATTGAAGTCAACATTCAGACTGGCTGTTTCATGCTAGACGCAATCGTTAGGCAGCCTGATGATTGCGTCTGGCATGAAACAGCCTGTCGCCTCTGAATGTGGACTTCAATGTTTACTTTTATATTTCTATTTTCATACGCTATATCTCTGATATTGAGTACGTTATCTCATAAATATAGCACGCCTTAAAACTATATTTATTCACATACAAGCACATTTATGCACGTGTATACACAACCTCATATATATATATATATATATATATATTCATATACATATAAACATGTCAGTCAAACATTCTCCCCCTCTCTATATATCACTTTACATCAAGTTAAGACTACCCTTCAAAAGTGTGTAAGAACTATATGTAAATTTAAAACATTTTTTCAACCTTGGAAGTATGTTCTGAAGAACCAGATAAAAATCATATACCTTGGAAATAAATTATAAGCAATGCACACTTAAGGTTGTCTGTTTTCTATTTAATTTGAATTTTTATATATATATATATATATATATATATATATATATACAAATGTAAAAGAACGAAGAGTAAAATTACGCGTTCAAAACTTTAATTTAAAATAGGGTTCAATACAAAAGTGGAGCAATAAATATTTATTATGCACTGTTCTCCATATATAAATCCTTTTGACCATTTATGGGCAATTAACAAAAAATATTTTTATTTTAATTTTTAAATTCAGGGAGCTTCTTAAGGGGGCCTGTAGATAAAATTAAAAATGTGCAACATCTATATAAGATGTAATACTAACTGGACGGCAATACGTAGCAATATTAATCTGAATAAACAATATAAGGTACTTAGGCATAGATGGTGAACCATTATATCCTCATAAATTAAGGATGTAAGAAATGGTAATACGTCATTTTTTAAAATTTAACTATATTTTAAGGGAAGAGATTATCGAAGCATTATTGAAGAAAGATAATACTTGTCGGTACTACCTACTTGTAAAGGAATTCTTGGTACTTCCTATATAAATTTTTTTAACTGTTGAATTTTCTATAGTAGAAATAGCGGTTAGGTAAAAAAGAGTGTGTTTGACATCCGTTTTGCGATGCATATTCGTTAGAATTTCTACTACTACACTTGTTGGAATTATCTGCGTTTGTTGCTTTGGTTGGAATAGAAAATACACACACACACACACACACACACACACATATATATATATATATATATATATATATATATATATATATATATATATATATATATATAAATTTGTTACCGGTTGATAATTGTAACAAAGAAAAAAAAATGATTTACCACAACACAGAGCCAAATCACAAACAAATATTTAATTTACTAAAACAGAACATAAAATATATACAAGATAAACAATTGTGGCCTACAAAACAGAAAACACAGAGTTACTGGCGAAGTGTTACGAGGGAGAAGGAAAGGGAATGAAATATCTTTATCACTTTAGGGCTAGCGAAGTAATCTAAGTGCTATATTTGGAAATCCACAAAGGTGTGTAAATAAATATTAATTTTTAGTTTGGTCAATGAAAATTAGTCAAAATTCTATTTACCAAATTTGTTCCATGAAATTCTCTTTTGGGTTTTGGTTGGTCGGCAACTTTTTATAGAGATTCTTTCGGCTGGATATAATAGTCCTTGAATCAAAAGCCGGAGTTGATAACAGCAGAAATTCCCACTCATTTACTGTCAACCCATTTCCCAAACCCCATTTTTATAGGGGCTAAACCTAATTTGCATATTTCTAGATGTTTCTCGAATCATCTAGATTTTTCTCGAATATACTAGAATGATCTAGAATCTTCCAAATATTCTATTTCTAATTTCTCTATTTTACAACTACTTCATGTATGAAAACTTTTTTGTAATAATAAGTAGAACTCAGTGGAATCCCTTATTATAGAAATGCATCCTCGTAACAATATATATATGCACACACACACATACACATGTATATGCGCGCGCGCGTGTGTGTGTGTGTGTGTGTGTTGCTAATTAATTGTTGGAGATTACATTTACAATTAAATTTTTATTTATTATTGTTAGTACTTGTATGCATATGTTTATATTCATACGTTTACGCACACGCACAAATACACACATATAAATATGCATACATATATGGAGAGATACACACGCACACACACATATATATATATATATATATATATATATATATATATATATATATATATATATATATATATATATATATATACAAGCACATAAACACACATATGTAACAAATTTGCGCACACAAACACATGGACTGTGCACTGTTATTAATACATAAACTAGAGTATTAAATAGTAATGTCATTTTTTCCATATTTTTGGGGTATTAATTCTGGGTAGTTGCGTTTATGGAGTATGTTCTTTGATGTTGGACTTTATATAGAGTGAGAGTATACAATATATACTCCCACGCAAAGACGGACGTATCTACGCAAATATATATATATATATATATATATATATATATATATATATATATATATATATATATATATATATATATATATATTTAATAGTGTATAGATAGTAAATTAAATAATTGCTTATATATTATCATTTCATTTATATAATGTTTCATTTTATAATAGCTAGTAGATTATTTGTTCTTGCCTTGGTGTTATCTTATATATTATGGTATTAATTATGGAAGTTTAGGTTTCTTCGTTTGCAGTTGTTTCTCTGTATATATATACATATATATATATATATATATATATATATATATATATATATATATATATATATATATATATATATATATATATACTAGCACGCACGCAAATACATACGCGTATAGATGTGTATATTTAATTCGTTTCCTTATATTATTTCGTTTATATTTATTTCTTTTCTAAATTTTGTTGATTTCATTTGGGTACCTCCAGACAAACAGAAAAATACAATACCTAAGGTTTAAAATGATAATTTTTAAAGAAAAACCTTCTTGAAGCTTTTATTTTAGTTTTAATTTTAAGCCAATATATTACAATTAATATTTACAATAAGCAAAATACTTTGCAGCATTTTTAAAACTAATTTAAAACTGATTTCAGTTGACATGGAGAAGTTTTTATTTTGTTTTTTTGTTTTGTTTTTTCGTTTTTTCTAAAATAACTGATTAGCCCACATTTTTAGTCGTCTTTTATCGCAATGTAATTCTCATTATTAAAAAATCTTCCAAAATTAAATGTTGTTGACAGATAATGTAATGCTTTATATTTTTTGATCATTCCGTGTCCTGGAAGCTATTATGATTATGTGATTTTTTTTATTATTGAATTATTTTTAAGAAGTCCTTCTGCTTTATTAAAAGCCAAAATATATTTTGTATTTTTTTGAAATTTCTGTTAGTATAAAATGATATTTCAGATACAAGTTCGACTATTTACCGCATATTTGTGTGGAGGAGATGTACTCATACTTTTCCACAGCATATTTGTGCGTAATTGAATTTGTTATGGACCGTGTGATTTATTGTGTTGTTGTATTAGAAATACGTGTGTAATTCCTGGTAGAATATTAAAAGGTTCAACTAGAAGAAAATGGCCGGACTTGAATCACGTACAACTGAAGATAAAGAAGACAAACAAGTCCGATATATATATATATATATATATATATATATATATATATATATATATATATATATATATATATATATAAGCAAATATATGTATTAAACAAAGCAATTTTGCAATAGACATAGACAATTATATTTGGGGGGGGTGAAAGTTTGTTTCTGTTCTTTGGTGAATGTTCGTAGGTACGTGTATGTGTGTATAATGTTCATGGTGTCTCCCACAAAGGGGAAGATACGGAACTTCTAAGAGAACTTACATTGTAGTCGCTGAAATGAAGAAATGAAAAAGGGGATTTGCCTCACCTCCACGCGAGGTGGGTTGCGGCACGAGATCTAAAGGAAAGAGAACGAGGCCAGAATAGTAGGGAGAGAATGACCACTGGTAACAATATGGGAATTAAGGAGGAGCTAACTCCGACAAATTCACAGAAAGCAATTGGAATTCGAACTCGGCTCCCCGATATATAACTCTTAGCTGCTATCCATTTCATTACCGACCCAGTCTACCCTGCTATTTAACACACAGGTTTGTGGTGTGGGGAAAAGACGAGATCCTGTTTTGCCCTGGACCATTTATATGCAGGTGAACATAAAGTAGTGCACCATAATTTTTAATCGTCTTACCACGACCACTTTTCGCTCTGAAGGAAGGCTTGGAGAATCTGATACTCACAGGTCAAATATAGGGAAAGAGAGTCAACGAAAATCGACACATGATATACCTGGCGGGCTTAAGCAAGTTGTTGACAGAAAATGGTCTGGGGGAGGTAGCAGAGGGACGAAACCATGATCGCCTACATCCTGACAGAACACGGTACATGAAAAGAATCCCTTACATTATCAATACGCACACATGCCTTATATATATATATATATATATATATATATATATATATATAGAGAGAGAGAGAGAGAGAGAGAGAGAGTGATAGATAATATTATAAATATAATTATTGTAATAATAAAATATTATATATGTGTTTGTGTGTATATAATAAAGATATTTACAAACATCTACCTACACAAATACTTAAAGTACTCAATGCCCCTAGAAATTCAGCTAACAACAGTCAGATTAAAAATGTCAAACAGCGCACATGAACTTTTTATCCAAATCGTAATTCTGGGTTTCATGATTTGAAGATTGTCGGACAAGAGGATCTAGTGAAGGCTAACCACCTTAAAGGTAACATGGGAACAAAAGAAGGATTTAAAGAAGAAAACATGCTTAGTTCTTTTCCCAACTCGAGATAATTATATCTATTCTTAGCATCGCTTGATAATGGAACGGAACTTTGTACTTTAAGCTTAATTTTATGATTGAATTTGAATTGAAGTTTCAGTTTTGAAACATGGGAATTTCGGTGTTGCGATGATAAAAAACAATTATAATATATATATATCTTATATCATCAATATATATATATATTGATAATATTAGTGGTCAATGTATATATATATATATATATATATATATATATATATATATATATATATATATATATATACTATACAAGTATAAGATTGGTGTATACGGAATAAATTCCAATAACCAACAATTACTATTCTTATACGTATACCTGTGTTTTGATTGGTCATTCTAGCTTATGTAACAGCGTTTTTCCCTTGCGAAACCATTTATTCTACATTCAAAATCATCACTTGATAAGACACTGCAGGTGTTGAAACAAAATGGCTATTTTTGTAGTGATTTTATAACATATTTATGTTATAATTTTTAAATTAATTATATATATATATATATATATATATATATATATATATATATATATATATAAATTCCCAAGAGGATAGAATCCAGGTAGGACTCAAAGTCCAGGACAGAGTAAGAATATAGTATAAAAGGCTCAAACACTAATATTCAATGGTTATAATTTATTACATTGGAATCGTAATTACGATCTAATTCATCAAATCTAGAAATTCAAAAAGCTTTTTGAATTTGCAGGTCTGATAAATTTTTCAATTTGTTAGTCTGATGAACTTGATCGTAATTATGATACCAATGTAATAAATTATAACCATGAAATATTAGTGTTTGAGCCTTTTATATTATATATATATATATATATATATATATATATATATATATATATAATAAGTGTACGCCAAATTTCTCAGAAGCCCCATTTAAAAGCTAGAATATGATTGCAAAATTCAAAACTGAAACTGAACTTGAAGCTTTTTCACACATCTAATCCACATATTTAATATGCAATGAATATCAATATATATTTAATTTTTGTGTTCGACACTTTCCATAGAGAGCACAGACACTCTACTACTAGACAGAAGATTCTTTCTTTGAGCCACAGCACAGGGCACAGATACTACACCAATCCCACGCTGGTAGTGTTAGTTTATACGTTATTAAACCCACTCCTTTTTACACGCACGGTGTTATCAAATACTGTTTGCGGAAAATATAATTTCTTTTTTGGCATCTGTTTGATGAGTAAGTTAAACTAAAAGTAGAAATTTATTTATCAATATTCCGCCGCGCATTTTCTTTTTCTTTACCCTGGTTGGTCTTCACTGAATAAGAGACATCTTTCATTCCGTAATGAAGAGATATTCTGCAGGAACCAGATCTTCTTTGATCAAGAATTGGTGTCATCAACTAAGATTCGCAGAACCTTATTCTCTAATCACGATTTATTTTTCAAGCTTTGAAAATGTTTCATTCTTAATTCTTTTTAATATGCATTACTATTTTCTTCGTGAATTAGTTGAGATTCCAAAGAATTACGAAATCCTATACCAAATTAAAAGATGAAAGAAATCTAACTGACTTGCAACTGAATGCTGTTATTGTTGTAGTCAGCATTGACACCGAAACTAAAAAAGAAAATTCTTAAAGAAAATAACTGCAAGGAGGTTAACGGTAAAATGGAAATGATAATCAGAGTTCAAAGTCTGGGTTAAAAATGCCCGTATGGAAGGGATAAATCTGCCTCTTCTTACAAAAGATAATGGTTCAATTGCAGGGTGTATACTATGCTCTCTTCAGATCTGAGTGAATACTAGGCTCTTCAGATCTGAGTGAAATCTCTGTTTTTCCAAACCGTGGAAAAAACAACGGGAAATCGTGATCATTCTCAAGAATGAAGAGCAGTTAACAGATATTAATGAAACGGACCCTGCGCTGAAGGAAACGAGAAAGTACTCAACTATCTTTCCAAAGAATACATAGCAATACCCAGACAATAAAGAAAAGAAATTTGCGTAGAAAATAATAGGAAATTGCTCAGCTATCCTTTCAAAGATTGGATAGCAGTTCACAAATAATAAAGAAAAGGAATCTGTGTAGAAAGCAATGGCAAACGACTCCGCTATCTTTCCCAAGAAAGAATAGCAGTTCACAGATAATAAAGTAAAGGAATCTGTGTAGAAAACAATGGCAAACAACTCCGCTATCTTTCCCAATTCACAGATAATAAAGAAAAGAAAGCTGTGGAGATGCATAATCACCTGCATTATGCAGGAACACGACATTAATAATATAGTACAATCTTAAAATATAAACTTAAAATGCTATAATAAAATTAAATTCAAAATTATTGAAAAATACAGTTAAATTTCATATTCTAATTCATATTGAAATGCGAGAAAATGGCAGTTACCTAATAACTTGCATTTTCTCCTTTTTTAACGGTAGTCACGTGACGTTCCATGGAAACTATGTGCTGCTAGAATCGTTGCATGAGTATATCCAGTTTTGATCCCTAGTTTTATTTGTTGGGTAAAAAAAATAGAAGAAATGATCTTGAAAGTTGAAACAAAAATCAAGTTAACTTTGTACGACATAGATTACCACTACACTTATATAGAAAATCAGTGAACATAAAGTGAAAGAGTTTATAGATTCATGTCTTTTCTCAATGAAAGTGTCTCTGTCTGAGCTCGAACATGAAACTCCAGATATTTTCTTTTCCGTATGTATATATATATATATATATATATATATATATATATATATATATATATATATATATATATATATATATATATATATATATATATATATATATATATATATATGAATCCTATGACATATACACAACTCAGTATTAATACACGTATATGAGCCTCCATATAAAATATACACACTTGATATCTACATATCAATATATTTCCCAATGGTATCACATTTTTTTTTCTCTTAGGTTTATAAATTTTTTTTTACAATTCCCTGATATTTCTATCATTTTAAATCTCTACTCTCCCCTGTGTACATAAAGTCGGTGCGAGTTCGCTAAAAACGTCCATCAAATATAAAACATGTTAGGATTAGGCACTATTCAAATATAGAATATTGTTTCGGTGTTATAAGAAGAAGATTTTACAACAGAGATATGCGCTCAAATGAAAATATATTTCTTCTGCAATAATAACATTTTATTGTATGCCTGGAAATAAAACTAAAAGCTGAAATTTGATGGTGAGAAAAAGACTCTGCTGTTCAAATATGTTCATGACTGCATTAATGTTCATAACCTGGGGCAAGTCGATATTTTTGTTTCCCTTTTGGTTTCAAACCAAAATTCAAAATAACGCTTCAAGTAGTTTACAGTATTTACAATATTCGAACTGCAATCCTCATCTTCATTGCCATATTCACAACAAATCAGCCGTTGTACCCTCTGGCCTCCTTCAGGTGATTGTATCTATCAGATGAGGTATTATGATTACTTACATTATTCAGACTGCAATCCTCATCTTCATTGCCATATACACAACTTTCGGCCATTGTACGCGTACGCTCCGGACTTTTTCAGGTGATTGGAATAACCGAATCTAACCCTTTATTTCATCAACCTGAGTAGCTTGTTCTAGTTCCACGTGCCATGCCACTTCTGGATGTCTCAGGTATTTCCCTTTAACTCAACTCTCCAAGTTTGGTTCACAATTGCTGTAGCCTTGTATTGAACTCACAACACTCTGGGTCTAGTCATTGGATCTAATCAACGTCTTATCCACTAAGCTATGTGTCCTTGAAGACCGAAACGTTGTGAATATTTCAATGAAGATGAGGATAACAGTCCGAATAATGTAAATAATGTAAGTAATCATAATACCTCATCTCAGAGATCCAATCATCTGAAGAAGGCCGGAGGGTACAACGGCCAAAACGTTTGAAATATTGCAATGAAGATGAGGATAACAGTCAGAATAATGTAAATAATGTAAGTAATCATAATACCTCATCTCAGAGATCCAATCACCTGAAGAAGACCGGAGGGTACAACGGCCAAAACGTTGGGAATATTGCAATGAAGATGAGGATAACAGTCAGAATAATGTAAATAATGTAAGTAATCATAATACCTCATCTCAGAGATCCAATCACCTGAAGAAGGCCGGAGGGTATAACGGCCGAAACGTTGGGAATATTGCAATGAAGATGAGGATAAAATTCTGAATACTGTAAATAATGTAAGTAATCATAATACATCATGTCAGAGATCCAATCACCTGAAGAAAGCCGGGGGGTACAATAGCCGAAACGTTGGGAATATTGCAATGAAGATGAGGATAACAGTCAGAATAATGTAAATAATGTAAGTAATCATAATACCTCATCTCAGAGATCCATCACCTGAAGAAGGCCGGAGGGTATAACGGCCGAAACGTTGGGAATATTGCAATGAAGATGAGGATAAAATTCTGAATACTGTAAATAATGTAAGTAATCATAATACCTCATCTCAGAGATCCAATCACCTGAAGAAGGCCGGAGCGTACAACAGCCGAAACGTTGGGAACATTGCAATGAAATGGGGCTAATAGTCTGAATAATGTAAATAATGTAAGTAATTATAATACCTCATCTCAGAGATATAGACAGAACGCTTCCCATAGTTTACATATTTGCCTTTTTCCTCTCATTCAGTTTTCCATTAGAAATATTTCTTAGTATTTTACTAAAAATGGAGTAGATTATTTTCTTTAGTTTAGCCATTAATTTCGCCCGATAATTCCTTACACTGAAACAAATATATAAGTAACATCTTTATTTTAATATAATAAACTGAAATATATACAATATCTTTGGTTGCGATCGTTGAACTTATTTTTTTTATAACGACAAAAATAGTTACTACTGCTTCAGCCATAACCGCTTTCAAATCTTACCATTTCAATATTTCATCTGTTCTTTTGATATTTTCTTTAAAACTCTTGTATAATCCTCTCAACATTTTCCTTTGGTATCATTTTGTTTCTTTTAATGGAAGCCTTTCTTAGATTTCTGCTTTCTTTGAAGTTTTAAGTGAACTCAGATCTCGTCCAATGTCTGTGTTTGAAAACTAATCCTCCATCATAGCTTGCTATTCTCCATCGCGGCTGACATGCAAAAGAAAAGGACGCTTCGCAAGCCTCTACTAAAGATGGCATGAGGCCAGTACACGTCTTGTGTTCAGTTTGGATGCAGCGACGGAAAAAGACATTGTAATATTCGTAGTCCTTGATAAAGTCAAAGATGCTTTCTCTTCTAACGTTACCCTTGAGCAGAAAATTTAAGTTCCTTGAAATAAACTGCGCTACAAAAAGACAAGAACGCTTTTGCAATGCCAAAATCTTCTTTGTATCGATTTGTTTTATCTGCATTGTTTTCAAAGAATTGTTTTATTTGGAATTTTTGCGCTGCTTTATGATACAGTGACAATGTAATAAAATATTGTATTTATAGTATAACAATAAAGTTTTACTTTTTTTCAATTCCGAGATGAAGCAATTTAGTAATATGATAAACTAACGAAATGGTGTAAAATATGAATAGAATAACGACAATATGATTGTAGATGTGTGAATGGTCTAGGCATAGGCTACTGTTGCTTAGTACGTTAATGAATCGTCCATGAAAGACGAACTCCCACGATCCGGGATGCTTTTTGTTCTGATTTCTGACAACGTAAATTCATAATCGGAATGCATTCAAGCTGAATGCTTATGATAAGAAACAACAATAAGATGGAAAAAAAACTAAGTTAAATAATTATAATTGTAAAATATGAAAGCAAACCTGATACAAATGTGATTCCGAAAAACATAATTTTGCTTACTAGAATTGTTTTCTTTTTTTTTAATAAAGTACGGTCATTGCTTCTAGAATATTTAACACTTCCTACTGTGCCCGCAACGCAATGAGATCTTTTAATGTTGCAACAAGTTGACATAAAAACTGAATATAAACATTTCTTAAAAAGCATGAAAGAAAAACTGTATGAGAAAATATCATTAAGGAATAAAAAGTTACAATCAGATATTGGGGTACGTGTCCCTTTTATTCATTGGAGTTTTCAGGGGTACGGTATATACTGCAGCCATAGCAGAAGTGGTTAGTATAAGACAAGATAAACTGGAGGAGCCAATCCATTGTTTGGAAAAGTTTTCTTTCTCACTCTTTTCTTTTCTCTACCTGCTATTTTTCCCATAGATGAGGTGGGGGCACTGGAGGAGGAAGATGGATTCATAAGTTTCCCAAGAGTATTTTTGTGAAAGTAAACGTAACGAACACGGTCTAAATTCGAACTCAGTTCGCTAATTTCTTATTCCCAGTTGCTAGCAGCTGCCCCATGCGTCCATCCAATCAGCAATAATCTTGTACAAATGGCACAAGAAGTGAGTTTGGAAGACATTAATGCAAGTGATAATAACGGGAAGTTTACCTCTGATGACTTTTCATGACATTCGATGACCTTAAAAAAAGCAGCAAATGTCAAAGTCAGATTGTAAAGAATTGTCTACAACTGTATTAACAATTGAGATCTTAAATTAAATCATTAGTAAAATAGCATGTGTCTTTCAGAAAACGAGTGGAATTTTGAATGAAAATTAAAAGACCTCTAATGGTAAAGCTGAATCTTTATAGGGCAAAATTAGAGATTCATCATAATGTTATAGGAAGAGCAGGAACAATAACTTGTCATGTCAGTGGATAAATTTAAGCAACGCCCCATGGTCCAGTGGGTAAAAGCGTTGGTTGTAGTAATCCAGTGACTAAGTAGACTAAATAAAGGGTTCGGTTCAAAATTCCAATATCACCTGAAGAAGGACGGGGCGTACAACAGCCGGAAGGTCGTGAATAGGACAATAAAGATGAGAACAACAGTCTGAACAGTGTAAATAGGTTAAATACAATACACCATCTCAGAAATATACAGATCCTTAAGATGATCGGAGCGTATAACGGCCGAAACGTTGTGAATAGGACAATAAAGATGGGGACAACAGGTCAAACAATGTAAATAGTGTAAATAGTTAAAATACCTCATTTCAAAAATATAGACAGATCCTGAAGAATACCGGAGTGTAAAACGACCGAAACGTCGTGAATAGGACAATAAAGATGACAACAGTCCGAATAGTGTAAATAGATTAAATAGTTACAATACCTCATCGTAGAAATATAGACAGATTCTGAAGAAGACCGGAGCATACAAATAGCGAAACGTCATGAATAGGACAATAAAATGAGGACAACAGTCCGAACAGTGTCAAATATTACAATATCTTACCTCAGAAATATAGACAGATATTTTATTTTTATTTTTACTCAGATCTCTTTTTGTGACATTCTTAAATCCATTTTTCTTGTTCTTCCCTTGCCAATGTTTTCAATTTTTTTTTTTTTTTTACTCTGATCTCTGTTCAAACTTTTCACAATTTCCAAAGTTATGTTCCCATCAATCAATAACTTTACAATATCTTCTATTCTCAGCTGATATCATTCTTTTGACTCTTGGTCATTTTTATTTATCTAAAATTATATTAACAACAACAACTATGCCAATGTACATATTTAGTTATATAATAGGCACAATCCGAAAGTTATATAATGAAACCTCATAACACCAAGTAAGTTATTGTAGATATTTCTAATCATATATGGACTTGGGTTTTATAATATTCATAAATAGTAAGGCACTTCTTTTTAGCATATTATTCTGTATATTTTTTAATGATAAATACTGAGTTAAGTTGTGCAAATCTGTCCAAATTCGCCAAATAGTTTCTCAATTTCGTTTTTCCAGCAGCTTTAGGGTTTCTTTGTTTAACTCGATTTCTTGTTAAAATAATTACGCAAACAGGAATGCCTCGTCAAATTGATTTGATCTAAAAAGCATTTTTGCGTTTCAGTCGGTGAAAATAGCTTTAAACTTGAACAGTTGTTTATTTGCCATGGACAAATAAATCTCTGTCAGAATTTTTTATCACGCCACCATATGATTTTGGGTTTTCACTTCATCATCGTTCATCATATATTCAGTTAGCGCATTTTGCGCCGCTGTAGTCACCACTCCCCTCTGTTGTAATTGTGGTTCATGGTGACATTTAAGGCAAACTAATGCTTACTGGTTCCCTTTGCACTGATGATGTTAACATTACCCCGTCCCTCCACTCAGAAGTTCCGTCACCCGCTAGCAAAACCGTTGACCTCTGAGACCGATGGTTGCTTTTTTACAGGTGTGTTGGGGAGAGGGTTCCCCCTTCACTTGTCGGGTCAGGAAGCCTCTCTGACTACTCTCACGCAGTTTAGCAGGCAGGCCAATGCCGTTGATCGAGTATGAGAGTTGAATGTAGGCCTTGAAGCATTCCAGTTCCGCATCCCATTTCGCTGCAACTGTACTACTACTGACAATACACTCCATGCACCCCTATTTCAAGTATCGTTTCAAAAAAGTGACAAAAATACCTTTTTTTTGTAAATTAATTTTCGAAATCACCGTAAAATTATTCACTTCACGGAAGTAGAAAAAATGGAGTAACTGTATAATTTGTGTAGAATTGATTTTAAGGTTATATGAGGTTCTCACTTAAAGAAATGAAGGCAGCAGAGAGGAAAGGAAACATTCCCTACGAAAAGAGAAAGTAATTCTCTATTTGACACGAACAGATTGATTTGCTTGTTTTTTTTACAGTTTATCAACACATTTATGCTTCATTTGAAGCCGAAATACATTTTGAATTCTAAGAAAAATTATTTTGCTTTTTCGGGTGAATATTGCATTGATAATTTTCTTGGTATTACTAATGATTTTAACAGACACACGTTCTACTATTTAACCCATAGTTAGAGGGGAATGAGATCGATTCCTACCATGAGTAATTTGCGCGTAAGTGAATGTAACGAACCTGATTCGAATTCGAAATCAGTTCTCCGATTTCACATTCAGAGCCCTTATCCATTATTCCACCGGAAAGGGCCCTACTGATTAAATTAAATCATTTAAATATTCGCTTACACTTCATACAGAAGATATTATAGTTTCATAATAAATAGTCATGACAAAAGAAAAAATATTTCCATTGTCTGGTCTGTACTAAAAGAAGTGAACATATTGAACTTATATTTAACTATAATTCTTTGCCCTGAATATATTAGAACATATCACAAATATTTATTATATAACAAAGTATATATGTTTGTCTTTACACGAACCAACTTCCGTTAATGAATAAAGCTAATTAAATACGTGCTCTTAATTCATAATCGTGCTTCTAAACTCAAATAGAAACTAGCTTCCCATCCAGATGATTATTTCAACCCATTTCAAGAATCTGATTCATGGAAGGTGAACAAACTTTCGACAAAAGGTATGAGAGAATATTGAACAAATGAATGCAAGATTTGAAAATCAATAGTTGCTATGATTATTGTCGATAGGAAAAGTATAATGAGCGAATCACTAAAAGACTGCTGAGTGCTCGTTCTTAAATGTTCTTCAATCAATGTATTGGTACGTTTTTCTGGATGTAATTTGAGATCCAGGTCATTAAAAGATAGAAACGCTCTTCCGGACATGAGAACTTCATTCAGAAGACTCAATCTGAACAGGGACTTGCAATGTTAGAAAGATTAGGGGATCAAGCAACACCGACTAGAATTTGCTTGGAAGCAAATTTAACGAAGATAATTATGCACGTTTTTCAAGAGACACCTCTTGAATTAATTTTCAAGAGTTCCTGACATTGGTGGAATGGCAGCAACATATCTGACCATAAGTTAGCTACCTGTTTTCTTCAACGTTTTGTTAATAGCTGCAATATTTTATAAGATGTATGAAAACGCAAAATTTAAGTTTTTTTTTTCTGGATATATTTTTCTTGAAAATAATAATCAGTAGTTTTTCTTGTTAATGTTCGAACACACACACACACACAAACACATACAAACACACACAGACACAGTCACATTGCTTTTCAACCTGGGTTTGGTGACATCATAGGATGTCGCAAGAATTTGTTTTGGCTGCCACGATATATTAAAATTTTTAAAAAAATGACGTAAAGAAACAAATCCCAACTTAAAAAAAAAATTGTTTGAAGAGCATGAGAATTTTTTTATTGATTTCATTCCATACCAATCAATAAAGCCACTAGGATGCAAGTTGTTACTCAATGTTAGTGAATATAAGAAAATATATTATGAAAGAGTAAAGAACAAGAATTAAGAAGAAATGCGATAACAATCGACATTGCATTTAAATTTTTGAATATCAAAATTGAAAGAGAAGCAAGAATTCGGAATAGAGTTCCACAAGAGACAGAAGAAACTGTTAGCATAGAACTTACGGTTACATGAAGCCATTTCAACTGTAAAAGAATGAAACCTTGCCGCCAATCTATTAATGATCTTAAATTCATAAAGTCTGTATATCATAGAGGAAAATCCATCAGAACAATTACCATGAAAGTGTTTATAGAAAAGGCAGAGGGAAGCTACGTTACGGCGATAGAAAATGGACTAAAGACGAGATGCCAGGTCTTATTAATTAACTTAGCCAAGAAGATTTTTCTGAGGTTTTAAAAGTAGAATAGTCAAACTAGACTAAAAATGGAGTATTGCTGTCATAGCAGTTCTGGAACTGTCTAATCTTCACATTCCAGCCTTGTCATAGTTCAAAAGTGTTTACGCTAACTTGTCAGTGATTTGATTTACTTTCTACCCTACAACCCATTTTCCCACAGAGTCAACTCTATTTTCATGGAAAAATGTTCTGATGAGCTATATTCCTTATTTCTACCAGTTCAAATATTTACAGCAAAGACCGGCCATGCATTAATTACAAGGGCAGACCCATCATCACCTCCCGCTTCGTATTTCATTGGTAAGCATGAAATTCCACTCAGGCAGCTTTATTTTTTCCCAAGGGCCGAGAGGATGACTCCTTGACCACGATAATGTTAACCTTCAAGTCCACGCTCAGAGGGTCATTTATCCCACGTATCCTTATAATCTGGACATTTTAATTCTTCCTCTTACGCCCATATAACAAACTCATGCAATAAAATTATCTACCTTGAGCGGACCTTGGGCCTTGTAATTGGTGAGTAATATTTTTTTTTAAATCTTCGCCGTTATTAGGAATGGTATCTAACATTGAAAGATTGAAAGTGGAAATATAAAAATGTATCTATGGCGAATTTGGTGTTATGGTGAGTCGACTTAACGGGATCAAATCTGCCTTGGAATATTAAACGATTCAGTAGGCATTAGAGGGGTTGTGAGTTATTGAGGTAGCCAAAGGGAAAGACCTTTTGCTATGTCTTTTCTATGAACTTTTCCCCGTCACATTCTTTGACGACCTTCCCACTTTCGTTGCCGTAGAAGCCACGGATATATTACGGCGGAGTTATGTTAGTGGTCTTGGTAACATTGTGGTATTCATTCTGATTTTCCACTCACTTAAACCACAAAACACGATTTATATTTTTACACGCATATCATACGTCCTACATAATTTGAACTCACCCGTAATTTACCTAAAGAAATTCTTGTTGTTCTTTTGCGACCCAAAATAATGTTTGACGTAGAATATGAAAATGAAATTAATAAAATTCTGTCATAGCCAGAAGTATTACAGATTTGTCTGAAGATATTTAAGATTAAAGTAGGTAACTCCAAAAAAAGTAGGCAGCTCCAAACCTAAGATTTCAAATGAATTTTAAAAAATGAAAAATCCTTCTTGAAGCTTTCATTTTACCTTTAATTTCAAGCTAATAAATAAAATTTAATATTTCCAATAAGCGAAATAATTTGTTGCATTTCAAATTGAATTTAAATTGAATGGAATTGTTTTTTATTATCAGTAAAAATGCTAAAATGTGAAAGCACAACACAATTCTCTTTATTAAAAAATAAAATATACTTTTCTGAAATGTTGTTTGATTTATGAGGAGTTCACAACATTCTCAACAAACATGTTTGGGAATTTTTTTCTAAGGGGCATATAACTGTTACTAGAAAAATATAATGTGAATGACTGCTATATATATATATATATATATATATATATATATATATATATAATTGACTCTCCCGTCGGGTTTGACGTATGAGGATCTGACAGGTTAATTGATTCAGTTATGAAATTTTGTGCGATAATCTTAAGTGGCACTTAAGACCGGTCAGTGATTTACAAAGGAGACCACATATAGAGCAAGAGTGAGATGAGATCACTGTTTTTATTGACTGACCTTTTAGCTTTTGCTCTCACTTCTTAAAGATGATTCAGACAAGCACATTGAAAACTGATCTCCATTCTATCCACTCTAAGCGTTCAAGGCTGTTATGTGGTATATTGATAGTTGACAAGTTGCTTTTCAGTTTGTCTTTGTATCTTAGCCATGGACGTCCTACATTCCTGTAGCCGTGATGTAACTGCGTATATATATATATATATATATATATATATATATATATATATATATATATATATATACCCAGTAATCTTAAAAGTAGGGGTTTCAGGTTCCTTCTAAAATCTACTTCAAATCTATACTTCCAACGTCACCAGCTTAACTCTAAAATCTCATTTATTTTTATATATTTTCTTCAGTAGGAGTCGAAAGGTTCGTCTATCGCCCAGTTCATGCTCCAACTCGGTCTTTTGAACAAGAGGTTTATCCATCGTTTTCTGTTTAGATTTAGGTTTCCGATAACTTCTAAAGACTTCTCATTTTCTTTCATTCCTAGTTCCCCCTTTGCGTCTTAGTAACATTATCACCTTTTTTGGGGTGAATTGATTAGTTCTCTCGTTTTTCCCGTTTCTTGCTCAGGGTTGGGTTTCCGCTTCCTTCTAAAGCCGACTATACTATTTTAACTTCTCCGCGTAAACTCTGAAATTTTATTTATTTTTTATTTGTAACTTTTTTTCATTAGTAGGCCCAGATAGGTTCGTATATAGTCCTATTCACGCTCCACCCTGTTTTTTTTTAACAGGAGTAGAGGTCTATCCCTTGTTTCCTGTTTAGGATTAAGTTTCCGGTTCTTTCTAAAGTCTTTCTCATTCTCTTTCAATCCCAGTAACCCCTTGCGTCTTAGTGGAATTATCATCTTGCTTGGGAAGAATTGATTAACAAAAAAAATATTATAAATAATCTAATATTTTTTAATTTTACGTACTTTGGCTTTAGTCTTATAAAGATGCTTCTTATGTTAGAAAATTTCCAATAAATGTCAAATGTACTATAGATAGCGCTCTAGTTTTTCTAATAATATCACTTTTGGACAACCGTATGTACAAAAACCGACACGTTTGTACACACATAAAACAAATTCATTTTTTATATTGGATTCGTTGAACTGTAGTAGCTTTCCCATTTATGATTAGTAAATATACATTTTACTTAATAACAACATCACCTAACCGCTACAAATTAATACAGAACTTTTAAAGATTTAAAATTTAATGAATTATTATAATTAAAATTTAAAAAAATAAAATAATTCTTGTAAAAATTCCTTATTTATCGATTTATTTTTCTTAAGACAAAAGTGCCTATAATATATCTTATTCATAAAAACAATTAAAAGCTTTTCTAATTAAATAATGTCTTAGTTTTATTGCATTTTTTTATTTTACGATTCAGGCAAGATTTTCTGGAACGGGGTGGTTGTTTGACAAAAAGGATTGATGATTTAAATTCTCCAAGGACTTATACTGATAACTAATATGAACATTAAGCGCTGCACAAATGTATTTTCGAAATTCCAAGGTGTTTTTTATCGCAAAAATTTCACAAACTAATTCATGACCGCCCGTTGACGGAACAAAAACAAAATTTTCAACCTAACCAAAATATCTAAAAAGGATTAAAACATTTTAAAATATAATTTAATAATCAAAAAATAATTTTGGTTTTTCTTTTAATCGTAACAAAGATTTTGACGGTAAAACTTTTTTAAGTTTGGGACATTTTTTTCATCATGTGTGTTCATTTTGTATTGAATCTACCTAGATTAAATTAAAAACAATATTGTCATGAATGATACATTGCCAAGTACGTTGATTGGCAAATCATTTGATAATTGTGGAACAATGAATATTTTATGATTTGTTTGCTTCCTTCATTATAAAAGAATATTTGCAAAGGAGTTCCAACAGTTGCGTATGTACGGTTTATTTAGTTTGAAGATAGTTGGAGATGAGAAGACAAAATGGAAAAGCTTATAAATGACACGTTTCGACAACTTCTGATGATCTCACCTTCTTTGAATCGGAATGAAAGACAAAGCTGTGTGACAGGAGAATATGTTGGCATCTATGAGGATAAAAGAGGACATAAATTACTTTACCAAATCATACAATCAGAAACCAGTAAGTGATTGTTTTTAGCGTCGCTTAGATGTATTGGCTTCTGCTACTACAACTACATTTAGAAAACTCGTGAACCCGAAATCCTAATTAATCCTAGAAAGTCTCGTTGTGACGAGACTTATTGGCACTGGAAGACGATATTTTTTACGCTCTGAATAATTTTATGATATCTGTAAATTTGTGTTGGTATCTGTACAGATGGAATCAGCGCTGCATTAAGCTTGTAGCGAAAAAAGACAAATGCTACAGATCCTGCATTTTCAAGGAGCCACATCAAATACTTTCAAGTTGTCTAGTGAAATCCTCATCTTCCAATCGTGCAATGTTAATGCTTACATGTGTCGGAATTAGCTTCTCCTTAATTCCCTAATTGTTCACTAGGGGTCGCTCTCCCTACACTATAAATACTGGGCGACTTCTTGTCTCGCTCTCTTTTTCACTTTGCATTTCAGCGGACACATTTAAAAAATGTGATTTCTAACAGAAATCTGCGTTGTAGGAAAACGCCATGAAACACACATACACGTACGTACGAACATTCACCAAAATACAAACTCTTTACGTTCATACACAAAACAAATGTTGATGTCTTTGTCACTTGTAAATTTGTTGTTTAATACATATATTTGTTGACATATATATATATATATATATATATATATATATATATATATATGCACATTTCATTGAAACCGACAGCCAAGATGCTTTTATTTAGTTTTTTTTATTTTGTCTATCGTTTTCAATGAAATGTGCATGAAAGAATGATTGCTGCCTAAATAAACAAATATATATATATATATATATATATATATATATATATATATATATATATATATATGAAGAAAAATATACGTAAAAAACAAACAAAAATCCTTATATGCAATTATGCTGTTTTAATGTTAATATAATGTCAACGTGGGACGTTTCGGTCTAATAAACCATCTTCAGGACATATTTATAAAATATAATTAACATTATCAATTTAACATGACAAAGACGATAATGATAAGAGTGAGAGTTCTACAACTATAAAATACATTTAGAAACATCCTTACTACACCGTTAAATATTTGAGCCTAACAACTTTAACAAATTCTTGCAATAAGTATCGTAAATATGAATGCATGTCCTTATTTAAGAGCGTACAAAAGAAAAGATTTAAAACTGACAATGTTTTTCATTTAAATCAAGCCGCCTCTAAACACATGAGAGCATTATATGCTCTACCAGTCTTTCTTTCTTTCACTGAAAACAAACAGCTTCTCTGCTACATCCTCACGGTCAAAACGGAATAGTCTATTATTTATGAGGGGTATTGTCAGGGCATAACGTATGTGCTAACCAGTCAACTAAGAACAAGAAGCATTATAACATCTCTATTATAATTCTGCCTCTTCCTCCCTTCCCTCCTTCTTTACTTACTTCCTTCGTTCGCACGATCGTTACGCCTTGCCAATATCTCTTAAATAATGGACTATTTCGTTTTAACAGCGTGAAAACACGGAAATGACATATTAGACGCTACTTGGTTTCAGTAAGAAAGAAAGAAAGAAAGAAAGAAAGAAGGGATGATAGAAATGTTTAAAGCCTGTTTCAGTGAAACAGAAAATGTTGTGCATTTCAAATCTTTTTAATTGTGCACTCTTATAAATTTATTAACAAAAATGTTTTCAAGGCAGGTTTTCGGCTTGTGTAGATAATTCTTTGACAGTACAGAATTTAATTATGGCGTGAAAACGGACATATTTAAAATATGAAGTTAAAAAAATAAGAGAAAAAGTAAGTTTGTTATGTTTTGTGTTTTAATTTCATATTTTCCCGCCATCATTAATGGCCGTTGATATCAAAAAGAATAAACCAAGATGGTAAATATTCTATAAAGAGTCAGTCAGTTGTGTGCCATGCGTGATAAACGCGTAGGCGATCATGAATCTCTTGATACATGACTGACGAGGCAGATTTTTTTTTTCCGTAGTAAGTTGCCATTTCATTCTGCGGTAGACCAGTTGTCATCCAAGATTATAGAACCCGGTCTGTTCTACTATTTACCCATAGCTGGAAGGAGAAGAAAAAGATTGATACCTTTCCCAAAGGTATTGGCACGTAAGTGAATGTAATGGATTCGACTGGAATTCTACACTTTGATACCTCAATCCTAGCCGCTATCCATTACGCCACTGTACTGCCTTAGACAAAAAGTAGGTCTTTTAAATCACATATTTTCAAATATAAACACAACTACTATTGCTATGCAACCGCCTACGACCACCACAATATAATAGGAAGCATTACTTTCGAACGGCCATCACATATTTTTTTTAATTGTAAAGTTTAAAATGTGTATATTGTAAAAAAAAGTTAGTGTATTCTGTGCTGAAAATGCTGAATGGTAGACATGAACACATATAAAGCCTCTCGGCTGTTCTCATAATATTTTCGATTTTCATTACGAATTGAAAATGTGACTGTGACTACGATTAAAAAGTTTATCATAAAGAGAAGCCGTGGAATAGAATCGGCCGTGTGGTGTCCATCTTTGAAAACAACTGTTAAACACCTAGATTTTTAATTGGTTCAAACACTGACCGTATTGAACATTGGGGAACACGCAACTACCTCAGCCACCGTATATACTCTTGCAATTATTTCCTTTACTTATCCTGACCTAAGGCTAAATTAATACGACGCTAAGCTAAGATCAAATTCACTACACGGACGACACAGTGTTCAAACCGAACTTGGTAAGGTGTCGGCAAGCCGTAGCACAGCAGGGAGAATTAACATTTCATTTCTAAGTTAGGAAAATCATTTTAGCTTAAGGAAAAACTTTAGGCCAAAAAAAAAAAAAAAAAAAAAAAAAAAGCTAATACTAATGTGGCTATTCACATTGTCTGCACTAATCTTGATGCCTTATCAACTGAGAAGAGATTTCTTTTAATCGAATAAATTGAAAGACTTTAATTTAGCATTCATGGCCGCCGGCAAAATTTACTACATTTTTCGACTATACATTGAATGTCTTTTTCAAGATTTAAAAATATCTTGAAAAATAAAGTAATTAAATCATATATTTTAACGAATAGGTTTACCAGATCGAATCCTTCCATCGTTTGCTAACCGAATAAAATAATTTAGTAAGCCTTTTTTTATTTATTTTTAAATGCTTTATTGATTTGTCGTTTTAATATTGATTATTTAACCAGTATTCTTATGAATAAGGCAATCCGAATCAATTGAAATGATTAGCTTATTATTTTTACCTTTTTTTTTAAATATCCAGTGAACGCTACAACAATAAAATGGGGAAAACCTACGCAACACGGATTATAAATAGATTTGTCTGCGCTTATATAATTTCGCATCTTGACTCGAAATTTGTCTTTTGAAAATAAATTTTTAAAATGAGTTGTTTAAACTCATTGTTCGTAAATAGTTTAGAGTCATAAATTGTGGGTTTTAGCGTTACAATGAAATCCATGTTTCTGTAAACTTAGAACAATGTTTCTCCCTTATCTGCGCATTCTCTTTTCATCATCTGGGTTCTTCTCTGTCTTCAGGCAAAGATTTCGACAAAGCTGTCCCGAGCCTGGTCACGAAATGCCTAACTCGAAACAGCTTCTTCCTTTTAGCTCTGACCTGAAGCTCTTTATAGTTATTGACTAGTTCATATAGTTGCCGGGGGTGTACTATTTACTCCACAGTATCCCCCTTTTGAGATTAATACTTTTTATAAATATTTTATATTTTATTAGTGTCTCCCCTCTCTTTCTGGAGAGTTTGCCAACGTACTTGACTTTGTAGCGTTTCCGTTTTGGAACCACTTCAAATTCTTCAGTACGCTTTCTTTTTCTGGAACTTTTCATTGTATGTTCCTCGACTTGTTGTGGTGAAGGAACCTCGAAGACATCATATAGGTTTTTTTATTGGTTCTTCTAGTGTTTTAGTCTTTCTATCGATGAACCTTTTTTTTAGCTGATTATGGTGGCTTTTATGGTCAAATCTTCTACATTTACCATATAAATCAACTCTATTCTTGCTGATATTATGCTGTCTTCCCACGTTTGACATCTTTATATGCTCTAAGGAAGACTTTATTGCCGATCTTGAAACTTTCGGTGTCGTTTTTGTTATCCATTCATGTTTTTCGGCTTGGTAATAACTTGTCGAACGCCGATTTTATATTTCTAGAAAGCATTACTTCCGCTGGTGACATGCCTGATGGTGTGTTGGGGTTAGGTATAACACGACAAACTTAGTACAATTTTAAGTGCTTTCTCATTTACCTTCTCAAGACTTGCTTTCTTCAACGCTCATTGGAACGTTCCCACAAACCGTTCCGCTTGTTCATTCGACCTTGGGTGATCAGCAGGGTTATAATATGATCAATGGAGAGCATCTTACTAAAATCTTCGAATTCTTTACCCTATTCTTTAAAATATCAACTTCCAAAAGATAATGTGACCAAGGTTCTATCTTTGTGATAGAGAGTTTTGCTGCCAGAGCACAACCTCTGCAATCTTTCACTATTTCAATATCTTGGCCCATTCTGGTCAAATATAAGAAACTTTTCATCAAAAATACATTCTTGAAATACCAGGATGTCTGCTATGAAAATCCTTCAATATTCACTTCTGTAATACACTAGGTATTAAAACCCTTTACCCGAATATTACTACAGCGTTGCATAGCGAGTAAGTTTTTTAAGTCTCGATTTCATTCTTTGTTACTTTCTTTCAATTGCTTTTTTTTATTTTCGCACTAAAAACATCATTTTCTGCTTTGTTTTATTTCTTCCAGCTTAATTGGTAATTCTCGTACTGCGGTGCACAAAATGTTTCTTTTTTAATTTCTATTTCACGTTTTATTGCTGCAATGACCTTGTCCTGAAATGGTTCCTCATTTTTAGGCGTTAATCTTGATAATCCATCCGCATGTCCTAATTTTTTAGACAGTTGGTACTCCACCGTAAAATCATAGTTTAATAAGATGCTACCCCAGCATTGTACTCTATTTGCTATAGACGTAGGTATTCCTTTCTTTGAACCATATATTGTTAATAAAGGTTTGTGCTCTGTTTACAACCTAAAATTTCTTCTATAAATAAATTCATGAAATTTCTTCGCAGCAAATATAAATTCTAGAGCCTCTTTTTCTATCTGGTTGTAATTTTTCTCTGCTGGTAGAAGCGGACGTGAAGCATGAGTGAAGGCTTTCATTTTACCCACATCGAATTTGTGTAAAATCACTGCTCCAGTACCGTACTCATTAGCATCTGACGCCAATGTAATTTCTACTTTTGGATCGTAGTGTGCTAATGATAAATATGGCGTGAATCTTTTTTATTTGGCCATTCGCCTTTTGACAGTTATCCTTCCAGTTCCACTTTACTCTTTTTTCATGTAGATCGTTCAGTGAAGCTCTCAAATTATGCATATTATGTAAATGTATTTGATAGTAATTAGCCTGTCCTAGAAAGTTTTGTAACGTAGTCACGTTTGTTGGTGGAGGCATATTTTTAATTGCACTTGCCCTCGACAGATCTGGTTGACGACCATTTTTATCAATAATTTGATCACGGTATTTAATTTTCGGCAAAAACAATTCACATTTTCCTTCACCAAGCTTGAATTCGTATTCTCCTAGTTTTCCAAAATTGTTTTCCTATTCCCAATATGTTGTTCTTTAGATACACTTTTCATTAAAATCTCTTTCAGATGCGCTAGTGCGGAATTGCAATCATAGTATCCATAGCTTATTGACTAGTACCTGGTGCCACCTTCATAGCAAAAGGAAGTCAGTTAAACTTATTTAATCCTGTGTATTTATGGACGCTAATTCTGAACACTGACTTTCATTTTGGATTTTTAAATATGCTTCAGAAATATTCAGCTTTGAAAGTATTCATCTGCCGTTTAACTTCCTCTTGACTTGGTAATGGGTAGTTATGTGTTTGTAAACATGTGTTTAATTCTATCAAAAAATCCATGCATATTACTATTTTTTTCTTTACATACACCGCTGCTTAATGTTTTCTATTATACCAACTCTTTTGAGTCTGTCCAACTCTACGCTGGCTTGTTCCAATATTGCCAATGGTACGCTCCGTTTCGGCCTAAATATTGGCGTCGAAACTTTTTTTTACTTGAAATCCGTCTTGAATTTTGAACATCGACTCAGTTTATTTAACAGAAAACCCCAAAACATTTTTGTAATACTTCCTTCAGACTTTAGCCCTGATTTTTTTAAATTGGTCGCTTGTCCAATTACGTTTTGAAAATAAATGTTTACCGGCAAATTCCAAAGTTCACGTAGTTTCATCCAGTCAGTACTGAATAAATTCGTAGCAATTTCAATACATGAGCTTTAGTTTTTACATGCTTATTACGGAATGGGACGTTACAAGTCATTTCTCCCTCCCTCCAAAAATAATTCTCACCAGAAACAGAAATCGTGAGTTTGGAAGTCCTTTTTAATTAAAGCTTTCCAATTTCCTCCCATGTGATTTCACTGATTATTGAAATATCACTAACAGTGTCTAATATCATTTTTACACCATCTTTATTGATTTTCACACTCACAAATTTTATTCTGTTTTCTATCATCATTTTTTCCATTGAAATGCTTTGTACGAATTTCTTCTTATGAGAAGTTTTCTCGGTTTGATCTTGCAGTGTGATTTTAAATGTCCTCCACTCTTGTAACATTCTGAATTTTTAAATGGACGGTGATTTCCAAGATGTAAATTAAGCACATCAGAAACAAGGATTTCTTCTCCTTTTTGTAAATTTGTCCGTTGCTTGTACCAATGCACATTCTTTTTCCTGGATTTCTTCAGCATCATGTTTCAGGCTTAGAATTATCTGGTAATCGTCCATTATTTCTTAGTGTAATATTACTCTTTTGTTCAGATTTTCGATAAGATTTTCGCTTGTATTTCAGCATCTTTTTAGCTGTTAAACCTTGAAGGAAAATTAACTCTTTGAACATATCTGAAGTCATTTGCTTTAGTCTAAACTTGAATTTTAACTGTCAAAGTCAAAATTGCTCCATATTCGCAAGAATGCTTTTCCTAAACCCAAGAGGAAGTTTTAACTAATGTGATTAAAATTCTCATTGTCACCCAGATCCATGTTTCCGAAGCAAAAAGTATATATTTTTCCGTACTTGTTCACTCAGTATGAGTTTCCAAAATCCTTGTATTTCCGTTACACGTCGTATGAGTTCCTGAATTCCCGTTACTGTTGTAAGTCGTAAGAGTTATGAATCCCGCCACAACGGTTATAAATCGCCTGAGTTTCAAATCCTTCGTCGGCATTGTTATAACGGGCTTTGTAAAGCTTATTATATAAGTAATGTTTAAGAAACTTGCAATGACGCCTGTATTAATTAATTAATTAATTAATATATCTAAAGACTGACACCAAATGTCTTCTTTCTCCTACCTCTGACCTGGGGCTCTTTACAGTGATGGACTAGTTCATATATTCACCGGGTGTGTACTATTTACCCCACATTTCCCTAACCACTACCATCCTGACCACTTCAAGTCTAAGGTCAACCGATATCTACCCTTCAAAGAATTTTTATTCAGTTATGATCATTTCGTATGCAATTCCTTTTGGTTGCCTTTTTCAAATCTCTATGGAACTTCTTCCTTACATGACTGATAACCATTGAAATCACAACACAGTGATATTGACAAAAACCCGGTCCGCAGTAGTTGCAGAGCTCTAAACTGAAACTAGAAACCGAAGAGTTTATCCAAGCAGCTTTTAATCTTGAGTTGTTAACAAGAAGATATTTTAAGGAGTGGGACATATCCAAGGTTTCCTTTCTGTACATACCCCTATGTATGGTGAAATCGGAGAGAAAATGTTACCATCACTTTCAATTGATGATATTTTTTGGTCATACCATTTTTCTGTGGCGGGAACCTTGTAATATTGGCGTGTCTTCAAATACATGTATTGCCCTAGACTCTAATGCCGATTTTTCAATTCACTGACTGCTCGGGTATAACAGGATAGATTTTATATATCAAAAGTCTCCTGGCAGAGATTCCAGATCGACTACATTTCTTAAAATATATTCCTGATGAGATTTTTTCGGTAGTTTTTTTATCTTTAACTGCAAGGGTAAACCTTTCTGTTTTTGGTTTCAATTCAAAGCTCTGTATCTAGTGAGCGGACAGATTTTTGTCGATATTAAGATGCTGTGTTTGTAATGTATACTTGTCAGGCAAAGGTTTTTCTTTCCACTTCGTTTTTAGGTTGATTAGGCAATTAATTCTTTGCTTTGTTTGATGTTTTTAACTTCCTTCTTGCTATTTCATCTTCTATTTCATCTTGGTCGTTTAGTTACGAACCTTCTTTTCGCTTTCTCTGATTATTTAGTTTTTAGTTGATTCCTGCTAGGACACATTCTTTAGAATCCTGTCATTAATTAGTTCCAGAGATCCTTCAAGATATTTTTCAAGCGTTACATGATATACTTTTATAAGATTTCTAATTGAATCGAGGTATTCTGCCCCAGTTATCCTAGGTACATACATCTGATCAACAGCTGTTTTACTGTTGATGGATTTTTCATATGGTTAGAATTGTTGTGATATTTCTTTCCGTTCCCCCAGTTTTTCAAGATTCGATTCATCACATTAAAATAATAAGCAAAAACGATTACTAAGGGCTTAATATCACCAAACCTATCTTGAGCATTTAATATAGATTTGAAGTTTACGACAATAAAGTGTGTGTGTGTGTGTGTAAGGGGGGAGTTCAGTTTTGGTTATCGATCTTACTCGTCTAAGACGTTCCCCTGATTTTCTGATCTATTGCTTGATCGATTTCCCTTTATTCATTTAAAGATATTTGTGCAATTTTTTATCTAGTTTCTGAATCATGCTTTCATTATCAACTTTTATGGTCATCGTCTGTACCAGTTAGCACAATTGTCTTAGCCAAATTCTTCAACAACCGCAAGGATACAGAGATTAGCTAACCGCCCTAGTAGACTGGGATCCTCGGATACGAGTGGCCAGTCAACCATTCATTCACATTAAGTATTAAATTGATTATCACTTTGGGAAAACGGTTTCAAATCATGCATGAAGAGCAGATTATTCATAAACTTATTAAATAAACGCTATCCAAAGCCTGTTTTTTTTTTGTTTTTATTTGAGCGAAATTTAAATTCCAATACACGAACTAATACGACTGAAAAAGAGGGTCGCTGTAAAATATTCCACAGGGTCTATAAGTTTCACAATTATGAGGGTCGGACTTTTAACCCGTATTCCACTTTTTTCAACCTGGTATGAATTAAATTTAAATGAGCGGAACAAATGCTCATTAATTTTAGTGATTTTATTATGTAATGATGCGGAACATTATCAAAGGATCTTTTTTTATTGTCGAGTTATGCATGGTCATAATTTTATTTCAAACGCCTGTTTTCCGGCAGGATTTTATTAATAATCAACCGAACTCAGTAAATTTTTATATATTTCATTTTTTTAACTCTAGGGTTAAATGTTATTAGTTTGAATGGAATGGATGCATTCTTTCACTTAAAATCGATGTCTAGTGTCAATGTTGTGGATAATACGTATGAATGTTTTAGTAATTTGTGGGGATGGCAATGTTATTAATTTGGCTGAATAAATAATGTCTTGGATCAGTTATTCTAGGTTCTACCTTAGAAAACAGACCTGCTAATGGTTTGTGCATAGAAGGACCAAACTTTAACCTGAAATTAGGTACCTTATCCGTAAGGAATTTTATTTTCTTTTTAATTTAGCAGAGCTTTCTGTATTTCTTTAGTTTCTATATTTTTCCATTTTCTGTTATCTATTTCTCTATATTTCTCTCTTCAAAGCTCTTCATCAATTCTGAGTTTTTCTTTCGTCCGTCTCATTTTCCGCCATATCTTTTCTCAGAAATGTCTTCCTTAGACTCTTGATCTCCTTCTAGAACGTTTTACTCTTAGTCTTGAAAATTTTGTTTTATTTACAAAAACATTCTTTTCTTCTATCTCCTCGTTTTTTGTATTTTTAGTTGGATACATTATTATACGACCATTTTTTAAAGATGTCATGGCGATAAAGCCACTAAGACGCAAGGGTTTACTGACAGTGAAAGAAAAAGAGAAAACCTTAGTTAGGAGGAAGGAAAGTAAAAGAACAGAAGATGGCGATTGGCGTTGCATTTAAATTTTTGAAGATCTTAGTTTATAGGAACGCAAGAAGCTAAAAGAGACTTAAACAGTTGAGAAATGCTAGAGAAGAAACTATTAGAATAGAACTTAGTTACATTTAGAAATTTCAACTGTAAAATGATGAGACCTATCTATCAATCTAGTACTACACTTGCATTCATGAAGTCGAAGTAGCAAATAGGAAAGCTCATTAAAACAACTGATATATCCTTTTCTTCTATTATATTTAAGTTTCATTTTTAATCCTTTTCAGTTTTCCCTTTTATAGATTTTACATATTCCGTGTAATATTTGTGAATGCTTCACCCTATTTCTCTTTTTCAGAACTTTTTTGTTATCCAAGGTGTTTACATTATGTTTATCGACACAGCAGTAGAATATATTGCTTCATTTAGGGTCGTTAAATTTATATCCATATTTGGCATTTTACTAATTTTTTATTTTATCAGCTATTTTAATAAAGTTTTCTTCTTTTATATCCTCTCTTATTTCAGCCAATTTTCCCATTTTTTCCATTTTATTTTGCCAGATTTTTGCTCATTCTTTCCTGTCCGATGTTTTTTTTTCCTTTCCTGAACATTAATTTTCGCTGTATTTCTATTGTTTTATTCTCATTCATTGATTTTATCGTTTCTGATTCTTTTTTAGGCCGATTTTCATTTGTATTCCTTTCCTTTTCATGACAGTTTAATATATCAACTCGTATTCTTGCATCTCCTGCATTTTTACTTTTAATTTTCACTAATTATAATTCATTATTCAGGTAAATTTAAGCCTTTTCTTCGAAGCGATTTTTTAAATTGTTACTATTAGCATTTTTTAGTCATTCTTTTTTTTTTAGTTTTATTGACGTCATCTCTATTTTCTGTTAAGTTCAAAGACTTTCTTTCCCATATTCTATATTTCATTGTTAACAGTGTACTTTGAAGGACTATATACATCAGTGTAGAATATTGGAATAACTTGCGTATTATCCTCTCTTAGACCATTGTACTAGAATTTTCTTTTCTTTTTTTTTCCTTTTTTTTTCTTTTTTTTGGCTATTAGTAGAGATTTGTTGAGATGAAACATCATTTTGGAATCATCAGCTAACGCCCATTTTGTAAGAACATTACCAGTAATATAGTTTTCGACCTCAGACTGTTTTTACGACACTTGGTAAATCGTGCGATAGTTGACAAAGGAAGAGGATTTTGTTTGTTCTGTTAATGTTAAATATTCTATTTCAACATTTCTATCAAGAGGGCTTTAACACTAGATACCAAATTTTTAAAATTGCAATTCATTGTAATTATACACACACGCATATATATATATATATATATATATATATATATATATATATATATATAATTACGTTCACATGACCTGAATATTGCGTTTTATCGATAATTCATATCTGATTTCCTCTATTTCTCCTTTCAAGCTGGTTCATTTTGTCTGTTGTTTGATCTATTCTTTGTCTTATCACCAAGATTCCCAGTAGCTGGTAAAGTTGTTCCGTATATGACATTATTATCTTCTGTGATGTTTCCCAACATTTTGTCCGTTAATGTTTGCAGTGCAGCCTTATATGTTCGCACAATGCATTTATTGGACTTTGCCATATGAATTTTGGGGAGCTGGTGTTTGTCTGATATTTGGATGCGAGTTACACTGCTGAGTATTTTAATGATGTGGTTTTCGCTTCAGTGATTTCACCACTATTGTTTTCAGGAAATTCTGTACTAATGTTCACTATATGATAACAACAAAAATTGCAATATGAGCAATGGTGAAAATGGTTGCTGAAGACATTACGTTTATAAGTCCCAGAAATTCATACACAGATGTCCTTAAGGACACATGATACAGTGGATAAAGGCGTTAGTTAGATCCAGGACCCAAAGAGTGTGAGTTCAATACCCGGTTAAGGCAGTGCAGAACTTTCAGAGGGAAATTAACAGGACATAACTGATACGTGGAACTAGAACAGTCTACTTCAGTGAGCGAATAAAGTTCGACATTCCAACCACCTGAAGAAGGCCTAAACGTTGTAATAAATATGGCGAAAAAGATGAGGACAATAGTCCGAAAAAAGTAAATAGTGTACATAATACTTCATCTCAGAAATATAGACAGTGTCCTAGTGGTGTTTGACTCATCTTCAGTGACATAATATAAATAACTGGAATTTATATAGCAAGTAGACTGTTCGATTTTATTTCCTGGGAGATTATTATTTTGTATCTCATTTATTTTAGGTTTTAACTCATCACCTGTCATATTATTTATTTCTACTCTCATCTCTTTATTGTTTGAGTGATTGGTTGTTATATTCTGTCTTATATTTGGTTTTATCATATCTATTTCTGCATTTGAATATCTTTATTTCGCACGATGCCTCAGCGGAGATTGGCAAGCATGTTGGGTTTGAGGTAGGTTCTCATTCCATTCCCTACCATAGTTAACCATATTTGGTATGTTTGATCCGTGGTGTTCTTTTGTGGATTTTCGAGTGCAGTGAAAAACGACGTCATGATTGTTGATACTCTTCGTGAGATCATTTCGTTCACTTTCTTTTTATTAATTGATTTGGCATTGAGTCACATGACCCAAGGTTGGAAAATTCCGGCTTTAGTGACCAGGTTTCTCAGTTGTTGGAAGAGTTTGTTCCAGTGACAAAATTCTTTGACTGGTTTCTCTCTGCGTTGTTGAACCGTGTAACGGCCGCGGTTCGCTATGAGTATTTATTTGTAAGCATTGAGACTGTTGATTTCTTTTGTTTTTTACGTTTTATCCTTGACCGCCAAGGGGTAATTTAGTTCAAGATACCAGTCTTAGGACAACTATCGACCAAGAATAAAGAGCTCGTCCAGCCCAGGAAACAGGGGAGGTATATTCAGAAGTTCAGGTTTCCAGAGTCCTTCATCTAGTATCTACATTCAGGCAGGGAACATAGGGATATGGAAATAGTATTGACCATAATAAGTTTTAACTTAGTATTAGTCACAATAGCCATTACTAGATAAAAGGTCAGAGGTGCATTTACATTGGGGGTATCATGAAAAAAAATGTTTTTTTCTTTAATTTAGAAATTAAAGTAAAATAAAGAGAAATAAACTTAAATAAAATAAAATTAAAAAAGAAAAATGGAATTTCAAATTAATTGTATAAATATTTACACAGCTTACATATAAAAGAGACTTCTCACGACGAAAAATCGAAGACCTGTACAAATTCCTGACGCCAATAATAGTGATAATAATCAAACTATATATGGTAGATCACACCCCTACTACAGGGGTTGCGGAAGGGTCATTATTATTATTATTATTATTGTTGTTATTGTTGTTGTTGTATTGTTGTTGTTGTTGTTGTATTGTTGTTGTTCTTGTTGTTTTGTTTTTATTATAATTATTTTAATTCCTTTGATTTCTGGTGTATACTCATTTCCTTCCGGGTTCCAACCAGAGGCCTAAGTTTGGAAATGACATTTTGCATTGAACATTTTTGTAATGATTGGGCTCACTATTACAAAAATTTCACCGTAGAAGAATTTTATCGAACAGCACTGTACTTTGTCCGAACATTTCTATCCGGTACGTCACCAACGATAACTCGATCTGCACTTCCAAATACGATTGATTAAGCCATTTCATATAGAAACTTATTTTTTCTCGTCTTCTTCCAATATTCTGAATTCACATGAACTAGTCTCAATCATTTTCATACTTTCTAGTGGATTACCGTTCCCGCCCAGTCATATCTTTGTACTCCTGAAGCAGTTTGATTTGTTTTTAATACGATTGATCGTTGTTCTCTCTCCCTACAGGCGACCTTTACTATTTTCTACCTTGTTTAACTTACACTATTTACATTATTCGAAACGTTATAATAAATATAGCGACAAAGCTGAGGACAGTAGTTCTCATCTTTATCGCCATATTTATTACAACGTTTCGGCCGTTGTACGCTCCGGCCTTCTTCTGGTGGTTGGAATGTCGAAGTGAACCCTTTATTTTGTTCACTAGACTGTTCTAGTTCCATGTGCCATGTTTTTAATGGATGCCAGTTGTCAATTATCTCCTGTTAATTCCCCTCTCCAAGTTCTCCACAGGTATTGAACTTACACTCTTTGGGTCCTGTCACTGGATCTAACTAACCTCTTTATCCACTGTGTCATGTGTCCTTGAGGACATCTGTTTATGAATGTCTTCAGCAACCATTTTGTACCAGTGCTCATTTTGCAATTTTTGCTGTTATCATTGTATTTTTTATTTTATCTTTTTTTTTACCAAAGCTGATATTGCAATTTGTGTTGTAATCGCTTTTCTCTGGTACTCCCTATTATTGGTCCCCATATTGTATTCATTTCTATGCTTGGTCGGCTCAGGAGATTTTTGTGGCCTAGCATATGTGCTGATTCCTTAAGTTTACGAATTTTCCAATATATATATAGACAGATATTGTTTAACTTAGTTTGAATATAATTTGTTCTAATACAAAGAAATTCCGTGTCAAGTCTTTTGTCATTTCATCTCCAATTCCTTTTGGTTGCCTATGGAAATCTTCATGGGTTTGTTTTCTTCATAGTTTTTTCTTGATATTTGGGAGTTTTTGATCCAGAATTTGTGGTGGTTATTATTTCCCATTGTCCTAGTTACTTGACAGGGGAAGACTCTATGTCTTTTTTATGAGTCTGGATAAAGGTTAATTACTATTATATCATTATATAGACTTTCAAATTTAACGGTTTCCTTTTTGAGTTTTCTGACATATCTTAATTCTTAAGTTAATGATTGAATAAATTCATGGCGAGTTCTACGACGATAAAATATCCTTAGAAATTCACCAACTTTATCATAGTAATGCAATAACTCTCAAAAATATAAATAATTTAAATATAATATAAATATTTAAATAATTAAGTGGTTCAATTTCACGGAAGCAGACATTAGGCACTACTATCTTTCTGTCTTTCATTTTCTCACTGAAACTATGTTAGGTCTCTGTTATGTATTTTTCGTTGTGCCACGTGATGTAAATGGAATAGTACATTATTTATAAGATATTAGCAGGAGAATTTAAACAGTTCTATCTTTCTTTCCTTCATTTCCTTTCTTTCTTTCTGTTTTTTATTTTATTTTCTAACTGAAACCAAGTAGTGCCTCTGATATATTTTTCCATCTTTCCACGAAATCAAAACGGAGTCGTTTATCATTTATTTATGAAGTAATTGCAAGGCGTAGTGGCCGTACTAAGAGATGGACAAGCAGAATTATAATAAAATGCCCACGATACAAAATTTATCAAGTATTTCTTTGACAAAAGGATAAAAAGTCGCCTTTTTACGCATTTTCCCCAAAGACTAATTTTACATTAATTTTAAATATATGTCTATATTTCTGAAATGAGGTATTGTAATTATTTATATTATTTACATCAATAGCCTAGTAGATAAAAAGGCATGCCATGTGGAATTAAAACAATTTACCTCCGAGGAATAAATATAGGGTTTCAAAATTCCAACAAATATCACCTGAAGAATGCCGGAGCGTACAACAATCGAAACATCGCGAATATGACAATAAAGATGGGTGTAGATAATTTAAAATATGTTTTAGATTGTGAGTCATTCATGCACTTACTATTTACGAATTCCCTGGCTATTAAACTATATTTGTATCGAAAAATCAATTATTTTCAGATTGATTGAAAGAAATTCAGTTTTATTTCATAATGTTGAATTATCCTTAGTCTGAGAAGCAAGAAAATATCCGCTGGATTTTCTTTGAATCAATTTAATTGTAATTGGTCAGAAAGGATTATGCCATTTATGACGAAAGAACGAATCAAATTCAATGTGGCGTTACATATCCAATCGACAAATAGTTTTTAATCTTTCACAAATCACTGAGTAATTTCAGTTTACTTTTAAAATTACGATGTGAAATTTTTGAGCCGATTAGTCAATCTAAAAACAGTAAGAATTTCTTTAAATCTCATTCAAATCATTGGTTATTAACATTCGTTACAGTCGATAGACACCTGTTATTTCTGGAGAATCAATTTCTCAGCGATTTTAGTTTCAATTTCAGAAAATTTTCTCATCTCTTATAATTCTTTTGGCTAGATTACAGCAATTCTCTCTTCCGCATTTGGAAACTAAAATTAAATTTCAAATTTCAAGTAAAATTCATTTTCGAATCGTATCAACTTTCAAGGAATCAAGGCAACGAATCAAGTTGTTGCGTGGGAATATTCTAAGGTTAGTCACGAAGTCTCTAAATGATTTCTCAAGAAGTTAACTTGCTTCCGGAAATGTTGCTCATTTATTATGTTCTTGGAATCATGGGGTTAGTCGAATTTCCGCCATATAATAAAATTTACGTGTGTAAATGTTCTATTTTATTTTATATGTCTAATCTCACTTTTATTGGTTCAAATTTTCTCACTGATCTAAAATTTTTCTTGCTGGTTCAAATGAAAATGAACAAACGACTGTCAAATTATTTCGAATTCCTCTTGTCAAACATAGCCACTTTTAATCTGGATTTCAATTGCTTTTTATCGCAACTCTCAATAATCTCACAATCGTTACGAAGTAGTTAAGCGGCTTGATGTCTAATTATTGGATTATTCCAAAAATCATTTTAAATGAAGCAATTTATAGAAAAGAATTAAGCATTTTCTTCCAAATATAACGGAATATTTAAATAAATATATTTTACAGAAATTAATTTGATGATTTATGAAATAATACAGATGCTATACAGATGGCAGGTATACTTTCCAAAACTGCAACCTGTTCAATATAAAACGCCTCGTGACCCAGTAGAAAAACCACGTTTCTGCTGGTAAGAATGCACATACTTGCCGATGTGGCAGGTCTGGTTGCCCATACAGAAGCAGACGTCATGCAGGTAATATTATATATTACAACGGCCAGAAACCATATCGGTATTAGTGTTCAGCCTTTAGAAAATATGATCAATCGTTATGAATCAATTTTTAAGTGTTATATCTCTTCAGAACTCCACAGCTTTTCTATGTTTAAAACATGCAATTTGCTATACCTTTATTGGAGATATGGTGAAGTGGTTTCACGATATCTCCATTTGGAATTGTGCTTCACGATTGGTTACTACGCAATGCTTGAGATAAACGTTTACAGTTATTTAACACATAGCTGGGGTAGAAAAGATGGTTTCCTGCTTTTTCCAAGAATTGAATGTAACAAACGTTTTTAGAATTTGAACTCGGGTCATTGATTCCACTTTCCGATCCAGGAAAAAATCCGGATACCCCTACACCAAACTGGTTTCCATTGGCCTGATATAGTCGGAAATCAGTCAGAATTTCATCTATCTAGGCATTGTTATATCCCGTGACACCAAACTCGTCAGAGCAGTTACGAACTGTTAAAATCTAAGCCTTTGGCAAATTACACAGTCGTGACTGATATAGTAAAAACCTGATGAAAGTCACAAAACCCAGTGGCTACGTAGCTGTTTATATGGTACAGAATTCTGGTTTTATGCCTTTGCCACCTACACCTATTTGAGCGACTTCATCAAAGGAAGACTTCTCTACATCATACTTATAGCGTATTATATAGGGACTTACTTACTGAACTTCCTGAAAGTGTTTATAAGCTATGGTAGAAAAAGAGGCAGATGTGATGTGTTCGTCTCGTAACAGACGTGGAAGACAATCACCTTCCACAAAAGGAAATGAAGCGATACAAAGACGACTCGAAAAGAAACCTCGTTTCCTGTGGATTCAACGACCCTCAGTGGTGAAAAATGAAATCTTAGCTGTTACGGTTTTTCACTGTTGCAAGATAATGAAAATGTGAGAATTAACCCTTTTTTTATACAAATTTCAGCTTAGAGAAATATTTGCTGTCTTTTAAAATGGATATCTGACACATATCTATATCTAAATGCAAAAATGAATTCGATCCTGACTTGATGCTCGACCCTTATGACCTTTAGCTAGAGTGAACCAAGCTTATGAAATACTTTGAAGGGCTCTTCTCATAGGCATCATTTGAAAATTTGTTTGGGATGCCGTTCATCAATGCAGTGAGTTCGAAATTCACAAGGTACAATGTTCTGGATTAAGATGAGGTTTGTAAATATCTAGAGGAATATTCCTGAGTTTTTCATTAGGCATTAATGTTCTTCTTATTGTGTGCCATGCTCCTTCAGGGCGGGTACGATCATGGCTCTCCATATATGTAGCTGTTTGTAACGTTTGTTTTTACTAGCTCTCCCAGTCCCTGTTCTGTCATCCATTCTGACTTGTTCGCTCTCCCTTTTGCCTTCAATATGTCCTGTGAGTGTCAAATTCTCCAACCCCTCTTTTCTCAGTATGTGTCCTATAAATTTCAACTGTCTCTTTCTGATTCTAAGCATAAGTTTCCTTTTTGGTTCCATCTTGGTTTCAACTTCCTCATTGCTCGCATGATTCCGCCATGGTATTCACGGAATTCGTTTGTAAATACATTATTTCTGTTGTCTCTTCACTCCCATTTCATCTGTGAGGAAATTATTTAAATATTCACTGGCAATATCCGTTACCGATTGGTATTACATAACAAATAATAGCCATTTTCTTTGCTTCTCAAAAATGTTCCTGTTTCGTAATAATGTGTTGCTATTCCAGTGTGACTTTCGGTGTCGCACGTTCTGTCACCTATTAAAACATTAAACATTAAAACATTTTCCAGATGTTTAGACAGTAGCTCGTATTCTGGGCTGCTCCTCTTGCTGACGACCAGACATACTCTCTTCTTATAAATAATCCTTTCATCTCTTTTTCCTTTACTACATTGTGTCTAGTAGTTCCTGTACTTAGCTTTCTGTATCTGCCATCAAAAGCGTGAGATCTACACATCTTATTAAGATTGTCCACCGATAATAAATCCTGATAGGACTTCTAGTTCTCTTAGTATTGCATCACTGTAAAAATTGAATAGATCCGTGGAGAAGACACATACTTGTCTTACGCCCCTTTCTATTTCTGTGTACTTGCTCAATTGTTTGTTTGTTTGTTTTTTATTCTGCATGACTGCAGTTTACTCCCAGTAAATATTCTAGTGAGTTCCAATATCTTTCTCAGATATATCAAGTTTTCCTAGCAGTTCAAATAAATCTTTGGGTCTTATCAAATACTTTTCCCTAGCTATACGCCCTTCTGCATTTGCTTTCTTCTTACGCTTATAACGTTCTCATCATAGTCATTATATTTCTTGTTCCGGTGTCTTTTACGAAATTATTTCTTTTTTCATATTCCTGGTCTAATTCTGCTACGCGCTCTAGCAAAATCCGAGCAATAAGCTTAGTTTTGAGGCTAATTTAGCTGACTGACCGATGGAGCTTGCATTCATTTGCATCTGGCTTCTTAGACAGCGCTACGAAGATTCATCTACAATGGTCTTCACGTATTGCGCTAATATTGCATATTTCTTTATTTCCCTTAACTTGGTCTATCACGGATTTTTCTGATAGCATCTCTATTACAAACCGATTTAGCCCTTTCCTTATGAACAGTTCGTCTTTTCCTTTTATTCCGGCTGTTGAGGTGCACGAACCCCCACACCCGTTATTTCGATTATATTTTTGTTCATTGTTTCCATTTCTACACACTTTTCTTGTAATCAAGATTTCAATGTGTGTGGCGTTTCAGTAAATATATATGAGGGACATGTAGCAAATATATATGACTGATAGGCCTATGAAAATCACTTGGATCTACTGCGCACATAGAAAGCTAGGACAAAATATCCTAATTTGGAGGAACCCATTCTCCATCTAGACTAAAACTTTTTAGCACCCTCCTCACGGTTACTCATAAAGAATTTTATAAGTCTAAATCTTTTTAGGAACTGAATTTTTTTTAGGAAATAGTATTTCCTTTATTTTAAAATGTTAGCACCTCCAAAGCAAAACTGCTATCATTTAATCACGATAGAGAAACTTCTGGCTGCCATCAGTATGGCTGATGCTAACCTCTAGGAGCGCAACACTTTGCGTCTTCTTAGGTTCCCACTTTTTTAGTCGAGTGAATTACAATAAATATAATGACTTAATTACTAGATCTACTTCAAGGAAAATTGGTTCATTTTGTCAGACAATTTTCGGGATCCATCTTGTACATTTATAAATCTACTATTCTTCTGTGCATTGAATGTTACTGCCATATCTGGTCCGTTGCTCCTAAGATCTTGAGATTCTTGAACAAATTTTTAAAAAAAGAGGGATTGTAATGTAATCGATCTTGACCTGGTATCACGAATTCGTTCACGTAACGTGGCATTTCTTTATCTTTTCTATAAATATTTTCATGGCGACTGTTCTGATAAGCTTTTTACCTTAGTACCTAGACTGCAAGAATTTAGGCCTACAACAACAATGGCTGTTATTATTTCTGAGATGAGGTATTACGTACACTATTTACATTATTCGGACTATTGTCCTCATCTTTGTCGCCATATTTATTACAACGTTTCGGCCGTTGTACACTCCGGCCTTCTTCAGGTGGTTGGAACGTCGAACAGAACCCTTTATTTCGCTCACTGGGGTAGGCTGTTCTAGTTCCACGAGCCATGTTTAATGGATGTCAGTTATCAGATATCTCCTGTTAATTCCCCTCTCCAAGTTCTCCACTGCCTTAGCCGGGTATTGAACACACACTCTTTGGGTCCTGTCACTGGATATAACCAACGCTTTGAGGACAATAAGGTAAATAGTGTACAATATTGGCAACTAGGTTTTTACCGTTTTACTGTTTAATTCGCTAGATGCAAACCTTTGTACTATTCAAATAGTTTATTTTCTCGCATTTCTCGTTCCTTCTGGTTCCTTGCTTCCCTGCTAACTACAATTGTCACAAGTTTAGATGTAAGACTAATCGCCATCTTCTGTCTTCTTCTCCTACCGTTTTTTATTGCCCTTTTACCTCGATAATGTCTCCTCATTCTCTTTCACTCTCTGTAACCGCTTGCTTCCGAGTGTCATTATCACCTTGCATGTGGTGAAATGATAAATAAAGCACTTTTCTTGACGCAAACAAGCTTCCCATCATGAGTGTTAGAATACTTTACTGCCACTTCTTTCAATGTAAATCGATGCCCGCTTGTTGTATCTTTCCTTTACGAAGAAAAAGTCTGATCTTTTCAAGAGGAATTATAAGCGTCTGTTTCCCGTTTGCTTTTTTTCGAAGAAAAAAAAAACTTTTTTTCAGTTGTCTGTAAATCTGTCGATAAGATACTGATAGAACATTAGAAAAAGGAAGCAGCAGAGTTTGTTTGAAATAAGTTGAAATGTAATTAATTGTGAAGAGCATAGCAGGAAAAAAAAGGGGGGGGGAAGAGGAAACTGAGTACCGAAGCGATAAGGAAGTAGGAAAATGCTTTGAAGTGATCAAAAGCTAGAAAAATTTACAACGAAAATACGAAAAGCTAACGGAAAAACTAAAAAAAGGCTTGGCCTTTTCTCGGTGAACAACATTTGTTGCCAAATTACTGGTATTCGAAGAAAAGGATTTTCTTTTGCCGACCAAGAAACGGGCTCCCAAGATGCTGAGCGTTTCAGTATTCGGAAAAGCATCAAATTAATTGCTTCACGTGCGTTTGATTTGTTAGCAAACTACTTAGGGGTGTTCTAAAATGAGTTAGGTTCCTAGCTTCTTTGGTTCGGATTAAATTGAATACAAACACATCCCTTTCTTTCTTTCTTTCTTTCTTTCTTTCTTTCTTTCTTTCTACGAAGTCTGTCCCGAAAGTATCCATCCGATTAGGAATATCTCGAAAATCGCCTGAGCAGCAACCAATTATGTATAAAAAGAAAATCTCTCGCGGACCTTACTCAATTGGGAATGATACACCATTAAGCGCTATTGCCTCAGGTAGGCTATTTTTTTTTTTTTTTTTTTTCATTTCGACTAAATGTATGGACACTTTTCCGGCAGATCTTTTTCATATTCACATATTTAAAATATCAGTATTTAAATTTTACCTTATTCGGTTTTCAATCAGCATCTGACGACTGAATTGTGCCTGAAACTCAGAGTTATACTACAGGTAAGGGAAAAATGTCCATTTATACTTAGTATGAATTTTAGCTCTGATAGTATACATCGAACACAGTTTAACACCAACACTCAATGTATGATACATTATATACACGCACGCACACACGCACGCACGCACGCACCCCCACCCACCCACACGCACACACACACACACATATATATATATATATATATATATATATATATATATATATATAATTATTTATTTAAAAATATGATTCCAACACGCTACATAAGAGGTCTCATGTTTCAAAACGAGTGCCAAAAACTTCAATATAATTATTTGAATTACTTTAACTCAATTTAATTCAAATAATTATATTGAAGTTTTCGGCTCTTGTTTTGAAACATGAGACCTCTTATGTAGCGTGTTGGAATCATATTTTTAAATAAATAATTATATTTATGCTCTACTTTTGTATCGAGCACTATTTTTAAAAAATAATAACAAAAATACTAAAGAACTTTGGATTATTTACCTAACCAGTTCTTTTCTATTTTCTATATATTTTCACACACACACACACACACACACACACACACACACACACACACACACACACACACATATATATATATATATATATATATATATATACATATATATATAAGTTTCATTAAAAATGACTGACAAGGTACTGCAGTTAAGTTTATTTAATTTTTCTTGTGATCTTTTTCTTCTTTTCTGGAGAGTATGAGCACGGCCACAATGTGCTGACCGTGTTTGAAGAATAAAAAATTCATATAACTCTAAATACATACATAAAACAATCCTTACATTCAGTTAAAAGAATTGCAGAAAGTGCTCGGGCATAAAGAACATTCGTTTAAAATTTCTATTCTTTTATACTTAAAATTACTTGAGGTCCAGACATTGACACATTTAAATGGTTAACTTAACCTAAGTTAAATTAACCGTTTAAATGTGTGAATGTCTGGACTTCAAGTAATTTTAAGTATAAAAGAATAGAAATTTTAAATTACATCTAACTCACTCATGTCTTCTCTCTCCCCGCTCACTTCCTCACTTCGTTAATTTACATATGCTTAATAAGGCCCGTCAAAAATGTGTAAATTTCTTTTCATTTTTTGTTTCAACATTTGGAAGTAAAGTCTGATGAACCGCAGTCCTTTGAAAGGCCTGTGGTGAAATAATTTATTACATGGAACCTTAAAGTGGTCTATTTTTTATTTAAATTATATATATATATATATATATATATATATATATATATATATATATATATATATATATATATATATATATATATATGGCACACAGTAAATGCTGGTGGTAAGGATAGAGCACTCGATGTAAAATAACATAGCTAAAATATACAGTCTTGTCACACCTACCTAATATAATTTTCTATTTCAGATAGTCGACACGAAAATGATTGTCTTCATACAGACCTACTCAGTGTGTGACAGCGCCAATGAAAGAGAATAAACGGAATCCACTAAATGCGCTTCGTATTACTGTATTGCTTGTTCTTATAGTGGTCTTATCACTTTTGGGTGAGGTGTAACAAGATTTTCGGACCATCGTAAACATATAAATACATATTTTGTTCCTTACTCCTTGGCACATCTTTCCCCCTTCTCCATCTTCCCTCTCTATCTCTTTCCCCACATACACACGCACACGCACACACACACACACAAACACAAAGATATATATTTCTATACACTCTCTATTCCCCTTTCTTTCTCAAACCCTACTTCCACGTCTAATTTCTTATATCTTTACTTCTCTTTTTTCTCTTTATCCTCTTAGATAACTCATTAAATAGGTCAATGTCTGGTCCTTATCCCTCCTCCCTTACTCTTAAATATCTCAATAAAAATAGATTTAAAATTATTCCTATCTCTCCATTCCCTCTCTAATTTCTCCTATGTCTGTCATACTCCTCCCCCTCTCTCTATATCACCTTACATCAACTTAAGCGTACTCCTCAAAAGTATAAAAACTATATGTAAATTTAAAAAATGTTTTCACCCTTGGAAGTGCGGTCTGATAAACCAGGTAAAAATCATATACCTGGGGAAATAAATTATAACCAATGGACCTTTAAGGTTGTCTGTTTTATATATATATATATATATATATATATATATATATATATATATATATTTATTTAAATTCTAATTATTTATGTAAAAATTATAACAAATATTTTATAAAATCACCACAAAAATAGCCATTTCGTTTCAATCATATACTTGGAGATATATACATTAGAAATTATTAGGAGAATTTGATAATTATATCTAAATAACTCATTGAGTCTGAAAGAAACCTCAGCAGAATGCCGTTTCGTCCTATATTTGGTACTCACCGGCAGTGCGCATCCACTACCGAGAATCGAATGCCTGACAGTTAGGTTATCAAGCAAACGTCATACCAACTGTTCCACCGGGTCATGGTGATGAAGAGATTGCAAATCAGACTCAATATAGCGCCGCTCGCGCACATATTCCGTGGCGGAACTCTTACTGAGTTCTCTGTGACCATAGGACTGTGAGAGTAGTCGTGGCTCCAAGGGCACAGTTCTATGGTTACAGAGAACTCAGTAAGAGTTCTAACTGTCAGGATTTCAATTCTCCGTAATGGATGCGCACTGCTGATGAGTCCCAAATATAGGACGAAACGGCCGTCCAATGCTTTCTGCATTCTGTTGAGGTTTCTTTCAGACTCGATGAATTAATTATATATATATATATATATATATATATATATATATATATATATATATATATATATATATATATATATATATGGACAAAGATTAAAGTGATGTATATGGAGGACGACCGAACGTATGACATGTGCTAAATTTTAACATTCTTCTTTCTTATTTATATGTATTAAGTGCATTAACATGCCAACTTAAAATCTGACAACAGAAATAAAAAAAAATGTTATACCATACTCATGGTAATAGTTACCCACACGTCGAGGAGGAGATAAAGTGTGTCTTGGAAGTCGTCAGTTGAACAGAAGATACGATAGGATGTTCTGTGTGGACCCAACAAGAATAACGACAGTAATGCCCACCACGTTCCTATTATCTGTGAATGTTTTGGAGCGACCTCAGAATCAATGCTACCGCCTCCATCGGAGTACTGTAAACGTTGGTCACTCCTTCGATTGGACATTGTTCCTTTCAACAATGCTACATGACCAAGTGGCTGACCAAGAATTTCCATGATTGTCTCCTATATTTAAACTATTCTATCTCCCGTGTATTGAAACCAACTGTTTTAATCAATTTCAATACAAGTAATGAATTAAATATCACTGGAATGCAAGGGGTTACTGAGAATTAAAAAAAACAACAGAGCGGACAATAAATTAACAAGAGAAATTAACAGGAGGCTTCTTTTCGAGTCGTCTTTGTATCACGTCATTTCCTGTTGTGGAAGGTGATTGTCTTCCACGTCTGTTACGAGACGAACACATCACATCTGCCTCTTTTTCTACCATAGCTTATAAACACTTTCAGGAAGTTCAGTAAGTAAGTCCCTATATAATACGCTATAAGTATGATGTAGAGAAGTCTTCCTTTGATGAAGTCGCTCAAATAGGTGTAGGTGGCAAAGGCATAAAACCAGAATTCTGTACCATATAAACAGCTACGTAGCCACTGGGTTTTGTGACTTTCATCAGGTTTTTACTATACCAGTCACGACTGTGTAATTTGCCAAAGGCTTAGATTTTAACAGTCCGTAACTGCTCTGACGAGTTTGGTGTCACGGTATATAACGATGCCTAGATAGATGAAATTCTGACCGATTTCCGACTGTCAGGAAATTGCATTTAAATTTGAGTCGGAATCAGGAAGCCGGCATGAGTTCCACGGGCGAGAGAAGAAACTATTAGCATAGAACTCAAGGTTACATCTAGTCATTTCAACTGGGAAATGGGGAGACCTAGCTGCCAATCTAGTATAACGCTTAAATTTTTGAGATTGTGACGTTGAGATATTAAACAGGAAAACTCATCAAAACAACTGACGTGAAAATATTTATAGAAAAAAACATAGGTAAATTACGCCATGTCGGTGAGAAAATGAGTGAAGTTGAGATGCTAGGACATGACGATGCCGATTTTTTGGTCAAGACTCTCTCGATTTAAAACAAAAGCACAAAACCTGATGTGGCAGCAATATTAGTAGGAGGTGTGTCTGTTTATCTCACGAGATGAAGGGTAGCTTCTTGTTTGGTCAAAATTCAGTCCTTTTGGCGTGAGACTGGAATGACATATTCAGGGCACAAGCCTGGGCGATGGCCTATGGAGGCTGTGCGCTGCCCATACTACATGCCGCCCCCTATCGACCGTTCCAACAAAATCCAAAGGAATACAGGGCATTACATTTTTGGGACGGCTCGACTGCAGGAGTTGCCGGAAAGTTGCTACACTCGGAGTTTTCTGTCTGGATTTACTTTCATAGCCTTTTACCGTGTTTGGATATGATCGTTTGGCAGTAGAGGTTTTCCTTCTCTTAGATGGACTGCCTATCTGGGCTGTCGAGCTCCATCTACCTAAAGCAGGTGGTTATGAAGTGCCCCTTGTCCCCCTTCGCCCATTCTACGGTATGGAGCTGGACTTAGGCTATTTGAGAAGCATTTTATAGTCAGTGAGAGCTCGTCCACACTATCACGTCCGGCTTTGACAAACTTTCAAACATATACAGGGTGTATCAAAAATAATTTTACAAAATTTGGAGTGGATTCGTCACACCAAAACAAGGACAAAGACAAATCTGCAAATCATTCGTTTATAAGTTAAGTTTAAAGAAAGTCCTTGGTAAATGGCGCTGTGTTGCCATATAGACTAGGTTATATTTGTCATTCGTGTACATTTGTGGCTAGTCTGTCTTCAATGTTTAACGTCTGTAGTATTGAGTTAACTGATAAGTGTTCTGTTTGAAAATGGCAGGATATTCATGTATATATGTGAGTTAACTGAGAAGTGTTCCGTTTAACAATAGCAGAATATTCATATCGTTAGCAGGCAGATATGAATTTTACATACGGCAGCGTGAATGGTAAATGACACGAGGCTACACGGCTGTATCAGATTGCGTTTCAAGACAAAAGGCATCCAAATCATCGAAGCTTTGTTGCTATTTATCATCGTGTTGCTGAGAGGGAAACCGTAACATCACAAACTATAGTAATAAGTATTTTAGATTGTGTTTAACAGTGTCTACTGTAAACTTTAAACTTGATGACTCAAAAAACGAAGGATTTGTGAACATATGTTTATATGGACTTTTTGTCCTTGTTTAGTGTAAGTACCTTCTTCCAACCAAAGTTTGTAAAAGTATTTTTGATACACCCTGTACGTATATAAACTTTACATACATTACGTGTTTTAGAAGCTCTTCCGAAAATTACCTTTTTTTTAATTTATAAAACGTTAGACAAAAAAAGCACTCGAAAGCAAGACAAATTACGAGATAGTACATAAATAAACAAGCACAAATATTGAAAAGTTTGTTCATTTTGGAAAAATTGAAAAAGAATTGAAAATATAAATCGGGATTTAAGGCTAAAATACTCGGAGATTTTTGAAGTCATGATACAAAAAAATAAATTATGCTACCTTTTTGACAATTCTAAGACACCTAAGTAATCAATTGACAAAGAAATGAACGATAGTAGAATATGCAAAGTTGATAATTATGACTTTAAATAATCAAAAACAGAAATGAAAAATAAACGATCTTCAAAGTAGTCGTAAAAGCAAAAACAAAAGAATATTCTTACAGAAAAAAAGTCAACAGTGGAAGAATTTGCAAGAAATAATGATAACTTCAAATAAATATAATAATATATATAATAAATTAAATGAAAGGAATAAAAATTGTGAATTATATTAATTATATTATATATTTTTATATTTTCGAAAAAATATATAAAGGGAGAGATGTGTGTGTTTAGACGTAAGTGTGTCTCGAATTCCGTATGCGATGGCTGAACAAGGAATATTTCTTTTTGTATTATAGAAAAACGTTCAATTTTAAATTCTTTGGGTGATTTTATCTGAAAAGGGATTATATTTATTGTAAATTTCTGAATATGTCCAACGCAAGTTTTTATGCCTTCAAAGGAATGGATTATCATTTAAAATACGACTGGAAATTATAGCGACTTGCAATGCAATAAATGGTTCACTTACTTTTGCTGTTACCCGTAAAGAATTCGATTTTATTTTCCTGTTTCTATCAGAAACAGCTTACGATTATTTACCTTTGATTATTCGTCTTTTGTAATCTTGTGTGCTTTTATAAGAAAATGCATCTATTTTTTATAATCTTATAAGAAAATATTACATAATGTATCTTTTACTTAATTTGTTATTATTTAAGCAGCAGGGCAAGTAGTGAACCAGCCGAAAATACAACGTAATCTGTTTGGTTAAATTATAAAAACAAATAACTTTTAAGTTGCTCTTTAGCTGGGAATGTAGGATAGATATGGGAAAGCGTTCGTTTAATCATTCCATTATATTATTCGGGCATGTTAGAAACAAGACATTTCTTTATCTTGACGTCTAACTATTGGATAGCGACAAGGAGATTACGAGGAATAAAACGATCTTAGTCGAAATTCGGACCTAGTTTGCTTTTGGGATTTATATGCTTGTAAACTATGACGTCAGCTGACTACAATTTGTATTTTTCTTTCTTGGCTTTAGTGTGTAAAAAATAACTATATTACCTGTCCATCATGATTAAACGAACACCTGTGCTGCATTCTATATATATATATATATATATATATATATATATATATATATGTGTGCGTGTGTAAAACTTGTAAGTGGGAAGGTTAATCCAAGTAGGTCTTTTAATATAAAATATTAAAAAGATAGATCCAGGAAGAGATCTCTGTGTATTGTATACAGCGCAATATCCTTTCATATATATATATATATATATATATATATATATATATATATATATATATATATATATATATATTATATTGAAACCTCTTATTAAAATCAACCGACAAAGTCTTTCTATTCAACTTTGTATTATATCTTTTCTATTTTAGAATGTGATGTACATCGGAATTTAAGTTATGAATAAATTGTCCAGTTTGTCAAAAAATTGTCATTTTTTCCTGTTCTGCTCTAGTACTTTCGACTATCATAGTCATTCTCAATTTTTGTTAGTATACTAAACAAGATTTTTCATTTAATTCTGGCGTTTCGTGGTTTGCTGAAAGTACAATTGGTATCAGTTTAAAGCGCGTCATATATAATCGGTCAATCGGAAAATTTATATGTAAAGAAAAATTATGTAATTGTTCTTCACCGTTCAATGTAGATGCTACCTAAAGTTTCATGGGTGTGGTAATCATCTGATATAAACAATTAAAAACGATTAAAAATAATGGAAGCTATAACAATAAAGAAAGAAAAAGTCAACACTCAATAATATCAGCTACAACGTGTTGACCGTGTTTAGAAAATTAAAAAACACATTCCTATCGCTATAGATACATATATATAGATAAATCTATATATTCATTTTAAAAACATATTGATAGAATAGCCGAAACACTCCGATATATTTGAACATTTGGAGAGTTTTAACACTTTATGTCCAGAAAAGAAAACATTTTCAAAAATTCAGGAAAAACATGAATAAAAAGCTTAATCACAGTACCTCTTCAATGAAATGTAGATATATATATATATATATATATATATATATATATATATATATATATATATATATATATATATATGGAGAGAGAGAGGGGGGGAGATTAACTATTTTCATTTGGTTTCTATTGGTATGCATGGAGTGGTTTCTAGGAAAATAAGTCACTTTGTTATAACAGTTATTGTGTAGTGTTGTGGTGTGTTCTCCCACTAAAGAGTCTATGCTAGACTCTTTCGCCTACTATAAGTTTAGCAGGAGAGAAGGAACAGAGAACAATGACTAGATTGAGCACTAGTTCATTTGATACACTAGTCGGGTAATACTCTTCTGGTGTACTTACTGTTTAATATACGATATATCTGCAAACCTGTCTTTTGTTATTACTTAAGCATTTACTTGGTCACAACATGTATAAAAGATTACATTAGGTTTCAAAGATTTTAAAATATTTTCAAAAGCGAAATATTTTATGACACGCTAACATTCAGAATAAAATGTTGTCAGTTTTCCAACTTAAATAGACGTTTTGCATAGACAATACATTAAACATGAAATGTATTTGAATTTAACGTTACTTAAAAATAATAAAAAAAACAACGCAAATTAAAAGCATTTGCAAAGATATATAGTGAAAATATCCGAATTGATGTTCACCAAATGATATGTAAGCCTTGATTAGAAGATTTGAATGCACCAAAAATGGAAATGAATTATGACAAATATGATGGTATCATCTAGACGAGAGTTTAACCATTATACGTCTATATGCGTACTTAACCATTATACGTCTATATGCGTACTTCACCAATAAGATTATATCGCTGTGTCGAGTGGCTATTATAACCAATATAAGGTTATTAAACATGTCTTCTTTCAAAAATTCTGATTAATATAGAGTAATTTCTGCAATATTGAAGCGTAGCGTAGAGACGAAGAATGAAACTAATTATGTTCAACTGGAATAACTTTCCCTTCATATAAATTCGTTATAAATGGTGAACTAAAAATGAAGTTTGTTTGCGTTAAAAAAAAAAAAAATGTATTTTTGTCATATCGACAAGCATGATCTGAATCATTCTTCCGATGCCGGAATAAAGAATCCTATCACAGATGCCAAACTCAGCTTTATTTGATAAGAAATAACAATTAGGATCGTCTATCAAATTAATTCCAACAATGAATTCACCACAAATTCTTTCGTAATTAACAAATATTGATTGTTTTCTTCTGTTATTGCTGATTGCTAACTTTATAATTAAATTCTATTTTTTCTGTCATGAAAATTGTAAGTCAGCTTGCTATATTTAGCAGTAAGTCTGTAATATACATTAATTGTCTGGATATATATTTTGCCTGCGAGATATTACCAAATCGCTGAGCTAATTTGGATGCAATTTCAGCAGACGAGAGATTTGGGGAGTTGAGCAGTCAAAAATCGTCGAAACATTTATTTGAAAATTCTTCAGAGAATTTAGACGAGGCGATTTGGTTATTAAATTAAGGATGTATGATAGAATAATGCTTTCGAACCCGAGTTGCAGATGTACATCTGACAGGTTTCAAATTTTGCAAAAATTAACAACGAATGAATTGAGTCTATGTTACTAATTATGTTTGAACCCGTCTACAAATTGCGTGTGACAAATGTATGTAAATTTTAAAAATATTTTCATTACATTATTGTATATTTTGGGCCTCTTTTCTTGATATCAAAATATCTTTGCCTTTCTCTTTTGGTGATATGTCATAAACTGATAGAATAAAGCTGTGCTATTTTTTATTTGAGGATTCCATGTTACCGTTATCTCCAGGAGTTGATATATATATATATATATATATATATATATATATATATTAGATACGTCCAAACATTCGCTAGAAAAGAGCATACCATGATGAAAAAGGCCCAAAACTTGATAAAAACAGTTTCCTCGTCAAAATATCAAAAACAAAATTATCGTTTTATTTTATTTTTCAATCCTTTTTAGCATGTTCGAAATTTTGGTAAAAAATCTTGTTTTTCTTGCGTCAACGAATGGGCTAAGAATCAGTATGAGAAATTTAGTATTTTTTGCAGTGAAAGCAGATTGTTTGGAAATTTATTGCAAAATTCAAATAACTATCGGATTTTAATTCAATTTTCACGACTTATTCACAAATGGATGAAATTAGTTTTCAAATTATATTTCTTAGAAAATCTTGCTAAAAACGTTATTTTACATCTGTTAACTCTTTCCCACTTATTTGATTTTATGAAAAAGTTTAATTTAGTTAAAAGTAGAACTACTTGGAGAATTTAAATCATCAATTTAACAGAAACAACATTTACCAAAAATCTGCTCTGAATCGTAAATTAAAAAATGCAATAAAAGTATGATATTATTTAATTAGAAAAAACTTTTAATTTCTTTTATAAATTAGATATATTAAGGACATTATTGTCTTAAGACAAAAAATTTCGATGAATAATAAAGTTTTAGAATTGTTTTCATTTTTTAATTTTAATTAGAAAAATTTATTAATTTTTAGATCTTTTAAAATTATTAATTTGACCCTTTTAGCAATCATAAATCGAAAATCTTAGTACAAACCATAAAACAGAAATATTTTTAAAAGAATTCTTAATTCATTTTTGTATGTGTATAAACGTGCCACTTTTTGTAATTATGGGTGACCATACACGACATTACCAGAAAATAAGATCGATAACTATCGAAAATTTAAAATCTAAAATTCAATAAAACGTTAGATTACAAAGAATATTTTTATCATTTTTTAAATACAAGAGGCGCTCACGTTGTATTCAATTATTTTTTTTACTGCTGAAGCCTCCATAGAACAACATTTGATGAATATCAATCTGTCATCAAGCTGACATGCATATCCACAGGTTAAATAAAGAGCTACCGCTGTGTTTAAAAATGCATTTCTGCGATATTCTAAGCATAAAGCAAATAATATTTGTTTCAAATCAGATTAATTATATTTTAAATAGACTAATATTCTACAAATAAAGTTTCAGAAAAGTATATTTTATTTTGGGAAGATTTTTTAATAACGAGAATTACATTGCAATGAAAGACGACTAAGAAAGTTTGCTAATCAGCTATTTTAGCAAAAAGCTCTTTCCTTGTTTTGAAATACAACAATTTTGCTTATTGGAAATATTAAATTTAATCGGTTAGCATGAAATTAAAACTAAAATAAAAGCTTCAAGATTTTTCATTTCAAAAATTAATATTAAACCTTAAGTATCCTGTTTTATGTAGCAGTGCCTAATACACACATATACATATATATAAATATATATATATACATACATATTTTGTACATCTATTTTTATGTTCATACACACACACGCACATACAAACATATATATATATATATATATATATATATATATATATATATAAGGTGTGTCAGAATCATATGGGGCCGGACAAAAGTCTATATAAATATGTGTCTCAAATCCTTCGTTTTGAATTATTTCAAAGAAAATTTGCGGTAGATGGCGCTGTATTGACATGTAGACCAGGTTACATTTTCCATTCTTGTACATTTGTAGCTAGACTATCTTGAATGCTTAACGTGTGTAGTATTGAGTTAACTGATAAGTGTTCTGTTTGAAAATAGCAGGATACTTATATATATATATATATATATATATATATATATATATATATATAAAGCCATACATAAAATATGAATATATATATTAATTATTTAATATATTTTTTGTTTATGCGTTATTTAGCAGATACAATTTAAATAAAGTAAATGTTCCGTTTTTTTTTTAAATAAACATTATTAATTATATTTACCGGCGTTATAAGCAGTAATTTGAACTTTCCAAACCTAACGCTTTCTCTGTAGCTCCGTGGTATAGCAAGTCAGCTCAATTGACGGTCCTGCATAGGACGTAGGTTCGATTTCTGTCGGCAACCACAAGTTTTCTACGACATTTCTTGAACATTCCGACCGGTTAATGTAATTAATGATGTTTATTTACAAACAGAACATTTATTTAACTAACGTATTTACTCTGTGTGTGTGTATATATATATATATTGTGAACAGGAAGATTTATATTACAAAATGTACGGTTGTGTATGAAGAAAATAAAACCAATGATTTAAGAAACTTTCTAAAATACATTTTTTGAAAAGTGGACAAATAAAATACCGTTTAGAAAGATTTGAATTAATATAAATGACTCGAAGAAAATCATTGATGAAGTCCGATCAATAGTAATCGTCGATTCTCTTGATAGTTTCAATTGAACGGCATTTGCTTCAAGGAAAATTTCACTTTTTCTTAAAATCTTTTTCAGCCTTTCTTTTACATTCTTTGGAATTCACAGTTAATATTTTCCAAGAATACCATTCTTTCTTTTTCCATCACCGTGCACAAGAAGATATAAATGGAGACACACAATCGTGTTCTGTGTGCAGATAAACGTTTGCATTTGTTCACACTCACTCATCTCATACCATTTTTCCTTTTCACAGGTTAACTGCATATCCTTTATATGCAACTATAAATAGATTTCTACCAGATGTCGGTGATTGTTTTATTCTTAGCCTTAGTTGTTAATTCTTCTTGTCCTTCCAACATTGCTCTTGTAATAAAATTGTCGAAATTGAGATGTATGAGGGTTTCTCTTCAGAGATTAGAAAATATGATTGAGTAGACAGACGTCAGAGGTCGTGTGTCTGTTCAATATAAGAAGAATTTGGAATGACATCAGGTAGAAACCAATGCTCACCCCACCCAATAAGAACCATTCTTAAAATTGGTTTCGGCTTTATTACCCCAATAACAGCTGATCCTCGGACGGAAAATCCGGTTGCAAAAATCCTTTTACTATTGTTTATGCTTCATACACAGTCTCTCCCGACATTAAAGATTTGGAGACGAAACTTTTTGCTCTCATTTTTTTTTTTACATCCGCACAAAAAATATCCTTCCTTAATCCGGTTAATTGCAAACCAACAACATACTTTAAATTGATTAAGAACTTTAGGTACTCGGTGTAAATAATTCTGCTATTCCAAGTTACAATCCAGACAGTAAGGTTTGCGTCTCACGGCGACAACTATAGGAAATAGACCCATTTACAACTGTCATTATATAACAACGTAGTATTAGCCGATGTGATAAGATATTAATATATATGGTCGAATTAAAATTATAATATAACATTCTTACTTTCAAACAAAATGTGGTACTCATTTCAATCCCAGTCGTATCTTGTTGGTGTCCTTGACATTAGGAGTTCACCTTTGAAGTTTGCATGGTGTCAGTCGCCTTTGGTGCTGGATATTGACTTTTTACTTCAGGATTTTCACTTCCAGGAACCGCCGAAGATCACTTCCAGGAACCCCTCCGTGATTGAAAAGGAGGAGGACTACAACATTTTTCGATGGATATATTGGTGGGAAGTCGCCGAATTCGTAGAGGTTGTGGTAGGGCAGAGGGAATCTTCTAATTATCAGGACGAAAACCCATATCAAATCTCGTATACGCACAAAGTTGTTTATGCCCGCCAGGATACATTATGTGAGCAAACTACTATCAATTATAAATTACTATCAACCTGTTCAACTTTCTCTACTAAAAGATTACACTTTCTAGTACGATTTGCTTGGTTGCTTTTGTTTAGCGGCATATCAACAACTTTATGGGTTATTATTTTATGCTGAAATCTAAATATTTTTTATTTAATTCTATTTTATTTTTGGAGATAATAATACTTTAGCGATACAAGTTTTTCAGTTTAACCCATACATGGGGAGAAGAGGTAAATTCATGCCTTTCCCAATGGTATTTCAATGTAAAGAACCCAACTGGATTTGGAGTTTGGCTCACAGATTAACAATACCGAGCATTACTCGCATCAATCCAATCTTACAACAACTGGTATCCCCATCTATTAGGTTGGTGCAAAAATAATGTCGTTGTCTCACATAGTAACATGTGTGAGAAAACGACATTATTTTTGCACCAACCTAATAATTTATGACCCGGTTCGACATTGTTTAACTTCGGTTATCGTACGGTAATCACTGTTTCAATGTGGCCGTAAGTCATGCTTTTTGAATAAATCGAAACCGTATATATCCAAGCGTCATTAGTCAAGACGGAAGCGAGATACCAGAAAAGTAACTCTTTAAAACTTAGAGAAACATCCATAGGGTGTTACAGTTAGTAGCAGTAGACAACAGGGATCTGATAGAATAAAGGGCTTGTGGCCGAACATGTTCCCAATGATTTTTCTGTTAAGTTCTGAGATTTAAGAGCTAATCGGATCGTTTTCTAAATAACACCTGCGTATTGTTCTGTTTGTTCATTACCTTGTGAATGATAAGGTGTTGACATATTGCGAGCAACACCTTTACTTAGTAAGTACTGTACTGATAAATCATCAGTTACCTCCCCTTAAAATCTAGGAGGTATAAAAAGCACACTGTAATATCTGTCCGTAGATGAGTAGTCAGAGTAAAGTACAATAAAGCTTTGGTATAAGTTTATTCACTGGTTCTGTTTTTAGTACAAGTACACTTTTAGTTCTTGTGATATGAGAGAACGATTTCTGTCTGAATGAATTTAACCTAGCAGTCTCCACATACTAAATAAGATTTCTAGTATTGAAGAGTGCATATTTGGTCATGAGAATACAAATAGAAAACGAGAATTTTCATATAAAATGAACAAGTATGAATAACGACTAGCAGTTGGGAGAATTCGTTTAAAATTCATACTGATACGATCCATTGGTTCAGTAGTTTTTATCAGTGTAGCTTTAGGAGGTTTTGACGGAACTGGGGTTTGGGTTCTACATAAACACTTCAAAATTCACGTTTTTCTTAACATCTTCAATTGTAAAAGGGAGATTTCTTGATCGTAGAAAATGCAAGAATCTTGATACTCCTGGGTTGCACAGTTATTTATGCAAACCTCACTATCGTGCAAGTTTAACACATTAAACACGAATGAAAGTATCCGCAGCTATATTGTTCCTCCCAGGTCGATATTGGATGTCTAAATTTAATTTATTAAGCTTCAATCTCCCTTCATTGAGTTTAACATTTTTCACTTTTGTACGCTTTCTGTATTCATACATGAATAACACTGTTCTAGAATCTGTATGCAAATATGAAACAGCATCCGGACAAAAGATGCATCTATCTACGTATTAGCTCAATGAGCTTCTTTCTCGATGATCTTGTGTCCTTTTTCGAATGCGTTCGACAGAAATGAAACTGGTGTCTCATTTTACTTCAAATATAGTATAGTCTGAATCAGCATATAAGCACATAAGGTAAATTTTCATTAAGAGCCCAAAAAGTTACTTTGAGATTTTAGTGAACCAAACGTTTGAAGATTTTCTTCGCTTAATGGAAACGGATTAACGAAAAGGTGAATTTTATTCGAAAACTCAAGTATCCATTTTGCATAGTACGCAAACATTCCCCTGGGTCTATTAAACGCTTCCAAATCTTCAGGGGGTAGCATCTCTTGTAATGGCTTCATCCGTTATAGATCACACTTAGTAACATCGTTTCCTACACAATATCCCAGACTATTTTGTCAGTGTGGTTACTTGTTTTATAGTTTTAGACTCTCACTCAAAGTCAAGTTTCATCTTCTTTCTAACCTTTACAAATTCTAGATTTTTAAGTTCCTCATTTTGTCGCATCTACACTAATAAGGAAATGTATCTTTAACACATTCTTCTTTTACTGTCTTCTACAGAGATTGTTTAAAAGCAGAAACACCATTAGTTATCCTAAATGGAAGTCGAATAAATTGATAAAGTTGATCATTAGCTTCAAAAGAAGTTTATTTGCTCTCAGACTGCGTTAATCCCACTTAATAGGCAATTTTTAAATCGAAAGTTGAGAAATATTTATACCCGGCAAGTTTTGTAAACTTATCATCAATTCCAGCCAATGGGTAGGCAGCAGGCTAATTGCAAATGGTTATGGTTCGAGAGTACTCCATGCACAATCTTTTCCTATGCCTTCTAGTTTTAGCCTTAAGCACGACAATTTGAACGCGCCATAGCGAGATCCTAGGCTCAATAATCAACAGCATATTTATTTCCTTCGCAATAAAGTCCTGATCGTCTTTACTAAAGTATCTGAATTTTGTAACAATTAGCTTCCATTCAGATATAATATTCGGGGACAACGTGGGCTCTACTATACGGGTAACCTTTAAAGGATAACATGTTCTTACATATTTTGCAACGAACTCAAACGTCTTTTTCTTTCTTAGTAAGTTATTAAAATTATTTATTTCAAATATTTTGAAAACATTTATGCTTATCTTTGCATAGAAAGAAAATCTGTCAACTTTGTGATTCGCTCATTGAGATGTTATCAAATAACCTAGCCAATTGAAACACTCGTTATTAACCGATGACTGATTGGCCTTCCGAGTGGGGCTCCTTTCAGCTTGCAGTAAGTCAATGCACGAAGATATAGTCTAAATAGAAGAAGAAAAAATGGCACTTAGCTTTTATATTTCCCATGTAAATTCTAAACATGTCTGGAGCAATTTATTGAGCAAGCCCGACGGCATGACATACATTGGTTGAAAACGTTGTGGATACAGATGGTTTTGACAGTCGAACAAAACGAGAATAAAAGAAATGCTTCTTAAAGGTTTCTCTCATCGAAACAAAATCTGGGGAACCAGTTCGAAGCAGCGACATCTCGTCGAGAAATTATAGAATCTCTTATAAATCGTGTAACTTAAAAAAAAGTTGAAAATATAATGCATGAATGAACTGCGATATTCATTGCAGCTGCCATTATAATGGCTGAAAATTCTGACTATATTTCACGCATTTCTATTAATATATTCACCGCTTGAATCGAAAAGATTTTTCTGCTTTGCCATTACAGATTTTATTCGAATTTAATGCTTCTAGCATATTTTTACGCGAGAAATATACTTTATTCTAATAAGCACATGTACACACACAACAAACACACATATATATATATATATAATATAAATATATGTACATATATACATACACACACACACATATATATATTATAAATATATGTACATATATATATATGAAGAAATGGACAAAGTCCGACAATTTATTTATTAAAGATATTTTTTATGTTTAACGTTCTTTTTATAGATACAAGTATTTAAGTAAATGCTCTGTTTATAATAAACAGTATTAAATAACATTTACCGGCCTGAATGTCCGAGAAATTTTCATAGAAAATATTCGTCCTTTGACAGGATTCGAACCTGCATCCTATACGGAACCGCCATTTACCCGGGCGTGCCTAACCGATTCGGCCACAAAGGCTCGCTCGGTTGCCAAGGTCGAATTTACTGCTTATAAACTTCAATCTTCCATGAATCTCGTACATTCATAACTGCTCATGGAGTATCAAATGTAAACAAATGAGGTCATACATTAAGAAATGGACAAAGTCTGACAATTTATTTATTAAAGACATTTTTTTATGTTTAACGTTCTTTTTATAGATACAAGTATTTAGGTAAATGCTCTGTTTATAATAAACAGTATTAAATAACATTTACTGGCCTGAGGGCCGAGAAATTTACATTTGGTACGCCATGAGCAGTTATAAATATTTTCTATGAGAATTTCTCGGACATTCAGGCCGGTAAATGTTATTTAATACTGTTTATTATAAACAGAGCATTTACTTAAATACTTGTATCTATAAAAAGAACGTTAAACATAAAAAATGTCTTTAATAAATATATATATATATATATATATATATATATATATATATATATATACAGATACACACATGTATATATATACAGACACACATATATAGGTATAAAATATGGACATTTAAATCAACACCAATCGGTGACAGTCTGTTTCATACTTGAATGCAATGATTGCGTTTAAGCATGACTGTCGCCGCTGGGTGTTAACTTCAATCTCCAATTATATATATATATATATATATATATATATATATATATATATATATATATATATATATATATATATATATATGGTAAGCGTAATGTAATGTAGGCTGTCCTTGGTTACGCATCAAGAACAAACTTAAGTACAATTTAAATACTGCAAACATCCTTATAGAGGAGTTCGAACTCGTTGTTGAAAAACGAGCAAACTGGAGAAACACCTGCTACCGAGGTATAAATAACTTTGAAAAGAATCGTCTCAACCATCTGAGAGAATTAATAGTCAATACTAAATCTCTGGCCAATAGATCATCCTATATAACGATCAAACCTTCAGCATGTCCCAGCATATATATATAATCATTTAGTTGCTCATATATTCAATTATTATTTGACTTAATTATTTTTATTTACTTATATACATACATACATACACACACACACACATATATATATATATATATATATATATATATATATATATATATATATATATATATATATATACATACATAAAGAAATATACTTTTAAGGTGAGGTATATTTATAGGATAAAGTGCTTGCGTCTTTTTTCATTTTGTATTATTTATTCTCTTCCTGTTTTGATGATTTATTAACGTCGGTAACAAAATTGGGTGGTGGAGTTGCTTAGGTCGCTTATTTAATAGTTTTGTTTGGTCTGGAAAGATAATTAAAGCTATTTATTTCGCCGAGGAAATATCCAGTATACACGGCCTGACGATTGCGTCCAGCATGAAACAACCTGTCGCCTCTGAGTGTTGACTTCAATTTTCACTTTTAGATATATATATATATATATATATATATATATATATATATATATATATATATATATATATATATATATATATATATATATATAATTTTAAACGTTATTTTGACTAGACGATTCATTTATTTATTAAATGTTATATTAATATAATGACTAAATATAATGTTTAATAAATAAACAGCGCGGCTACTCAAATATGGGTATCTGCTAAAAATAAAGTTTAAAGTGATAAAAATCTATCGGTTTGATATATGAATCCATTACCTTATATTGCTATTTTAATCAGTTCAGCTATATATTCTTTCACTTATATCGTATATAAGAAGACAATGATATTTTACAGATAAATGAATTTATTCTTATTAGCATAGAGCATTCTCTTATATTCAATGTATAGACTTTAATTAATGCGAGATATCTTTTTATTTTTTCTTTACTTACTTTTTCCTTCTTTGCATCTGTCTGGCAAAAGAACATCCTTTCGCTTCCCGTGTTTCTTAACTCTCATGTTATACTTATAATTTTTCCATTGGGAGCTACGAGATTTAAAACTGGATTTCAGGTGCACTATGAGTTGACTTGAAGTAAAGAACACCATTCTCTCTTCTCCAAATTTCCTCAGTTTTTTATCACTTCACCCCAAGCAAGGCTATAATGTCAATAAAACGCAAATGGTTTGTGGGAGTGAAAGAAAATGAGATTTTCAATAGGAACTGGGAAACCCAATACTTAACAGGAAACAAAGTATAAATCTCTTGTTCAAAAGACTGGGGAGGAGTGTGACCCGTTTGATAACATTGTTGGTGATTATAATAAACATCTTCCTTGTAATCTACCTTTTACTGGTATAAAATTGTTATATATCATCAAAGATTCTTTGGCATTTAGGACAGAGATAAGTAGAAGAGTTAACAGACATTTTACCATATTCCATGGAAAATACTACATACTACATGAATGAGAAGAGAAAAAAATAAAACGAAGAAAAAAGTAAGAAGATTTTGGGCAGAGATAGAAAAAGATAAGAAAAACAAAACATAAATAACAAAGAACTATTGGTCCCAATTTTGTTATCATAACGTTTCAGTCATTCTGCCCGCCGGCCTTCATCATGTGATTGTCGATCCGGGTTACCTCCAGGGAATTTCAAAGTGAACACTTTATTTAATTTACGGGATGGATAGAAATTTACAAGAAAGAAAGCGAGGGAGAAAAGAGAAATATCTTGTTTGAAATAGTCAAGAATAGATATAAGATTACTTTATATTCTATATAGATTCTATTTCTGGATGTCATCTTGTCCGAGCAGGTTCATCGATTGCTTCTGATGCCTGGGAAACAACGTTTGCTGTTGTTTTTTGTTTTTTTTTTCTTTTTCAGCCCTCATCCAAATATCCATTTGCACAGACAAACGCTCGCACGTATTGCGCACTCACACCCACAAAACATGCTTTTTCCAAGTCCATAGAATTCTTTTAATCGAAGACAAAAGACTTGTCTTCGATTAAAAGAATATTATCCTGCTTGGACAAGACAACATCCAGAAGCCACGATATAATATTACTTTACCATTATGCACTTGAAAACCAAACAGTAAGTTTGTAATTTGCGAAGGGGAAAAAAGTGTCTTGTGACTTAGTAAAGTTCGTCTAGTGGCCATATTGCAATGATGTTTCCATTGATTTATTTGATATTATATTGTCCATTTTCTTGAGGACTTTTGTCTCGCAATAAATAATACTTGATTAATTTCTCGACAAAGAAGTAGCATTACAGAAATAGTTCAGTGTGATTGATGCATAAACCGTTCTAGGAAGAGAGGCAGATAAGATTATCTGTAAACTCTTCATAAGATAAGTTTTCGGCGCGAAAGAAAGAAATTAAACCAAAGGCAGAATACTAAACCTGCAAGCTGCATTATTCCAGTAATACAAATCCGTCCTTCGTGACCTTTTTTTTTTAAATTCTTATTAAACAAAAGGCAAGAATTCTAGGAGCGTGTGGAGTGTGAAGAATAAAAATGGATATTATCAAAGGTGAATAAATAAATTCAAAATAGAATTGCACAGTAAAATCTTTACATCTATTAATGATGTTTCTCTTTTCTTGCTCGCTTTCTTACTTTTAAATTTCTGTTCACCGCGTAAACTAAAAAAAGGCTTCAGTTTGAGATTCCCTGAAGATACCCAGATTGACAATTACCTGATGAAGGTTGGTAGGCACAATAACCGAAACGTTTTGAGAACGATAATAAGGTAAATAGTTATTTGTTTATCTTTTTTCTTTCTCGGTCCCGGATCTTTTTCTTTTTATCTTCTTTTTTGTTTTTATTCTTCTCGGTTTTTCCTTCTTACTTTCTTTCGCCTATGCCCTAAATTGTAACTGCCATCTTTTGACATTTCCTTCGTCTTCTTCCATAATGCTCTTATTTCCCATGTCTTTCTTTTCTCTTCTTTTTTTTTCTTCTTATTTTTCTTTCTTCCTTTCTTCGCCTATACCTCATATTTTATAAGCCCTCTTTTTACATTTTCTTCTTCCCTCTCCATACATTCTCTTCTTTTTCCTTTTCTCTTCTTTTCTTTTTTTTTTTTTTTGCTTTTCTCTTTCTTCTTCACCTATACTGCATATTTCATTAAACCTTTTTTTTTGTATTTTCCTTGCTTCTTTTATTTTTTCCTTTTCTTTCTTTTCCCTTCTTTTTCGTTTTATCATTTCTCATTCTTTCTTTTTATTGTCTGTCTTTCTTTCCTCCTTCTGCCTATACCCCATATTTTATAAGCCCTCTTTTTAAATGTTCTTCTTTTTCCAGACTTTCCTTTCCTTTCTTTTGTCTTCTTTTTTGCTTTTTCATTTCACATTCTTTCCTTTTTACTTTTCTTTCTTTCTTTTTCCTCCTTCTGCCTATACCCCATATTTTATAAGCCCTCTTTTCATGTTTTCTTCTTCTCTTTCCATACTTAATTCATTCTTCCTTGTATTTCTTTTGTTCTTGGTACCTCATACCTTTTTTTCATTCCGTTTCTCTTTTTCTTTTCTCTCTTTTTTATCACCGTTCTTTCTTTCCTCTCTTTTTCTTCTACTCCTCCCATATTTCTTTCTACACTTTTATCTTTTCTTTTCGTCGCTACTGAATGACTGTTTTCCACAAGAGAATATCATTGGCAAGTACATTATTTCTATTGTTTAATCTCTTATAAATATTAATATCATGAATCTCGTGTGTCAGGTTGATAAGATTCCATGGAATATGGTAAAATGTCTGTTAATTCTTCCGCTTATCTCGGCCCTAGATGGCAATGTATCTTTGATGACATATTACTATTTTATTCCAATAAAAGTTAAGATTACAAAGAAAGATGTTTATTATAATCTCTAATACTATTATCAAACGGATTTTGTTATTTAATATAATAAATTTCAAGTCAGTAAATTTCGTAATGTTTGACATAATGTTACTTATAGCAATGAATTTATGACGATGAATAAAAAAAATGTTACATAAAGACATTGTCTCAAAATAATGACCAAAACATCTTATCTGAAATTTCAGTTGCAACTGCAATGAAATCTTTCCCTTCTTGATTATGCCATTATTTTCTCATAAACAGACGTAATAAATCATGTCAAGATGAAGTCACAAATCAGATTGCTAATTTTATAATTACTATATTTCTCAATGTTTCTTTGTTGAAACTATTTAAATAATATTGGTGTCCATTTAATTCTCGTTCTTTTTTCGCTATTGTATACGGGACGAATTTTGACATAGTCTCCAGCGGCTTTTTCTGGAGACAAAATGACCTTAAGTCTCTACGATATGCCAGCAGACGCCTTAGTTTCAAATTGTTTTCAATAAGGACGTTGTCTGGATACTTTCAATTCTTTTTCGAATTTCTATTTTTCCCACCTTTTTTATTAAAATCTCTAATGCTGTTTAGCCCCCTCATGCTGGGAGGGGGTCTTCAGCGACGACGCCGATTCGGAAATAATTATTCTCTTGTGGACAGTGATCGTTAGTTGTTTTGAGTACAGAGATAAAAGAACTTTAATACATGGAATTTTAACTTTACTTTTTTATTAACGTTCATGTCGACATATTCTGTCTATCCATTGGGGGTTGTTCTCCCTTATTGGGGACGTGTTTCAGACACAAAAGAAAACATGTCTACATTGTTTGATGGTTAAGACTTGACTCACTGAAACCTTTCTATCTGCTTTCCCAAGCTGGCTCAGACTATCAAAATCGACTTCACTTATTATGGCTTGCATCTGACCACGAAGGTCAACATTTGGAAGTCGCAAATGAGATACACTTCCCCCCAAGAATAATAGTTTGCTAAACTATTATTGAACACTGGGATTGCTCCGTGTTTTTCATCAACAATATGCACATTTATGGTTTTACAATATTATCATTATTATTATTAATATCTATACATTTCTCACTTGATTTGTTTGGTTGCTAACGCGATAGGTTTTTCTAAAAAATCTCCAGCATTCTCGTCACTATTCTTAGCCAAATTTTACAGTTGTTGCCTCTTTCATTTAATTGTGTTTCCTTACAAATATATATTCGTCCTGATTTCGTTGCATTGGGCTTCTCCGACACAGTTTGCAAGGAAAATTTTTACCATTATGTAAATAATAACTTCTAAGTTAATTGATTCTATCCAACAAGGATTGAATAGAATCTTTATATCAATTAGAATTTCTAAACGGCATTAAGTCCGGTACATAATTGCAGAATGTTATCACCTCAACCATAACTTTGTTAAATAATTATTTCAACGTTTACTGTTAGAACAAGCCACGCAGCTTCCACATAGTCGAATCACCCTTATTTCCCCCATCTTACGAATGTGAAAGGAGAGTTCCTCTCAAACGGCCTTTTTCGTAAGAACTGTGATTTTATGAGGCATGATCCGGCGTGGATGCTTCCTTGAACATTATAATCTTAAGCTCTTCAAATCACAGGTCAATTGTTATCTATCTTCATAATCTTCACTTCCTACCACCTCCTCTTTCATTTATTTCACGCACAATAGTCATCCTTAAGATTTTAACAGTAAACCTCTACCTTGAGTGTCTCTTGAGCCTTGTATTGGATGATCTTTATTAAGTATGAAGCACTCAGTTAAGATCGAATAGCACTAAACATATGCTATGGTATTTTACTAAACATTACTGTATAACACAAGGCTATCTTTTTTTTTTTTACTAAGCGTATTTTTGTCTGGCTCAAGGTCACAGTAGAAGCCCTGATAAGCCCCCCCCCCCTATAACATGCGTCAAAGACAACAGTTTGTATCTATTTCTGCTGTACAGCACGTGATACATTATATTCCCATATACATGTATGTCCTCCAAAATTGCAAGAAAACGAACAGCTACTAATCAAGGTTTGAAAATTACCTTTTTTTTTAAACGCATATTTGTTAATCAGAAGAGACTCGATGCGAATATTACGTTGATAAAGAAAAGATCTTTAAGTTCTATTGTGTATCTGTTTGGATATACAACGAAGAAGTTTTAAAGAAAATGAAAAAAAAAGACAACACTTATATTTAGAATCCGAAAGAAAAAGTTGAAAGTTCTGGAACACAGCATGAGGAAAGATGGCTTGAAAGAAAATTCGAGGCTCACGGGAAATATCGAAGGCAAAAGGGACATCTGTAGGCTGCAAATCTGACGAGCATATGTGGATGGATAAGCAAAACGGCGAGTAGGGAATATCGAAGTAGGGAAATATCGAAGGCAAAAGGGACATCTGTAGGCCGCAAATCTGACGAACATATGTGGCTGGATAAGCAAAACGGCGAGTAGGGAATATCGAAGTAGGGAAATATCGAAGGCAAAAGGGACATCTGTAGGCCGAAAATCTGACGAACATATGTGGATGGATAAGCAAAACGGCGAGTAGGGAGATTTACAAGAGAATTCTTCCTAATAACTATAAAAATATAGGATGTTGTAGAAATCCTTGATCGCCTATACCTGAAAAGACACGGTACATGAATATTTACAGGATAGAATTAGGATTAGCTATGATAATTTATTATATTGTTTATTAATTTAAAGATGACAGGAAAGTAACAGAGCGCAGGATAAGCAACAATACTCTACTTTGAAGCCGTAAATCTGTCAGAAGAAAAGCTTTTTTTTTTTCTTTGTTATTACCGTAAATATCTACGTATGTGCTGTTAGTGTAGTGGTTATCAGCGAAAGTAGGATTGATATATTCAAATTCCAGTCGACACTGTTGTGTTCGCTTCGCGTAAATAGCTTTTCGGAGGTATAAACTGTACCACCAAGTAGTGACTACGAGCAAGGAGGACACAATCTTCTAAAACTTGGTTGTCTACCAGTCTAGTAGAAGAATAACTCTTCATTCAAAACCAATTATGTGTTGAGGACTAACAACTCCAACCCTTAAAATCGTACTTGTTAGAGAAATCTCAGAAAGAATGCTTACCATGAGACGCCTGTCTCCCTATACACCACATCAGGGAATTCTATAGGACTTAAATGTAGATATCAAACAAATGTCCAAAGATGGTGAATGAAGGCTAGATTAATAATGCTGTATGATCTACCGTTAAAATCGGCATTCAAAATCCTTTTTGTATCATGTCAGAGTTGGCTGTCGATTCGGTCATATCCAGAAAGCAAGACAATAAGGATGCTAGGCGCTACCGATGTTTCACGAGATCAGCGGGTCAACCGCTATACTAAAACGAAGATTTGTTTTCCCATGAATGGACCAACAAAAATATGTTGACTATCAGAAATCAATAATGGACGTCATTCATCACCCATATTTCCCTCATTTATAGGCGATAAATTCGGCTTTTCCGTTCAATCTGTTTTTATGCTCAATGTTGTTTCTTCTTCTCAAAACCGGGGATTCAACATGGCTGCCTTATCGATGGGATGAACTTTAAATCAGAAAGAGAAAAAAAGGAAAGGATAAAATCGACAGACATTTTAGGATGAAATATTTTCTCATATAAACAAAAGATGCAAAAGTGAATAAAAGTAATGAAAAACGATTGAATTTTCATTGCATATTCAAAATGATTTTTACTCTGTTATTTCGACAACGATATTCTTACATTGACAGAAACACGCAACATTCTCCCGGATTTCTCTTTATATCATTTTTTCATCGGTATCACCCCATGAAAGGCAGTAAAGCCACTAAGACACAAGGGGATTAGAGAGTGTGAAAGAATTAGGAACAGAAATATTAATAATGAGAGGGAAGAGAAAAGTGTAATCAGGAGGACAGTAGATAGCGATTGACATTGCATTTAAATATATGCAGATTAAATTTGTCTGGAAGACATGGAGCCGGAAGGGATCTCCATAAGCAGGAAGTGCAAGAAAGGAAAATGTTAGCATAGAATTGATGGTTATATCTAGCCAGCTCGACTGCAAATTGAGGAGATCTCAGCGCCAGTCTTTTACTGAGTACGGCACAGTCGGGGCTTTGCCTACGAACGGAGACTAGGCTAAGAATAATAAACAATAAATTTGCCCGATCCTGCAGGGTCTGGATAGATTTTGACCACTGGCCCGAGTGTACATGCTCGGATTCCCCACAGTGAACTCGAACTTGTGGCATATCCCGTCTCAGTGTAAATACTAGTCCATGGCAGTCATTCGGAGAAAATTCTCGTGTCTTTACGGCGAATTGTCTAAGCAAGACATAATATTATAACCGCTAGTAGTGAATTATAATAGAGTGTTAATTTCTCCAAGACCTCTTTCCTCAAAATGCATTCAAGAAATTTCAAATATTTCTTATCCGAAGCACAGGTCTTCTTGTCGTTCACATTTTATTTAACTGAATCGAAAACATTTTTTTGCCAATCATTTATCAAAGTTATGGTGGCAGTATCTGACTAATTTTTTTTCAACAAATATTTGGATTAAGGATTAAACCAGTCTGCGCGGATATTAAAAAATTAAAATCCAGTCGAATAACAGTTGATTTCTCGCCATTGAATTATAGCCTTGTAAAATCTGTGATAATCTACAAATTAGACTGGAGATAGAAGTTTAAAACTAAAAATTAGTCAATGCATTTTATTTAATTACGTTAATCATATGTATGAATTTACATTTATTAAGCTTTAACTACACTTTTCTGTTACTTATCGAAATGCAAATTAAGGATACAATTCCTAATTTTTGACCAGATGCTTGATTTAGAAAAGATTTATTGTCGAATAAAAAATTGATCAACAGTAAATAATTTCATCAAAAAATGTCTTTATGGTTTTATTACATTTGATGAGGAACATTTCAGTAGAAAGTTGTTAATCAAGTCTTTTTACCGATGACATGATTCATTCAACAAACAAAAACAAATCATAAATTTATGCGATCGTGAAAAAATATTAATCATAAATTATAACAAAAATTGTACTAACATTATATAAGTCGCCACGACTTTCAGTAAGAGATAAGTAAAATTAAATACTATTACCATTAAAAATGTATTACTTATCAATATTTCTTGAGTAATTGAGTGATAGAATTCCTGAAACAAAAATTGTACGCAGATTATATAAAGACTAGTAACTGATAGTAAGGCAATTAAAATTAAATACTGACTATTACCATTAAAAATGTATTGCTTCTCATTATCTCTTGATTAATTGACTTGTAGCAATCCTGAAACAAAAATTGTACTCAGATTATATAACGAGTAAGGTCTAGAAGTAAAGCAATTAAACTTAATAGTGACAATTAACGTAAAAAATGTATTGCTTCTCAATATTTCTTGAGCAACTGACTGATAGCAATGCTGAAACAAAATTGTACTCCGATTATATAAAGACTAGTAACTGACAGTAAGTCAAGTGAAATTAAATACTGAACATTACCGTTAATAATGTATTGTTTCTCATCATTCCTTGAGTAACTAAGTGATAGCAATCCTCAAACAAAAAAAAGTACTCAGATTATATAAAGAGTGGTGTCTGGCGGTAAAGCAGGTAAAATTAAATACTGAACATTACCGTTAGAAATATATTGCTTCTCGTTAATGCTTTAGCAATTAATGATGGTAATATGACAATTAAAATTATATAATGAATATCACCGTTAAAATGATTTGCTTCTCATTATTCAATTGAGTAACTGAGTGAAAGCGATCCTGAAACAAAATTTGTACTCTGATTATATAAACGTGGTGACTGGCAGTAAATTATCATGAAAAGCAAATAGTTTGCTTTTTAATAATTCTTACAAGAATGACTTCTTTCCACTGACTGACTGACTGATGTAAGTTCACAGTAATCAAGTGTCCGGGCATTTCTCTCTTCCTATTTCAGTTGATCAGAAAGGACAACTTTTATGACCTACTTCTGATAGCTTCATTCATTATGAAAGAGAAGATGCACACAAAATAAATCAATGATTAATAAATTCTGCAAGCAAAAACACAATTATTCTTGCTATCAAGTCAGACAAGAGGCCAAGATACAAAATAATGAATAATAATGAAAATGATAGACGTTAACCCACGGACATTGGGGAAAAGATTATGTAAAAGTTAAGCTAAAATAAAAAAAAAATATGCGTCAATCATTTTCTCGGGATTTATTTCTCCATTTCTGACTTTACACACACTCACCTCTGAAAGAATCAGCGCGTATGCTAGACTATGAGGATCCCATTAGTAGGCCTAGCATAGAAATACAATATGGAAGCCGTTAATAAAGAATGACAAATGATAACAATGCGTTAAGATAAATAACCACTATCCAATTGCATTATTAGCAAATTGAAAAATAAAACTTCTGAAAATATTTTGATTATTTTTACCCTTCTTGCTCATATGCTAAAATCGATATGGTAAAACCCTACGGTTTGGGGGTGACCCCCCCTCTCAAGATATAAAACAAATTAAATTCAAATTTGTTCTGGTGGCATTAGAACACTTAGCATACACTTTGCCTCTATAGAGTGCTATTGGATGCCAGTCAGCAGCTCCCAACTCCATTGAACTTTGAAAAAGATCGAGCAACTTTCAAGAACTGAACGCTTTTGTATCACTAAGTTGCGATTTTAAGATAAAGATTAGAAAATGCCTTTTCAGTTTCAGTGTGAAATTTATGTTGATATTATTCATCTGAAAATAAAGAGGGTGATAAAATGTAAGTTAAAACAATTTGAAATCTTGAAAGATGTGTCCTCAAAAACTAAACCACCTTTTAAAATGTGTATACACACTTTATATATATATATATATATATATATATATATATATATATATATATAGTGAGAGAGCGAAAGAGAATTAATACATATAAAAGGTTTGTTACTTATCTAACTGATGTTACCTTGAGCATCCCAACTCCAGAAAAACATTCCGTCCACTTATCAGGATTTATCAGCAATTGATTCTTTCTACTTCTTGATCTTTCTTTTTTGTATGCACTTTTTATTGATGCAAGTTTTTTTTAAGTGTATGTGACCGCGGATTGGGAGTTCGTGCGCATGCGTACATACGCCCGTCTGAGCGTACGTGTAGAATGACGTGGTTATTTGTCCTTTTCTTCGGCTTTTCACTTTACATTCTTGACATTTTCTCGCCTATTCTCTTTTCTTTCAATTATATATATATATATATATATATATATATATATATATATATATATATATATATATATATATATATATATATTATATACAGTAGCAATTGTAAAGAAATCTCGATAATAATATAGTTATTGGTATTTATTTTATAATTTTCTAGATATACAGTTTCCTGTGGGTCGTAAGAAAATTGTAATCTCGAAGGATATTGTAAATATATTGAATGATTGGGACGCAGCTTTGCAAATTGTGGGGGAAAAAAAGCATTTGAAAACATTGGAAAGATGAAAGCAAGAAAAAAATGGTGGATATCAGAAATCATCAGAAAAATAGATTTAAGAAAAATTAAAAGAAGTAAATGTCGAATCTGAAGCCGGCGAATGTAAACAGAAATAAAATATGAGAGAATATTAAGAACACTGACTACAGATATAAAACACAAATCAAACTACAAAAAACACAACTTCTATATAGGAAAAAGAATGAAAAAAATAGATAAAAACTGATTTATAAACATTATTTTTAGTGATGACAATAGAGCTAAGAATTCAGAAATCGATAAAGAAAAACAAATTTATAATAAAAGTATTTATTGATGTGTGTGTACATATATATATATATATATATATATATATATATATATATATATATATATATATATATATATAAAATACTGTTGAAAGGTATACTATGTGTATGGGTAAACGTACACAATATCAAGGATAGAAAGTATGTAAATATAAAATAATAAAAATTGACAATGAGGTCAACACAGAGAGAACAGCAGTTCGTTTTATGCTTGAACGCAGTCTTCAGGCCGATATTTACCAGTCCCAACACGGGGAATGTATGTGGCACAAGGCCGAGTTTAACGTGGGTTTCTCCGAGACTGTAGCCTCGGCCAAAAAATATTTCCTTAGAATCCGCATAAGCGGGTTCGGGATCTGTCTACCTCCCCGGACGAAACATTGCCCTTCGGCAAAGCTTCGTCCGGGTTCCTCTCTGCCAAAGCAGAGAGTTCAACGGAAGCTGCACACAGTCAGAGACTGCGTGTCGAGTGCCTCAAGGCAATCGTCAGGCCACGTATGTTGTTTTGGCTCGAATATTTTTATATGCTGGTCAGTGATGCATTGTGGGTAGTAAGGTCTGTTGTGGTTATTGGGTGCGTAGTAATGGTTATGTTTCAAATTATTCTACAGGTTCACTATTTACATTATTCGGAATATTGTCCTCGTCTTTGTCGCCATATTTATTACAAAGTTTCGGCCTTTGTACGCTCCGGCCTTCTTCAGGTAGTTGGAATGTCGAACTGAACCCTATATTTCGCTCACTGGTGTAGACTGTTCTAGGTCCACGTGCCATGTCTAATAGATGTCAGTTTTCAGTTACCTCATGTTAATTCCCCTCTCCGAGTTCTCCACCGCCTTAAACAAGTATTGAACTCACACTCTTTGTGTCATGTCACTGGATGTAACCAACGCTTTAATCCACTGTGCCATATGTCCTTGAGGAAACATAGACAGATAGTGAAGGGCTGAAATGTTGTAATAAATATGCCAACAAAGATGAGGACAATAGTCTGAATAATGTAAATAGTGTACATAATACCTCATCTCAGAAATATAGACAGATACTGAAAGGCTGAAACGTTGTGATAAATGTGGCAACAAAGATGAGGACAATAGTCCGAATAATGTAAATAGTGTACATAATACCTCATCTCAGAAATATAAACATATACTGAAAGGCTGAAACGTTGTGATAAATGTGGCAACAAAGATGAGGACAATAGTCCGAATAATGTAAATAATGTACATAATATCTCATCTCCGAAACATAGACAGATAGTGAAGGGCCGAAATGTTGTAATAAATATGCCAACAAAGATGAGGACAATAGTCTGAATAATGTAAATAGTGTACATAATACCTCATCTCAGAAATATAGACAGATATTCTACAGCTTATTGGGTATAAATATTTGAGGATATGAATTCGGTTATTTGTAGTTCTTTTAAAATGTTGTTTGCAATCTTTTTGCTCGCTATTCATTATTGATTATTTAATTATTTGTTATTGATTATTATTGGTACATTTACTCATATCTCCTCTTCTTACGTTCATAAAACAACTTCTTTCAATAACCTTCTACATTGAGTGGCTCTTGGGCATTATATTAGGTGAACGATAGCGTATAAAAATAAAATAAAATTAAATCGCATCTATGTCAGGCGACATGTAATTGATTTTCAACATATTTTCATCGATAATTGTATTCCGAGTTTTAATAAATCTAAATCTGATAATATTTTGATACCAAAAAACAAAAAAAAAGATAAACTGACGGGAGCTACTGAGTAACTCCGAGTAAAGAACTAAATATTGAAGATGGTCTCATCTGGATATCATACCATATTTAGTTTCTGAAAATAAAATAATACAATCACTTTTCTCAATCAAAATAAATTCAACAAGGACAGCTTATTTTTCAAATTATATTTCGTTACTAACTAAATGGAGTTTTCGGTTGAGAATAATTCGAGAAATGAATGATATAATACCGAAAACTTTCTTAATGGCGTCAGTGTTAGTTAATAAAAGCTGTTAGATGTTTTTTTGTTTTTTTTGCCCTTTTATTTTCTACTCTTGTTGACTTTCTTTTGCAATTAAATCGAAAAAAAATATCTGTAACCAACGTTATTTGCATTACGGTATTAATGTAAATATTTTATACCCAAAAGTCATTAATTTTATTTTTTTCATTTTTCATTTTTGCGAACGCGTTTGGAAAATATCGTGGCTATACATCAGATTGTACAATATCGGACTGATAAAATATCGGGGTTCTACGATATCCGGTTTATAGGATATGGGGTTTATAGTATATCGATATTATACTATAGTGGAACTTCATTATTTTAATTTACATTATTTATCTTCAGTCCAGGGTATGACGATAAATTAAATCCAGCAGCAAGGTCTCCGATCGGCAAATTGGAGGTTTTAGGGATCGTGGAACCATCTCCAAATTGATGTTGTTCTCAGGACGACACTGGCCCGGGGTGATAGTACCTGTTAGGGTCCCAGCTATGTACAAATAGTAAACCTCCAAACGCTATGAATGTATAAAAATACATTTTTATGGTAAAAATACCAGCGCTACATTTTTATATAGAAAACATTACCAAACAAATGATACATATTTATAGCATAATTACCAACAAAGCATTTTTAAATCAGAAATACCAACAATAAATTTTATAGCAAAATGATCAACAATATATTATATATGTAGTCGAAGCCATAAAACTATGTTCAAAATATTTAGATTTCGGCATTAAAAAACTCATAAAGGTTGCTACACCGCTAAACAAAATCAAACAAATTAAATTCAAGCCAATTTCCTCATCTCTTGTTATTATCAGTGTACACTCCGTCCTGCCAATTAGAGTACCATTTATACAATTCCCGATTGAACCCTTTATTTAATACTTTACTTTTTACAGTTGGAAATTCCGTGATGGTTACTCAGATCGACAGACACCTGAAGAAAGCCAGGTGCTGAATGGCCGAAACGTTATGATGATAACAACGAAGATGCACGTAATAATGTGAATGTAAATAATTTAAATAATTGTTTCGGTAATTTACCCACGCGTGCATGGACCGAGCTATAAATAGGAGCAGGTACTGCCTTTTGGGGAGTGAAGTTTCCAGCAGTCAGCTCTGACAGACCGAACATTGTGGCTGTAAGATTCTCGTTTGTATGTTTATATTACTGTTAATATATTTTGTAACTCAATTGCTCTCTTGTGTCTTTAATTCTGGCTCCTAAGAAGGCCACAACAACTTGGGGACGAGGACCTTAAGGACCCTTAAAGACCCTAAAAGGACTACGCGGAAATTGTCAATATTGGTTCTACTCAACAGGACTTGGCAATCCAGAAAATGAAACCGAACGAAAAAAAAAGAGTGACTAACTTACACTGAACTTTTCTGAGAATTCATGTCTCAGAGAAAAAAAGAAAAAAACACTCGTGATTTCCTCAGTAAGAAATTAAAGTTTCTTTTTTTTTCTCTCCTCAATTAAATTCTATATCCTCAAAAAGACACAGTCAAACATGAATGAGTTCAAATCCGCTATGCTCGATTTTCTTAAATGCCAACTTGAAATTCAAAAACAAACTGAAAAGGAAAGGCTTGAATTTCACAAGCGAATTAAAGAAGAATGTCTCGCATTGCAAAAACAAACGGAAATCAGACAGCAAAAACTTGACGAAATTCTACTTCAAATTCATGAGCAAAGAAATTTACTTGACAAACAACGGACAAATTAGTGAATACGAAAATCCGTTCTCACAAAACACGATCTTGGGCGCAATAGACAAGTTTGCATATTCTCCGGACGAGGATATAATTTTCGCTTCCTATTTTAGAAGGCATGAGGATCTATACGCCACAGATTGTGCGAATTCGAGTGCACCCTCAGAAACTTTTCCGTAAGTTTTTTTCTGGGGTCTTTGGTCGGTTTAATAAGATGACGGCAAAATTCAAGTTAAAAGATGACATGCAGCCAGTGTTTAAGAAGAAAAGAAATGTGTCTTTTGCCTCTTTACCACAAATAAGGGAAGAACTCGACAGACTAGAAAGAACCGGGGTCTTGTCTAAAATTGAGTAGAGTCAATGCGCTTCACTGACCGTCTATGTGAAAAAGAAGTCAAAGGAGATCAGGGTTTGCACCAATTTCTCGACGGGGCTTAATGCTCTACTCAAAGACTATCATTATCCTTTACAAAGCCCGAAAGAAATTTTCGCGAAACTAAATGGAGGAATTTTTTTTTTCTTTTTTTTTTTTTAAATTGACCTCAGTGACGCATATCTTCAAATACCGGTAGAGGAAGAATGTTCTAAGTTGCTTTGTATTAACACCCATCGTGGTTTGTATTAAGTTGGTGTAAAAATAATGTCGTTTTCTCACATATGTTACTATGTGAGAAAACGACATTATTTTTGCACCAACCTAATACAAGTTCAAACGTCTACCTTTCAGGATCAATCCAACAAGTAATGGACTCTGTGCTGAGCGGTCTTGACTTCACGGTTGCATATTTAGACGACATATTAATAGACAAAATGTAGAACAACACAAGGAACATGTTCATAAAGTCTTCTCAAGAATTCAGGAGTACAGCTTCAAATTGAATGAATCCAAATGCAACTTCTTTATGGAGAAGATTAAATATTTGGGGAACATTATCGACAAAGATGGCAGAAGACAAGACCCAGAACGGACTACCGCAATCAAGGATGTCTCTTCATTACAAAGTATTTTAGGATTGACAAACTACTACCAAGTGTTTATACCTAATATGTACAACTTACTTGCTCCTCTAAACGAACTTCTGAAAAAAGACAAAGACTGGGATTGGACACCTGAATGTCAGAAAGCATTCATCAAAATAAAAGAAGTCGTGACTTCGGATTTGTTTCTCATCCACTATAACCCAAACCTGGACATTATAGTTGCCAGCGACACCAGCTTGTATGGCATTGGAGCATGTATTCTGCACAAGATGCCAGATGGATCTCACAAACCAGTTGCTCACGCGTCGAGAACACTTCTTCCTGCAGAGAAGAACTACTCTCAAATAGAGAAGGAGTCGTTAGGGATTATTTTCAAAGTAAGGAAATTTCACCGGTACATTCACGGCGGACAGTTTACATTGCAGACGGATCATAAACCATTCCTTACCATTTTCGGTTATAAAAAAATGTCAGCCTATGCATACAACAAAAAGACTACGGTGATGGGGAACAATCCTCTTAAATTATAATTTCAAGATGGAGTTCCTACCATCTAAAAAATCTGTCATGCCGACAGACTATCCAGATTAATCCTGAAATACAGGGAACCTCTTGAAAATATTGTGATTGCTTCTCTTCGAACAGAAGGAGAAATTCAAACCACATTATGCAACGCAATAAGGGAACACCATGTAACTCTTGACCAAATCAAACGAGAAGTTCTAAACAATGAGTTTATCAGGAAAAGCAAATTCAAAATTCGTGAAAAGGACCAACTGACTTCAGATATTTTCTCCCTATGCGATGAAGTACTGCTATATAGTAAGCGAGTCGTCATTCCTACAACTTTGCAAAGAAGAATTCTGAAAGATTTCCATGTCAGCCACCCAAGAATTACAAGGATGAAAAGCCTTATGGGCAGTTATGTGTACTGACCAAACATGAATAACGATATCGTAAAATCCCGTAAAGGCTGTGCCTTGACAGCTAAGGCAACCCCAATCAAATATAGTCCTTGGCCTAAAACGGACTGACAATGGTCCCGAATACATATAGACTTTGCAGGGCCGCTAGACGGATTCTACTATCTCATAGTAGTAGATAGTTTTTCGAAATGGCCCGAAATCCATAGATGTAGAAAACCCACTGCAGAACTGTAAGCCAGATTTGGGGTAGTCGATTGTCTAGTGTTCAACAATGGGACACAATTTACGTCCGGCGACTTTAAGGATTTTTGTGAGACCTTCCAGATCAATCATATCACGATCGCCCCATATCACCCAAGGTCCAACGGACAGGCTGAGTGCTTTGTTGATACGCTGAAGAAAGCTAGGGACACGGCCCCAGAAAAAGCCCTACAACAGTTCCTTCAGGTGTATAGAATTACCCCCAACGACAACACACCATCATCATTACACCCCCCAGCCAAGATAATGTTTGCGTGTAAAATCAGGTGTGTGTTCGACAAGTTACTCCCCAAACAAACAAAACCTGGACGAACAAAAACAATATCAAAAAACACTACCAACCCGGAAAGAAAGTTTGTTTTTTTTCCTGGGTGTTTCGTGATAATAAATCTTTCTGGGAAATGGGTACAACTGAGAAAAGAGTAGGAAATATGGTCTACATAGTTAAATGTCCCCAGTTTACTCATAAGAGACATTTGAACCAAATCATGAAACGCCTGTCGGACGATACTGACAGCAGTCATCCTGAAGAAAAAGAAGTCATGGATGTCATTTACGATACTTTTGACATGCCAATACCTCAAGCGGCCCGGGAGCAATGCCGTTTAAAGAGAGAAAGGAAAATGACGGACTTAATCGTCGTTAACCCAAATAAAAAAAGGTATTGAGACTCCTGCGGAATTAACACGTAAGAGGGGGATATTATGGTAACTTACCGACGTACGCATGGAATTCTCCCAGCTATAAATAGGAGCAGGTACTGCCTTTTGAAGAGGGCATTTTCCAGCAGTCAGCTATGACAGTTGAACCGAACATTCTTGTTGTAACACTCTTGTTTGTATATGTTTGTATTACTGTTTCTGTTAATATATTTGTTTAACTCAATTCCTCTCTTTGTGTCTTTATTTCTGACCCTAACAAGGCTACAACAGTCCCTAACACCCTAAAATATTTTCATTTCTTTCCTAACACAAAAGAATAACTTTAACTTTCTCACCGTTTCCCTATCTTTGTTGTTACGACCGTTGTACATTCATCAGGTTTATATCGATCTGAAAGACCTACTGGAAATTCTGAACTGGAACCTCTATATTTTTTCCGGATGTTTCGTGATAATAAATTTTTCTTGAAAATGGGTACAATTGAGAAAAGAGTAGGAAATATGATCTACATGTTTATTTTCCACTCTTAGTCTCTTTCACTCCCAGTAACCCCGTGCGTCTTAGTGGCTTTTATCCTTTGCTTGGGTAGAAATGATCTTTTTAAAAAGAAGCGTAGGGTTAGATAAATTGGCCTATCTACTCTCCAGTTCACACTCCTAGCCCCAGTCTTTCCAACAGACGTAGACTTTTATCCCTTTTCCTGTTTAGGATTGGACTTCCGGTTACTTCTAAAGTCTACTTCAACTCTATAATTCTAACGTCATCAACTGAAATCCGACTGAAATGTTATTCCATAATTAAATCTTGACCTCATCAAGTCAAGGGTTAACCGTTATATTTCTTGTATAGCCCCAAGAACTTCACTTCTTGTCATTTCTTACACTCATACAACAACAAAAAGTAACCCTCCATCTTATGTGGCTCTTAGGCTTTGTATTGGGTGAACATTAGTAAAAAAAAAAAAAAATTAAAAGGAGGTCTGCTGTATTTAAGTATTATTATAAATCTGATGAAGGAAAGCAACATTGGTTGAAACATTGAAATGTTCGATGATAGATTTCTTGTCTGCGTTTAAAATATCCTTTATGTGATCGGTGACTTAAGAAAAATAACTTATAATATTAGAAATAAGCGGCTTTTTGTCGAAAGAAATACATTGTTTAAAATCCGATTATTGAAATATAATAGCTTAATTTGTCTTTTAATTCTCTCTGAATTTTGACACTAGGCGTCAATCTTTCTGAATGATGTCTCGGTTTGTGCCAAAGGAAAAAAAAGCACGGAAAGCTACACACTTTAATTTATATAGTTGAATTTAAAGACAAAAAAATATTGAACAGAAAGCTAAGTATATTAATCAAAGTTCGATGTGTGCTGAGCCTACAAAACAAAATATATTTCTATGTAATCTTTCGGCAGTGAAAATATGAAAAATGCAGTCCAAGAAAAAGTAATGTTTTGCCAAAATGTTTGAAGAGAGCAAAAGACGAAGATCTCAGCATTCAATGACCAAAGACAAAAGACAAATGAGGAAGCTAGGTAAGGTTGTGACCTAATCAGTATTACAATCACATATGCATTTGACTAACGAGAGTTCTGCAATGCATTTGTAATTGAAGAACACAGAACAAGATGATATCTTCCTTGACTGAATGGCATTGCTAAACGCCTACTCTGTATTTATGAATGTCGCTAAATACCGTAGGGAATACATTAATAGCTTCATGATTACGTCTTTTGATTGAATGGTAAGATTGGCAGGAATATTTCTGCTGTCTGTCTGTCTGCCTCTCTCTCTCTCTCTCTCTCTCTCTCTCGTTTTATACTTTACCTTTTACTCATGTATTTGACATCTCAAAAAAGATCACAAGCGAAACATAAAGATATCACTTTTATAGTTGGGTTTGAATTCTAACGAATGGCAGTAAACAGGGAAAATAAAAAAGATTACGCAGAAGTTCATTATACAGTCTTCTCTCAAGCGGATGAGGATTATGAACTAGATGCATTTCTCATCTTTTGCTGAAATTTCGTTCAATTAAAACTGGGAAACAACATCAGTGGCCAACATAGATTTTACAAGCACACAAATATACCGGCCGGGATAAATAAAAGTAAAGATTTCCTTTCGTAAGCTTAAAGTTACGCAATTGACAATTAAATAAGAAAAAATTAACTAGAAACCAAAAATGTTTTTCCTAAAAAAGTTAGTCAGAATCCGCATCTATTATTAAACATCTACGTGTCCCTTAAGGACGTAGAGGATTATGGTTCTTTGCAATATTTGTCATTTTACCATTCCTCCAACTCCTTGATCTGCTATCCATTTACACAAGCTTCTCACGTAGATTACACTCTTTCCCTTTTGCCTTCGATATAACCTATTCCAGGGTATGACGATAAACTAAATCCAGCAGCAAGGCCTCTGATCGGTAGATTAGAGATTTTGAAAAGCATCGAACCACCTCTTAATTGCTGTTCTTCACACTTTCACCCTGACCCGTGTTGGTATTAGGTGCCCCGCTATGGGCAAATAGTGACCCCTAACAAAGCAAAACATTATGAACGTATAAAAAGAGATTTTATACTAAAAAATACCAGCAATACATATTAATAGGAAAATATGACAATACATTTTCTGTTGCTGAAGGCATAAAATTTCGTTCAAAATATATTTAATTGAAGCTATAAAATTATGCTCAAAATATTTAGATTTCGACATTAAATAACCCATAGAGGTTGATATGCCGCTAAACAAAATCAACCAACGAATCAAGCAATCGATATGTTCTGTGAGTGTTAAATTTTCCAAGCCCTCTTTCCTCATTATGTCTCCTAGAAATTTCAAATTTCTCTTTTTGATCCTAAGTAATTACTGACATTATTTTTTTCCATTTTCCTTAAGGCATTCTTGTTCCTAAACATTCCGTCCATGGTATTCTCAGCATCCTTCTGTAGAGCACATATTTGTTGATTGAAGTCTTCTCCTCATCTGTAAGTAAATTTTCCAGCATTTGCTGTCATATAGGTGGATTTATAGCTGTCTACAACTTTTTTCTTTGTTTCTAATGATGTTTTTTTTTTATTCATTACTACTTAAGGTTTTTGGACGGCATCTTTTGTTATTCGAGTGCACCCTCAGATTTTGGTGTCACGTTTTCCCTCGTCTGTTAAACGCCACCCGGATATTTACATTTCTGACCTTCTTTGTTTATGATATGTCCAATTCGTAGCTTTGGTTGTTCTCTTGTTGATTCTATCTTCTGACAATGGATGTCTAGTTCTTTCTTCTCGTTGTCCTTTCTTGCTTTATCTCGGAGGTGCTATGTTTGTTATTGCTTCATCTATTATCAACACAGTATCATTTGCGTATCTTATAAGAGTATGATCACCGATATTAAATCCTGATTTCCTTTGAGATCGCTTCGCCGTAATGTTTCATTAAATCCGTTGAGAAGACACATTCTTGGCTTATGCCTTTCTTCATGCCTTTCTTTGTTTTTGCCGACTAAAATAACGTTCATAGGAATAAATAATAATATCTTATTAAACAAATCCATTTAAAATTTACTAAGTTGGTTGTCACAAGCCCATGTTTTTAGTGTGACATATAGTGGGCTCAGCTCAAATCAGCTCAGCTTTTTTCACAATTCCATCAATATCAGTAGATGTCCCGCGTCAACTGTAGACACGTGATCGATCCATGAGAACAAATGAATGAGAATCAGATATATAAACACTCGCTCGATAGGAAAAAGAACTTACATCCACCCGAGAATGGGGAGTGCACGTTCAAAGAAGGACCCAGACACACCCAACTGGCCGACGGTATTTGATGAAGTCTGGAGTTGAATAAACATTCATATTATATATGAGAGGATTAATCTCATGTTTTTATTCTTGTAAACGATGATAATATTACATTAAGGAACTCAGTGAAGACTAAAATCACAATAATAATAAAGGATTATGGTGCTAACTACTGTTCTATGATAAAACGGTAAAGATGTTTGCTAAGAAAGTCTGTCATATGGTCACAAGTGATGTCTCTAAGTTATGGTTTATGAAACTAGTAACTATTCATCCACAGTATGGCAGACAAACAGTATATACTTAAATAAATTTTACTGTTTATAAATAACTGTTGGTGGTTTTAATACTTTTATAGCTATCCCAAGATATCTTGTACGTACAATTATAACCATTTACAAAGCATTTGACAAGGATCTCATAGATTGATTTGATTAAGACACTGTTTTATTGAATTTAAATGTTCAATTTTATCGATTATATTACATATTGTTATTCGTTAAATTCTTCTCTAATTCTTGAGATACACTAAAAAGCGCTTCTAAGCATCGATACAAGTACGGGAGTGTTGACTGCCATATGAAGGTTTGTTGCTGTTTGAATATATATTTTAGGCATTGTGGGAAATCGGTGATTTTATACTTTTTGGTCATCCATACCTCATTACTCCTTCAGTTAGCTTTCCTTAAAGGTTGGTAAGGATATATATATATATATATATATATATATATATATATATATATATATATATATATATATATATATATATATGCGCGGTACTTATTGAAAAGCGCTCAATATCAGTGATAGAGCTAATATATTCAGTCGTATGGATATGAGATTTTAACCCTGGGTTTGTCTGATGATCGCAAAAACATGTAACTCAGGGTTACAGACTGAATATGTGTGTGTGTACATATATATATATGTGTGTGTACATATATATGTGTGCGTGTATGTGTGTGCGTGTATGTGTGTGTGCGTGTATATGCAAAAAACGATATCCAAGGTTTAAATTGCATTTTAAAAATGAAGAATATTTCTTGAAGCTTTTATTCTAGTTTGAATTTCAAGCCAATTGATTGAATTTAATATTTGCAATGAGCAAATATTACTTTGCTCTATATCAAATAGAAATTTAAATTACAGCCCATCTGAAGCTATTAAAAAGCCCAGTAATTTCAGCATGTTTTATTAATGTTATTGCATTTATTATAAAATCTGCAGTCTCAAAATATGCAGATTAAACTAATTGAACGTCACTGAACTCAAATAAAATTACTTTTTATTTATTTTTTGCTTTTAACAATTTTTGTCAAATTTTTAAATGATTAATTTAGACATAAAAACAATGCTTGAGCTAAATTTGTAGGTAGTTTGATTAAAGTTATTGCGTTTATTATAAAAATGGCAGACACAAGTTATTATGCAGATTAAACTAATTAACTAATAAGTTTAGGGCTTCTAAAATCTAATAAAACTATTTTTTTCCATAATATATGTTGAAATCTGGATAAAAAAAATCTAGAAAATGGTTAAAAACTGAAAATAGCAAAGTTATTGAGGGAATGTTCACATTGGAGATATCAAAGGAGCTTCACAGAGATAATCGAACGATAAAGAGGGCTGTTGAAAATATAAGTTGAGAACACGAAGCAATGGAAAAGGCTTTAAGAAGTTGTCTCCTCAAGAGGAACTTAAATTAAACTGAGTTATAGTAAAACAATCACTTTTGACCAATGCTCAGATCTTTGAACAGGATGGAATTGAGGGAGTCAAGAAGGACAAAAGGTGTAGAATATTCTGCAAATTGGTATCTTTTAGGCAAACTCCCCTCAGTAAAGCAAATATTTTAAAACGTCAAAATTGTGCCAAGAAATACATGTAAATTGATCTTTCTAAAGTAAGTTTCATAAACGAATATCGGCTGACACTCGATGGCTCTGATTAATGGGCCAAAGGATAGATTTTATCCGATGAAGATGTGCCTGTGGTTAAAATAAGGTAGCAAGGAAGCGGCAGCGTCCTGATATGGGCTGAAAATGTCGACCAAACTGAACAGCATTATTGTGATCTCGTAGACAAGACTTCCTTTGAATGATACAAGTCCCAGCCTCGCAGTTTCAAAATGAAGTCTGTATTTGTGCGCAACAATGTTCCTTCTCGTGTAGGTTTCTATGATTTTTTTAGCATAAAATCTTTATAAGAGAGAAAATAATGGAATGGCCGCCATCAAGACACCGATATGAATCCGATCGAAAATCTATGCTCAATTGTGAAGATGAAATTATATGAAGGTGGCAAACAATGTGACAGCAAAGTAGAAATATGGAAAGTTATTAAAACCAATATGTCGGAAAATGAACCTGTTAAAGTAAATAAATAACAAAATCACAAGATAATAGATTGATGACTGTTATTGAGAAGAATGGTCAATATATTAAGATTGCAATGCTTCCAAGTCTTCTATTATAGGTGTTGATCAATTGTTAACGATTTTATTATTATGTTGTTAAAGAAATAAAGTTTTCGTCTGGTTTTGCATAATAACTTCAGACTGCAGTTTTTATAACAAATCGAATGATTTTAATAGAATATGAAGAAATTTAACTCATTCTTAGTTTTGACGTCTAAATTAACTGTTTTAAAATTTAACAAAAATTCTTCAAAGTTAATCAGATGTATGCGATTTGCTTAATAACTTCAGACGGAATGTAGATCTGACATGATAAGCTTTAGATTATATAGTTTTACAGGTGCTTCATTAATTAAAAAAAAATCCCTTATTTGATATGAAATTTTTCTTTTTAGTTGATGGAAAAGAATAAAGATCATTTAATGAACGCATCAAAGTTATCTACTGTCTTCTTAATTCCTGTTCTTGTTTTGTCCTCTCTTCTTAATAATGTTTTTCCCCTTTTTCATATACTTTTATACTCGGTGAATGCCTTGTGCCTTAGTGGCTTTGTTCCGTTACTTGGGTGAAAGGATAAAAAAGACGTGATTCTACAACGCTACCACCAAAATATTACAACAAAACATTTGAATGTGATTAAAATGAGGAGACAAAACTACGATCAGAAAATAACTCTTGTAAAAACGTAATTGGCCAATTCGTCTTGCAAACATTCTGTAAAGTGTTCGATCTTCATTAAATCACATGTGCTTACAGTTTCAGGTAACGCTAAGCTAAAGGCGATGAGTTAAATTGTATTTTGTTTTAGAAGATTCATTAATATCAAAAATGCCACTGGAAATTTCACACTTTTCCTTTCTTAATTTTGTAATGAATCATAATCCTTAAGTTAATGAATCTTATTAAATTAAAATTAAGTTAATGAATCGTAAATATTAAGTTAATGATTAAATATGCTTTTAATAGAGGTAGATAGGTTCGCCTATCGTCCAGTTCACACTCTACGCTGGCCTTTTGAACAGGAGTAAAGTTTTATCAGTTGCTTCCTGTTTAAGATTGGGTTTCTGGTTCCTTTTAAGATCTACTTCAACTCTATACTTCTAACGTCTCCGACCCTAATTCTGAAATGCTATTCACTAATTAAATCTTGACCTATTTAAGTCTAGAGTTAGCCATTATCCTTCCTGAAAATACCAAACAACTTCACTTCTTGCCCTTTCTTGCGCTAATACAACACCACACAGTTGAATATTTGTTAAAAAATAATAATAAAGGAAAGATCTTTGTAAGTTCCGTGACTATAAAATACCATTGAAAATTGCACAATTGTCGCGTTAAATATCTGAGATTATCAGCTTTAAGAAAGTATTACATTAAAAAAAAGGTTATAAGAGTTATTATTTAAAGAAGCAAGAGGGTACAAATGACAGGGTTCAAAATTGACAAGGAATTCCATTTCACAGAAGTAGACGTTCAACACATGACACTGTTATCGCCTCCTCTGTCTTGTCTTTCTTTCTTTTTTTTTCTTTTCCTTTCAATCAAATAGGAATATCCCACTGTGTATCTGAGGGAAGACACATGCCAATTATGTAAGTACAGAACAAGAATAATATCTTTCACTTGGGTCTTAATAATCGAAGGAATCAGAATTTTTATATACAATAAACAGGAGCAAAAATATTTAAAAGAGTTTATAAAAATACGAAATTAATACACAGTGTAGTTTTAATAACTTCTTGAGGGGATCCATAAAATATCCTTCAAAAAATAAACCACCCCACTACGTCTATTAGGCACCTAAGTATGTCCAATATTGTCCAGACATTTGAATCTGTGGGTATATGCTATCGTTATCACGACATTATAATTGATTCTTTCTTCAATCTCAGCCTGGTTTAGTACGTTAGCAAAAAGGTAACGGCTATAAACAATGTTGGGTACAACTAGCTTAAAGTTTGGCGCATTCCTTTGACAAATAAAGGAATTTACACTTGCCTTTTATTCGGAAGACATTTTTTAGCGGATTTCTTCGTCTATAATTCGCTTCCTTTTTGTGTTGACATGGTTCTTTCTTCGTTTTGATTTATTTGATTATCGATTTGTCTTGAGACAAAGTTCATTTATGTCAAAGGCTTACACGCCTAGATTTGTTGAGATCGATTTAGTTCGATGACAATGAACAAATTTCTTACCGTCTTTATTCGATCAGAAAACAAGCAGATCAAAATGTCCCCCCCCATGATTTTTTATAGACTTTTTTCACTAAATCTTTTCGACTGACAAAGATACTGGGTCTCAATGATTTACTTAGTAAACCTATCACTCTTCACCCTATGACGACTTGTTAAAGAGACTCATAAACAAGAGACAGGACAAATACTCGCGGGTTCGTATACGCTGGGTATCTCTCCCAGCCAGTTTTTTTTTCTCTCTCTCTCTCTTCCTTTAATTAATATCTGAATTTACGCCAGTCTCAATCAACGGTTGCACTCTCAATGAGGTTTCCTGCTTTGAGCGTCCAAGTTCAACCCAGAGCTCAAATGAAACTCATATATACGATTAATTGCTAAAAATTCTGAGGAAATGGTCGGCTCCTTTTACGGCTCCAGAAACTAATTGGCTTCTGCTCCCATGTTGGATATTTACAAGAGTTAGATCAGAGCCAGAATAGAATATTGCAGCCGTAGATATGCTAGAGCTGCCCACTTCTAGCTTTTCCAAACACGACAAAGTTCAAAATCGTAGGCGATAACCTATTTTCCACTCTACAGTCCCTTTCCACACAGACGCAATGTTGCAAACCTATCACTATTTGATCTCTATTTCCATGGCAAATGATCCGGTGAGCTACATACTTTAGTGCAACCAGCTCATTCCTTTACAGCGATAAAGCGCCTTGCTACGACCACCGTATTGAATCATCCACATTCTCTACATATTCCTTTAATACGTCCAAGGATGGTTCTACTCCGAAGGCTAGTTCCCAAGAACCGCCTCTTTGGGGAAACCATACCCTCTGGGCTGAATACTACAATCACAATCTTCAAGTCTAGGGTTAATCGTTATCTATCCGCCATATTCTCATAACCTTCATTTCCCATTTCTTACGCCAATGTTCATATATTACACATTTCATTCAGTAAACAACAACTGTAAGTGGCACTTGGAGCTTGTATTAAGTGAACTTTAACTAAAAGAATACAATCTTCCTCTCATCACTTTTTTCATTAGTGAAAATTTCTTGACATAAATGCTATCAAGAACAGAGTTCTTTTAAGTAGAAACAATCCGAAAATTCTGCCTGAATTTCTGAGGTGAGGATTTATCATTTATGTACATTTGGACTAATATCCTCATCTTTGTTATCAAAATCTATTTAATCTACGGTGAGGTAGTTTGTCCTGCTCTACTGATTAAGTCCAGGGACATCAATACCTGCTCTGGGTAGTTCGGACTTAGATTCAGTGGAAACAAGGCGAGCAATAAGTAAATAGTACAAAATAAGAACAAAATAGCATGCCCAGCGAAATGGTAACAATCTCGCACCTCCGACCCGTAGATTGAATAGAGGCTTCAGTTCGAAAATCCTTGAAGGTTAATAGTGTCGAAGAAAGATAGAGGTCAAAACATCCGAAAAAGTTTTGATGATAACAACAAGGGTGAGAAATTTATTCCGAATGTAAATAATGAAACAATTTGTGTTTCTAATAATCACAAATAATCTTCAATCTAATGTTGGTAAATGAAACTTAAAAAGAAACACGTTTATTTTTCCTAAACCAAAAGCATGAATTCTTGTATACAGCAAACTATTCTTTTTAAAGTATTAACTCGTAAGGTGCAGACAAACACCTGTATATTTTTGTCAATTTTATTCTTGTCCAATATATTTTTGTCAATAAATTCTTATCAATATATTCTCATCAATATATTCTTGTCAATATATTCTTGTCAATATATTCCTATCAATATATTCTTATCAATATATTCTCGTCAATATATTCTTGTCAATATATTCTTGTCAATATATTCTCGTCAACATATTCTTGTCAATATATTCTTTTCAATATATTCTCATCAATATATTCTTGTCAATATATTCTTGTCAATATATTCTTTTCAATATATTCTTGTCAATATATTCTTGTCAATATATTCTTAACAGTATATTCTTTTCAATATTCTTGTCAATATACTCTTGTCAATATATTCTTGTCAATATATTCTCGTCAATATATTCTTGTCAATATATTCTTGTCAATATATTCTTTTCAATATATTCTTGTCAATATATTCTCGTCAATATATTCTCGTCAATATATTCTTGTCAATATAACCATGTTTGCTAAATGTTGATCATATTTGCAATGCCAAAAGAAAAATAAGTAAACATTAGAAAATTCTATTCTGCTAGTTTTCGAAGTGACGATACCTTCCTGTCTAAAAGTCTACAATTGTTTTTCTAGTTTTAACAGGAATTGAACATTTACCAAAAGGACCGGTGAGAAAAAAATTTTCCACAAAGCAGGCAAAAGTTATATACATATATATCGTCAAAATCTTTGTGTCATTATTAAGACGATATATTAACGATGTTTTTTATAACAAAAAGAAACCGGGAAATTGGCTAAAACATATTATATTTCTTTAGGCGTCAAAGCGGGACATTGAATTTTTATTTGATATCTGAGCGTCAAAATTTTTGCAAAAATCAGATAATTGTCGCATTTTAATAAAACTTTCAGAACTTTTTCAAAATTGGATGAAATTATATTTTTAAAATCTTTTTCCTAAGAAAATCTTTGTAAAAATCAATTTTAATATATTACGCCTCCCTTCATTTCATTTATAGGAAATTTCGAGAAATTCTTTTTATATATTTCAAAATGTTTATATTTGTTAGGTCTAGAAGTCCTTGGAAAAATAAAACACCCAGTTGCATAAAAAACGACTTTCAGTTGCATAAATAAGACCCCCAATTGCAGAAAATCTTCCCTGAATCTCTATCTATAAAAGGCAGGATGTGTGTGTGTGTGTGTGTGTGTGTGTGTGTGTGTGTGTGTGTGTGTAACAAATGCACGGCCGCAATTTCCGACGGATTTGCACCAAAATTTACATGCACATGCTCCAAGTTAGCGGGAAGGCCAAGACCGACTTTGAATTTCCCAACAGCTGAGTGACACGGATGTTAACTAGCATGCTAGCATGCAAAAAAAAATCGATAGCTGCATTCGTCACAAGTGGGAAAAATTTAAATCTGCATAGCACTTTACTCCAATTGGCTCATTCGCTTGCTTAAACTCAACGTTGATTCTGATTCCGCAGAACTGGGTTGGGTGTAAAAAGTATTTGTTGTTAACATTCTTTTTTCATTCGGTTTTTCTAGTTACGAGTCCTTTTTTAAAGCTGATCGTTTTGTGTTCATTTTGTTTAGTTCTTTTTTCGTAACAGATTTAATGTTTAGTATAGAGCTTAGAAAAAAATCGCAGTGTGAGATAGGCAAGAAGTAAGGCATGTAGCAACATCAGCACGGCGAAGAGCACTCCTTTAAAGGACAAAAATACTTTAAGTCAAGTGATAGAGATTGCTGTATGAGTCGTACGATTTTTGAATCAAGCACGGGCCACGCCGACCCATGCTGCTAGTCGTAAAATAAAAATGCAATAAAACTAACATATTTTTTATTACAAAAGCTTTTAATTGCTTTTATAAATAATATAATCATGGACACTATTGAAAAACAAACATTTAAAATAAAGTATAAAATTGTTTAAAATATTTTCTTAAATTTTTAAAGATCATTGGATACTTAAAAATCTATATAAAAAGCGATGACGTTGTATAGGTAACGTAATTTCTTTCAGTTCTGTCAACTTTACTTAAATCTCCCAAAGCATCAAGCTGCCAATAAAACACTCAACACATTGGAATTACAACATCTACGTGTTAAAATTTTTTTCCTGCCATAATGTAAATTTAAAAAAGTAAGTAATACTTGTTTTAATCCAGATGAATTAATTTTAATTCGGCTAATTTAAAATTAAAATAAGATTTCAAAAATGTATATTTTAAATATTTTTTAAAAGAGAGAATTATTTTATGTTGACTGATCTATCAGTATGGAAGAATTTATAGATTTTATTGATAAGAAGAAAAATCCAATCAATCTAAATTTATTTTGAAATACATCAAAGTATTTTTGATATTGGGGAATATTAAATTGAAACCATTAGCTTTTAATTAAAACTAAAATTAAAACTGCCAAAAAGATTTTTCATTTGTTTTAAATGATTTTAAATTTAGATATCACTTCTTTTCTTTTCTTCTCTTTTTTCTTTACTTTTTTTTTCTTTTTTGTGAGGTAGCTTTGTAAATGTATGCAAAAATTCTTCAACGATTAATGAAGAATGCTCGAGATGTAAATACGGTTTTGTTTTTTAGTGATTATAATTATAAATACTTGAACTATAAAGGAAAAATATTTTATATTGTTTAGATTTTATAGGAACTTGCTTTATTTTTTCTTTAAATTGTATCTCAAATTAAAATATTTCGTCAAAAAGTTCAGATTCTTCTCACAAAACTGCGAAGCAATATTTCATGAAAATCTATCTGTGCCTAAAAACCATAAAAATGTTCTTCCTTCAAAACTTCTCCAGAAAACGTTAACCTTTCTCGGCATCATTTGGAAAGACAAGATAAAAAGAAATAAGATTATATTACAGCAGGCACAACCTAATTATAAAGTTACCGATTTGCAATGTGTTTATCTTGTCAGAAGCTATTAAAAAAAAACATACCACTCATTAATGTCTGTTGCAAAAAATAGATGTTTGTCTCGGTTTGGAATCAAGTGTTACCTTCTTTTTGGTATTCATTGAAATCATTTTGTATACGAATAACTTGGCAATATATTTACCTATCCCCTGTAACAGTGGGTCACTTAGTACTGTTGAAGGAAAAAACTTCTTTTTTTTTTCTTTTTACTAAATGTAAACTTTCTCAAACCGGAGAAACTCTATTGGATTGATTTGATTTTTTTTCTCCCGAATTTTTATTTAATTTTTTTTATTTTTTTACTCAGTTTCTAGCTGCAAGAGTCAAAAGTGTTCATGTTTCTTATGCGCAGATTACTTTCATAAAATACGGCTTCGTATTAATTTAACTGTTCAATAAATCACTTCTAGTGTTGCCGGGCTGATTGTAAAAGAAAGATGATCGCGGTATATCTGAATTAGGTTTGAGGTATTTGATAAGCTGTAAGACATTGGTTTAGAGTTTCTCGATTAATTTCCAATTCATAACATCTGAGTGAAAAGAAATGAGAACTATTTTGCCACGAACAGCTTGCGAAAACAAAGTTTTATATTTAACCATTCACATTCAACGACTAGCATTTAACCATTCACTTCAAATAGCAAAGTTGATTCTTATATCTTCAATGAATTTTAATTTCATGAGTGTTATTTTTAATGAATTTTAATGCTAGTAACATCTCATATCATCTCATATCAAAATAATCAATTAACGGAAAAGCATATAAACACACCCTTCTCAGTATTCCTATGATTTTAATAAATACTTTTTTCTGAATAATTTCTTGTTTTTTATATCTTTTTTTCTAACCCGGTGAGGGTTGGTGATAATCCCAAGAATAATGTTTATTCCTAAACCATCCGAATATCCTTTCGAATGGACAAGAATACAGTTTCCTGTTCGCTCTGCGTTTGCGAGAACTATAAACAAATCATGGAGCCAAACGCTTCAAAAAGTTGGAATCTGGCTCCAGAATAAAAAAAAAAATTACCTGTGGCCAGTTGTATGCTGCCTGCTCAAGAGTAAGAAATCCTAAAAATGTATTCTTCGCTGTTAAAAAGTGTAAAATGTTCTTTACTGTGAAGTGCAATTAAATTAAAGAAATCATTAAACTGCGTAGTAGGGTTTTTGTCAAAGTTTTTTTTTGTTTTTTTGTTTTTTTTCGAGACAAATCCGCTTATTTAAATTTCATCGATTGGTTTGGGAAATTGAATGAAATTTAAAGTTTGTAAATCTCGATAAAAATGTTAGCGATGACTTCAACGATGACTGGAAGGATTTCAGCAATATTAAATACCGTGAGGACTTCAACAGGCGTCAGCGTGTTGCAAAAACATTCTCGTATGTAATATTTCTAATTTAGTTTCAAATGTTTATACAGTACAGTGATGCACTGAATAATATAATAAAGAAATATCAAAATTAGTTCTATATTCTCTACATTACTTAGAGTTGTATCCTCTCAAGTAGAAGTAAATTTTTATTATTGGTCGTAAGCTGAGGTCGTTAAACAACTGGGTCTTTAAGTAAGGAATGGCTCTATCGAAGTCTATAAACATTGCTTTTACTACATCGTGATAATTCTAAAGAATCCCTGTAAAACCCTTATAAGCGTTATTCATTGCTGAAAGTATTTATAAGAAAAATGGAAAAAATATCTACTATACTTGACATATATCACGAAAATTGTTAATATATTTGTAAGAGTCATCCAATTTGAAATTTTGTCATCATGTGCTTGCGGCTAGCACGAAAAATATTAAATGTTCAAACGTGAAATCATTTCAAAATATTTCTGCATAGCAAATTGAAATAAAATCACTATTCCACCAAAATTGTTTTTTTTTTATATTTCTATATTTTGATCGACATTCAACAAAATAAAGTTTTCGTGATTTTTACAAATACGAAACAAACTTTGGTTGCAAAACGAAGACCTTTAAAAACAAACGTACATCTTCTTCAAGGAAATGCTTTGCGAAAAATACATTTGATCATTATTAATTTTTTGTTTCAATTATATGAGGGAGCATCATTTAAATAACTTAAATCGATTGTAATATTTATAAATCTAAAATAACTGACAACGTACTGATTGAGTTCCTATTCGATGTACACTACGATTTCCAGAGTATATTCATGCAATAGCTATAAATTTCCTGTATTAGGATAAAAAGCTAAGTCACTGCCAATCATTGAGAGAAGAAAGTGAATTTGATTGTTATGGCCGTGATGAGGGTCTGTTGATGACTTTTCCGCCTGTACCAATTCTGTGTTATCTGAAGTGTATATCGCATTCCTTGAATCAAAAGTAGATGTCTGTCTCTCTTTTATATTAATAAATAATATTGGTTATAATTTAGGAGACACCAAATATAATCTTACTTCACATCGGCATGTAAACGTTGAAGTATGTATTCGTAACTTTCAGAGTTTACTAGTGTGGCTAGCTAACCCCTGTTGTAGAAGCTTGCTCATGAAGATTCATGTTTATTCAACACTCGTAGAGTTTACTTGTGGCTTATACTGCAATTATGTCCAGAAGATCTTCATTACAGATTCTGGGAGAGAGCGTATGATCTGTCGGGATCACCAGTTGAACAATGCCAGTAACCTCAAGGCCTCGGTCACAATCACTTGTGTGCTCGTTCTAGGGAATCCATCAACAGTTTCATCACGTCAATTTCACTCATAATGGTTGGATCAACTAAATTTTAAATATTTGGTAAGATTTGGTAAAATGGAGTACTTAATAAGTTCGCTAAAAAAAAGCCACTTTTAATGTTGCGTCGTTTATTTTCGGCGCTATTTCTGACAAACTTAGGATTAAATGATAAAGGTCTATTTGGTATTTTCCGAAGATAATCGCCTACTTTTCATTATTTCACTTTGACATCCCACAGAAATAGAAGAAATGTCTTTTATCCAAATTTAAAATCAAATCCTTCCAACTATTTGTGATTCTGTCACCATTGAAGTATTTGGAATAAAATCAAACTGCAAACAGTTTATGTCTTAACTACCGAGTGTTGTACATCGAAGTAAATTGCTTCTGTTCCGTGGCAGATTTCGTTTGTCTCCTGCAACAAAGTAATAAATAACTCTGCCAAGAAATATCGTCTTACAAAGAGGACAAGAGTTTGAATGTGTACAGCTTCATTCGTGTCTGTTATTAGCATCAGAGCTTATTTCATTAGAGAACGACATCTTAATTTCTCAAAATATCGTCAGTCAAGTGAATTTAGTTTCGTTTTAACTTTAATCTTTCTTGAGTAACATAAATTCAACGGACATTCAAACTGCCTGATTCATTTTATAATGCGATAATGCACACACACACACACACACATATATATATATATATATATATATATATATATATATATATATGTATATATATCGAGAGAGATGATAAAAGTATAAACCTGAAGATTGCGTTCAGGCAGGAAACAAACTGTCGCCGCTCAATGTTGACCTCAGTGTCCACTGATTGATATATATATATATATATATATATATATATATATATATATATATATATATATATATATATATATATATATATATATGTATGTATATATATATATATATATATATATATATATATATATATATATATATTGAACGTTATTGTATATATACGACAATCATATTAAAGCTTTATATATATATATATATATATATATATATATTGCATAGAAAAAATCCAAATTTACCTCATTCGAATAGCTATTTCTACCTACAAGACTTGTTGACTTTGTCGACTCAGGAGTGTGAAGAAATAAAATAGGAGCTTAAAATTTAAACATTTAAAAATAAAAGATGATGATGAGAATAAAGAAAGAGAAGAGAAAGGAAAAAAGAAAAAGAGAAAAGGAAGTGGGAGACAGCTGAAGAAAATATAAAAACACTTCCAATATCATGGGAGGGGAATGTAATTGTCTGGTTCAAAAATAAAGTTAAAATAAACTTGACCTATATTTTAAAATATTAACATCCCAAGTCAGGTTGAAAAAGAATCACAAAATTAAAGACACGAGTTCAAACAATTATAAAAATTAAAATAGAAAATATTAGTTCTAAATCAAAGAACAAAATAAAATATTTTCTCCTCTAAGAAAGATTTTCAAGATCTACACTGGCAAAAATAATAAAAATAATAATCAGAAATCGATAGTTCATATAAAGAATATTAATTAAAAACATTTAAAATTTCAGATATTTTTTAAAAATTATAATGAAAATGTATGTTAAACGGTAATATCTAAATTAAAAAAATTAAACATATATATATATATATATATATATATATATATATATATATATATATATATATATATATATATATATAATACAAATAATAGTAAATAAATATGAAAAATATATATAAAAAGAATTCATAAAATATATATAAATATTTAAAAATAATAAAAAAATATAAAAATGAATTAAAAGTAAAAATAAATAATAAATAAAAAAGTACTAAGGACGAAAAGAAATTAAAAAATAAATTAAATAATAATAATAATAATAATAATAATAATAATAATAATAATAATAATAATAATAATAAATTTAAAAGAACAAGATGATAAAAGAATAAGAAAGTAATGAAGGTAAAAAATAATAAAGATAATAAAAAATTGCTAAAAATTTATGAAGATAAGATATCATAATAAATGAAGTAATAAGAGAAAAAAATTTAAACATATACAATTTTTAAAAACTATAAATTACCAACAAAAAGAAAAGCGTAAGTTATTGGAAAACTTATCAGGATAGGAATTGAAATCGAGTAGAAATAACGATATAAGTGTTAAATAATAAAAGATTAAGCAAGATCACTATTTTAGATCAGTTTAAGCCTACACCTGTGACGGCATTTAGACACTAACTCATTTCTTTTATATACTTTGATTATCGAATTTAATAATTTTAATCTTCTCTTCTAAACACAGGTCACATCTACCCTTAAAATTATTAGTGGTGTGAGCAAAACCTATGACTTTTTGTCAATCTGAGCGCTCAGACTTTTCTCACTCAATTCCCAAATTTTTCTGGAAAGAGCTGTTTGGTATTTTAATTTTGGGTTGGAAAAAGAGGGCTTATGTGTGTAAAGTTTTTGTTTCCATTCACCCGCAGAAAGTAATGTAAATATTATGGTTTAACTTAATTCCTTTAGGGTAAATAGTTGCTTGGTAAATTAACTTCGAAGCTCTACATTTTTCTTCGACTGGTCAATTTCTACAATTACAGAGGGAATCCATACCAGGTTTATTGTTGATCCCATAGAATTTACTTAGAATGTAGTTAATATGGGAGTAGATAAATTTGTACATGTTATTTGAGTAGGAATAGCTTATTTTAATAGATTTCCGTTGTTTTGAAAATGTTTATTTATTAACTTCGGAAAAACTTGTCTGATATTAGTGTAGGATAACCTACAGAAGAGGGTGAGCCAGTATATATATTGTATTACTGACATTAGTGTGGGACGTTTTTCTATTCTATCAAGGTCCCACTCTTTATATCATCTCAATGTTCTGGAGTCCTTATATACCAGATCCTGCAAATCTTCTCATACAAGTTCTAGTTTTGTTTATAATTTTCCATTTTACTTTTGGTGTTTTATTCATTTCCTTCAGATGCCAAAAATATTTAGATAGAACTTGTAAAACTAGGGATGACACATGCCCTTTATGCCTCCATGAAAAACTACACATTATTAAGTTTCTAAATAAGAAAAATCTATTAAACCAATAGACATGAGTTAACGGTTTTTAGCCGACATCATCAAATCTTTGCAATCAATAAAATAATTTTTTTTTAAATCCATAGTCCTAATAAATAGTTTAAATACCCTACAATAAAAGATAACCCTTTATCAAGTCGTCAAAAAACAAATGTTAAGGCTGTATTTTTATATACACAAAACCCCTTCAGAAAAAATAAAATAAAAAAAATAAATAAATCTCCATAGACACGTAAACCAGACTAGACGAAATCATCTTCCGTTTTAAATTTAGACACCCCAACCTTACCCTGACTTCACACCTATGAATGTAACTCTATACTGATACAAATTATTAACACACTACACCCCTTTTCTATTTAAACAATCTCTCTAGCCGTTACCATGGAAATTTTGATTTCAATAATGAATATGCTATTAAAACACGTAAATTTCAGAAATAAGTTATTCCCAAAAAGAATTCGCTTGAAGATGGAACAGAGCTTACTTTAATGCAATTTAATTCAAATAATCATATTGAAGTTTTCGGCACCTGTTTTGAAACATGAGAACCCTTATGTAGCGTGTTGGAATCATATTTTTAAATAAATAATTATATTTATGCTCTACTTTTGTATCGAGCACTATTTTTTAAAAATAAGAACAAAAATACTAAAGAACTTTGGATTATTTAACTAACCACTTCTTTCCTATTTTCTATATATTTTCACACACACACACACACACACACATATATATATATATATATATATATATATATATATATATCGCATTGTTAGGTTGTTAAGTTAATGAACAAGGCTATGATAAGATAAAGAATAAATACAAGACGAACACTATAAAATAGTTGCAAATAACTACATTTGGATAATCTATTTTTACTCGGTCAACTCTAGAACAATTTAAACAAAAGCGTCATCACTTACTCAATAAACGTTAGTATAATGCAATAAAGCTTGCTACCAATAATAAAGCAATGAACCTTGATAGCAATAATAAAGCAATAAGCCAATAAAGCTTGCTACCAATAACTCAAGATTGGTCATGATATATAAATACTAGAACAAAGACAAAAGCCACGTGGCCTGAAAATTGTGCTCAAACATGAAACACACTGACGCTGCTCTGTGTTGACCTCAGTATCCACATTTATATTTACATTTGCTCTACCCGTGATATTGATCACTTTTACATATACATATAGCATACTGTAGTATGATATATATATATATATATATATATATATATATATATATATATATATATATATATAGTGGGTTACAGGTAGTGAAAGTGAAAGAGAATGAGAAAATTGAGATGGGCAGAATTGAAGAAATAACAAAATCTGAACGCGGTTCAAGAAAACGAAGGGTGTCGATTCACGTTGCATTTAATTTTTTGAAGATTGTCTTTATCGAGTAAGCAAGAAATCGGAAGGGAGTTCCACAGGTGCGAAGTGCGAGAAAAGAAATTCTTAGTATAGAAGTGACGGTTATATCTACCTAGTTCAATATTAAGATGGTGAGACCTAACTGCCAATCTAGTAGTACACTTAAATTCTTATAGTCGGCGCACCAGGGAATAAGCTCATCAACACAGTTGCCATGAAAATATTTGTAGAAAAAAAAAGCGGGAAGTCACCTCCCATCGGTAAGAAAGTGACTGCAACCGAGATGCCTGGTCAAGATCGATTCCATAGAAGATCCTTCTTTGGATTTTGTCATAAATCTCAAGATGCACAGCAGAAGGATCAGACCAGATATGGCAACTCTATTCAATGCACGGACGAATTAATTCTGACAAGAGAAGCAACTTTCCTTGCAGTAAACAAAGCAATTGTTTCGATATAATGGTTCCACTTCAACTCAGTAGAAAACGTAAGGCCAAAAAGATGTAGCATGTTGCTCTAATGGAATTTATATGACAGGCACTAAAAAATCCTTGCGGTGATTAAATGAAAGCAGTTTTGTTTTGAAAAAAAAAAGGAGCCAGCTCACGAGCTCATTTCTTTGACGACGGCAGGGATCCTTCAAAATCCGCTTGCTTTGTGAGAATCTACTTTAGAAATGATGAAATCAGTGATGGGATTATGCGCATATCACTCAATAGGGATTCTGTTTTAAGGGGGAAATCTGGCAGATGAGTGAAGAGTGGAGTTGGAAGAGGCCTTCCTAGCAAAATAACCTACAGTAGATATCAATACTTCAAATTGATTGAGGCGAGGAGGAACTGTGGATTTGCTATTTTTCAGCACACTTTTGCATAGCCGCCAGTAATCTCTAGAGTGTAGAGGTTATACATTGTCACATTCTATTAACAAGCAGTGACTTCGCATCTTTGAGGCGTCTGCCCTCATTACGAACAATGACAACGAGACGTTTGTTACAATCAGATCTGTCGCTCCGGCGTAACCGTAAGAAGTGATTCCCGTGGACTATAGCAGCTTTTCAAACAGATGAGAACTAAGGAGATGATCGTCGTTACAATTTGTATTTTCATGCTTGAACGAAAGTCTCTTTGCCGGCTTTCACCCAAAAAGAGACCTCAGTGTCATATTTATGAAAAGATTGATTTAAAAAATAATTCCAATAGATATCGCGAAGGATGTCACAGAACAAATCCCAATCAGCGCTTTGATAAAAGGAAGTTATTCCGTTAATAGGAGATCGTGACTGATGAAAGAGCGGAAATAAATATCTACAGACACTACTGCATGGTCGAATGTGCCAAGTGGGCAGAGCTGCAGAGCACGACATGCGTTGAGGTAAGAAAGAGATGAAGTAGAGAAACGAGTTCATCAATATTACTGGGAAAACGCTTGGAAAAGTTTACAACTTGTGTAAGAGATTGAGTGATCCAAGGTCTGGATGTCAGCGAAGCCAGTAACAGACTGATTAAACCACTTGACATGGTGAGCATTGAATTCTCCGAAAACAAAAAAAAATTGTAAAGTCGAAGGTGTCGAGAGAGCGCCTTATCTATACTATCAGAATTCTATCTAGCACGCAATATTCCTGAGAGGAAAGGGTCTATAGAGGAAGAAGAGATAGCTGACTGAGTTTAGTAGAATATATATATATATATATATATATATATATATATATATATATATATATATATATATACGACCAAAAATAAACAAAAAATAAACAAAAATAAAATGTAGACAGTTTATCTTAATTTTCGTTCATTCGATAGATATATAAATAGATTTGTTTTTACGGCTTATCAACCATTTGAGGGTTATTTAAAGCCGAAACTTGTTTTGAATTGCTAAAGTAATTCTTTTTTGTTTAGGAGAGAGTATTGCGTTATTTTCTTAGAATATTAAAGGATTTTTTCAAGTACCAATCCTACTAGTAGCTGGGGAGAATGAATTGATTAATACCTTTCGTAAGGGTATTTTTGTGTAGCAAACGTTCGAACTCGACACTCCAATTCTTCATTCCGAGCCACTATACATTAGACAGCCCGCACATCTACCTAGATAGATAGATAGATAGATAGATAGATAGATAGATAGATAGATAGATAGATAGATACGTGGTGTGAAGTTCATGATGAAACGTGAAACTGAGACACCATGCAAAGTTGATTTCTATGTCCACACTGTCTACATTTGTAAACATTTTTCTATAAGATTGAGCAGTGGTTTGACATCGCCTGAGGAGACACATTTGTGGTACTGAAACATAATTGTAATCGTGTAGTGATTTTTAACATGTTTTTGTTTTAATATGCTAAAATAAATATTTAGGTCTACTTTGCATTGAACCCTCTTTTAAATTAAATGTTGCGTACAGTGGAATTTGTTCTCTTTATACCTGTATATCTATCTATCTATCTATCTATCTATATATATATATATATATATATATATATATATATATATATATATATATATATATATGAGTTGTTTAAAGGTTCTTCGTCCGACCAAGAAGGACTACCGAAATAAATCTAATGTTTGAGTAAGTGGACAGATTTTGGGAAGTGTATCGGACCGGGGTCTTTTCAGCATCCCGTCGCATTTATGCCATTAACGAAAAGGTCAAAGGGCTTCGAAACACTTACACGAAACGAATTTAGTATTGACCTTTGTCGCTCCTCTTTGTTAGCCTTTTGTAAAATCGCTTTAAACATATCCAATGTCACTAGTTGGCAGATACAATGGAAACTATGTTTTATGTATAGAAAGTCAAAAAAGTAAAAGATTCAAGAAAAATCTAATGGTAGAAAGCGAGAGTGATCGATATATTTATAAAGTCTGCCAGTTGGTCTTTTAGTTTTATTCGTGTAATGAAATTGAACATCAGATTGTTATGCAAAATGAAAATCTATCGAACAATTGATTCGGCATTGATCGTTATAAACCCAGTCTTCCATTTTCAAATATTAATCCGAAAATCTATTCAGAAAAAAATGATAGATTTTAAAATTAATTTCAGTGCTCTCCTAAGTCTTCATAAACTCTTACTGAAGTTCACAAAAACTGGATAATTTGAGAGTTATTCTTGCCATTTTTCTGCGCTGAAGAAATCAGACACTGTGGCATTTATGGTATTAAAAAAAAAAAAAAAAAAAGATCAAATTTAGGGTGAAAATATATTCGATCAATACCGAAAAGTACATTTCGAATAATTTGATTACATTAATTTCCGCTTCTGACAAAAACATTCTTTAAACATATGCTAGTAATGCTTTAGGGAACCAATGAATTGTAGATTATATCGAAGCAGAAATTTGTGATCTATATAAAAAAAAAATATATCGGTATTTTTTCCATTTTATCTCGCGTGTATCTTTCTTTCCCGCCATATTTAACATAGGTTTTATTTATTCAGCCCAATGGATACTAAATAAAGATTTCTATTTCCGATTATATTATAGATTTAAAGGTGATAGTTAAGAATCGACGTTGAATGTAGTTTTATACGTGAACCTCTATTAATGTGTATTTGTGCAGAATGAAAAAAAAACAGACGAATTTGGTCGCATTTAACAAAATAGTTTGAAGAATAGCAACACATACAGTATCTGTCTATATTTCTCAGATGAGGTATTATGTACATTATTTATATTATTCGGACTATTGTCCCAATCTTTGTAGCCAAAATATTTATTACAACGTTTCAGCCTTTCAGTATTTCTCTATATTTCTGAGATGAGGTATTATGTACATTATTTACATTATTCGGACTATTTTCCTCCTCTTTGTCACCTTATTTATTACAACGTTTCGGCCGTTGTACGCTCCGGCCTTCTTCAGGTGGTTGGAATGTCGAACTGAACCCTTTATTTCGCACACTGGGGTAGACTGTTCTAGTTCCACATGCCATGTTTAATGGATGTCAGTTATCAGTTATCTCCTGTTAATTTCCCTGTGAAAGTTCTGCACTGCCTTAGCCGGGTATTGAACTCACACTCTTTGGGTACTGTCACTGGATCTAACTAACGCCTTTATCCACTGTGCCATGTGTCTTTGAGGACATCTGTGTGTGAAGGCCAGAGCATAAAACGGCCGAAACGTTGTAATAAATACGGCTTCAAAGATGAAGACAATAGTCCGAATAATGTAAATAATGAACAATCCATACGTTAAATAGTCCGTTTGTTTACTAACTTGTCATTTATCAGATGATGAACATCTTAAATCACATTGAATTATGGACACCATTCAATAAAATAAGTAACACAAATGACTCTTGGTAATAATAAGTTTTTTTTCTATTAATTTTACTTTTCTTCGTCTTTACATTGGTTTCTTTTTGTATTATACTTTTAATTTTTGTCCTTGTGTTAAATCCTTCTCGAGAGGATTTGAGAGATCCTGATTGAGTCGATCACCTGTTCACATGTCGGGGCAGCCACTGACATCCTTCGCTGGTGGCTATGGAATCACCTTCTGATACACCGGTGGAGTAGTAGATAGCGACTCGGATTGAGGAATCGGATTGAGCCGAGTTCGAATTCCAGTCGAATCCATCACATTGACTTGCCTGCTAATACCCTTGGGTAAAGTTATGAATCCTCTTCTTCTCCCCCCACCACAGCTATGGTTAAATAGCAGGACAGACCGGATTCTATAGACTTGAATGGCAACTGGTCTACCGCAGAAAGAAATGGCAACTAACTGCGGAAAAAATCTGCCTCGACAGTCATATATCTTTCGATACATCATCACGTATGGCATATAACTGAGTGTGACAAAGAGTGCAAAACCTACTTTGGTAACGCTTAGGATGAGTTCAGTATATTGGAGTCAGCATAGCTCAAGGAAAAGTTTCCTTATTGATATTAAATTCGATTAAGGCAATCTAGTAGTTGCTGGCTTGAATTACATATTACAATTTCTTCTTGTTTTCGTTGACTCAACGAGAATCATGTCACGCGATGTAATAAAGTTTCAATGAGATCTTTTGCAAAAGTATGTGTCCAATTTTCATTGTTAATATAAAATGATCTCAACTTGACACTGGCGTTTGTTTTCGTCCCGATTTCTGGCGTGTTCTAGATTGGAACATTCCATTGTTCAGTTGCGAATCAGTTTTGTTGAATGGTTACGTTTTCCCTACAAAAGAATGCCTTAAATATGGAGGATCAAATGTTGCACTTTCGACATATTATGCTCTATGAATTTCGGAAAGTAAGATTTGGAACTGCGAATAAATACATTCAAAGGATTATTTGCAGAACAGAGATGAGGAGGATAGCAAAAAGACAAACCTTACTAAGAGCTACAAATAAAAGGAAGTTGTGGAGAACCATGCTCGCCCACGTTCTGAAGGGAGAAGGCATGTAGAAGAAGAAGAATTATTTGTACTAACTGAGTGTTCACGCCAGTAGTAAATGGTGGTTTTCATTAGATATCAAATGATAAAAGTCTTCTTGATATTTCAAGTCTCCTCTGTATCCTCGCTGTCATCTGGTGAATCTCAATACTTTGTCGGATTTCCAGTTCTTCCAGTTTTTTTTTAGGTCTGTTCTCAGAGCTCGGACAACGACTGGTACGACTGCCAACTTTTTGTTCCAGTTTTTTCCAGTTTTCTGGTAAAATGAAAATATCAGACCTTTCGATTTCTCTTCGTTTTACTCTGTGTCTACAGACACACGTTCGTTTTACTTATTCACGACAATCAGATTAGGCTGTAGTGAGTTCTCCCACACACACATATATACTTTAAGACAGTCGCATGCTGGTGAAAACATACACATAATAACAGTAGAGTTTAAGGCTCTGCCGAAAGTTACATGTGCCGAAGTTCTCTATTGGTTATAAAAACCGTCCAATCACGACCCGTTTTTTACTACCGTTGCAGGTAACATGAATCTTTTTGTCTCTTTTCATCCCCGGCATGTGGACAAACACACATCTTTTCGAATGCAGAACTTTTATTTTTGTATAAGAAAAAAATTGACGAAAGATAAAAGTTTTGCATGCTGTGTATTTTTCTCATCTCAATAGTTTGGCTATGTTTGGTATATATTCGGACTATTCCATAATGTCCATTAGTATAAATCATTATGAGATCTTTTAGTCTGAATTAAGCGATTCGTTTGTACCTCAAAATTCTCTGTTGTTTCATACTCCAAGGCAGATTCTAGTGTGGATATGCCATTGATCTGCAATACTAAAAATATAGTTGCTTCCAGTGGGTCATTCGCCACCCCCCACCCCCAAGTTGTCATATATGTTCTTATTCACCTTCATGGCTAATTTAGGTGCATATATTTTCTATGCGGGTGACAGTCTCATCTTTATTTCTGCATAGTTTACACCTGTCAAGCCAAAACTTAGTTTACACCTGTTATGTGTTAACAAAGTGCCGGTACACAAAGATTTTTCTCTGTATTCGGAAACAAAATGAGAATCAAATAAAGAGTTCTTCACTCATTCCTAGTTTCAAGGTATTGCTATATTTATTGCTTATATTGGCACGTGGTTAGAACGCTTGTTTTCTGACCATAAGACCCTAGATCGAATCTAACCAGAGCTGATTTGTCAGAAAGAGACTTCTTAATGTTATCGGTCTGGAAGTACCTGAAAACCATACAACGGGTTGACCCATGCCTTGTTAGTGAAATTGGATAAACGAAACTATTTGGTGATTGTGCTATCACGAAGTCACAAGTCATTGTGACTGAGGGTTTGAGCCGTGTTCAGACTGTTGATCATGCTAGATAACGCGCTCTCTTCTACAAGGTAACCAAAAAAGTTCTCTCCGTTTTTTGATTAGTCATTGAATGAAGTTGAAATGCGTGTAGCAATTGTTTTCAAATTCGGACAGCCGGAAGTAGGAACATCAGATATTATAAAAAAATACGCGTACGGTGCCCGGCCATCAGTTATAAGCTGGACAGCTGTGAGAAGGATGGAAGTGTCTAGAGATCTCGTTCGGGGCTGTTTGCTTTACGACTTCAAAGTGGGCTTATCAGCAGCTGCATCAAGTCGCCGCATATGTCAAGCGATTGGGGATAGTGCTATGGATGAACGTACTGCAAGGCGTTGGTTTCGAAAATTGAAGTCGGGAGATTTGTTTCTTTATGATGAGACTCACAGTGGACGACCACAGGTCTAGAATGACGGAGTCCTGAAGGCATCCATTGAAGAGGACAGTAGTCTAACGTGAGGAGAACTTGCAAGACAGTTCAAGCTTTCCGATGAAACAGTTAGACTTCACCTGCACCGCCTAGGTAAGACGTACAAACTGAGCAAGTGGGTTCCGCAAACGCTGTTGAAGGTCCACAAGGGACAATGAGTGACAGCCTGCGTATCGCTGCTTTCTCGCCACCGTACCGCATTCTTATTCAATCGAGTGCTTACCAGTGATGAAAAGTGGGTTCTGTACGAAACTCCCAAGCGTTCCAGACATTGGTTGTCTCCTCAGGATGCTGTCCCTCACACTGCAAGACCGCCTATGCACCCGCGCAAGATTATGCTTTGTATCTGGTAGACAGGTTGTCAAGTGGTTCATTATGAACTGCTACCAACAGGCCAAACGATCACTGGAAACCTATACTCGCAGCAATTGAAACGTGTGCAACAGGCATTGCGCCAGAAGGAGCCAGCACTGGTGAATCGCAAAGGTGTGCTTTTCCTCCATGACAACGCCAGGCCGCATGTCATGCGAGTGGTCAGGGATAACATACAGAAACTTGGGTGGGAGACTTTATGCCATCCACCTTATTCACCTGACCTTGCGCCATCTGATTACCACCTCTTCCACTGCACTGGATAATCATGGGAAATCCTTCACCAATGAAGCAGACTTGCGTAAAGCCCTTACGGACTTCTATGCGTCACCCCCCTCCGATTTCTACCGCAACGGCATTGAACAGCTAGAGACAAGTTGGCAGAAGGTGCTGGTTGTCGATGGCGATTACTTCGAAGACTAAATATAAGTTACACATACAGTGAAGCGTTTTTTTGCATATGTATATGTTTTGAAAAATAAAAATATTAAAAATTAAATAATTAAAATCTTCAGACACACTGGGTTGTATATTAACTCGACTAGTTTCGACCAATATATATATATATATATATATATATATATATATATATATATATATATATATATATATATATATATATACTCTCAAAAATAAAATTCGGTAGAGCACTTTAAAGGGAAAGAACGAATTTGTAAAAAGTGACTGCTACTGCTGATGCAAAAGCTCTTGTATGAATTGAGCACCCTGAGTCACTGGTGTGTTTATTCTGAAATAAATACGTAACAATTCAATTAGCTGATAGCTTAGGGGTAAAATCTCAGACTAATGCCAAATCAGTTGGGTTTCGATCCTGGCTTGAGGCAACCGGATATCTAGCTACACTGATGAGTTGCAAAATAGTTTCTCTGTGTATGATATTACACACATACAGCCATATATATATATATATATATACACACACACACACACACACTGCGTGCCAAATTATAATCGAGATAACTTTTTTCTAATATTTCAAAAACTGTCCAATCAATTCACACCAACTTTTCACACAATGTTGGCAACACTGACTTTCGCAATCACTGAAATTTTCGTACTGATCTGCGCAATGTAAACAAACTGGCGCCATATTTGTTATCAGCACTGTGATTTGAGTGTGCCAAATTATTAGAAAAGTGTAAGAATTTAGTAAAAAGATGGGCCGTAAAAACAGTTTAAGTGATGCTGAAAAGAAAACTATCACCTCAGAACACTCAAAAGATAGGGAGGTGTCATCAAACAGTGAAAAAGTTCACCACCGACCCTAATACGCAAAAGAGCAGATAAAGGTAAGCCGAGTGTTATTTCACGTCGTCTCATGTCATGAATTAAACGAGAGGCCACGAAGAACGTTGGACTTACCAGTCAAGAGCTTTTCAGTCGCATGGGGATCCTACTGTGTCTAAAAGTACTCGGTGTCGGTATCTGAGGGAAATAGCAACAACAGTCAAACTTGTATCGAAGCCTCCGTTGACGAGAAATCACATTCAAAATCGATTGAAATGGACCGAGGATATTATAAAGATTGACTTCTCTCAAGTTTTGTTCACAGACGAAACTTGAGCAACACTTGATGGGCCAGATAGATGGTGCAAAGGCTGGGTAATGAATGGACAGAATCGCTATCAGCGTTTGAGACACCAACAAGGCAGTGGAGGCATAATGATCTGGGGTGGTATTATTGGGAAAACATTAGTGGGCCCATGGGGAGTACCAGATGGCGTCAAAATGACTGCTGGTGCATACACAACGTTTATGAAGGAGCATCTTGAACCGTGGATGAAAAGGCAAAGACTTGCCTTCAGAAGGGCCATTGTTTTTATGCAAGATAATGCCCCCTCACATGCTGCTCACAAGACTACTGAATATTTGAAACAGTTAGGCTTCGATGGACCTCGAAATATAAAGTGGCCAGCAAATTCTCCGGATTTGAACCCAATCGAAAACCTTTGGAGCATCATGAAGCGAAGACTGTACGCTAACGGACGACAATTCAGGAGCAACGCTGAGTTGTGGAAAGCAATTCTTGACATACCTCACGGCAGTACAGCAGATGACATCCTACAATAAACAAATTCTATGGAACGTCGACTTCTTCAAGTAATTTCAAAACAGGGAAAGCACATTCCCTATTAATTTGTTTAAAACTGTGCCTTTGTTTGTATCTGTTATTATTTGTTTGATTATCTTATTTATTAGCTTCTTTTGATCATAAACATTCATGTGCAACATTAATAAATGTTTTGTTTGCTCAATTCTGGGAATTTTACTAAACCTTTCTAATAATTTGGCACGCTCAAATCACCATGCTAATAGCAAATATAGCGCCAGTTTGTTTACATTGCGCAGATCAATACAATGATACAGTGATTACGCAGGTTATTCTTGCCAACATTGTGTGAAAATTTTGTGTGAATTGATTGGACGGTTTTTGAAATATTTGAAAAAAAGTTATCTCAATAATAACTTGGCACGCAGTATATATATATATATATATATATATATATAATTATTTATTTAGAAAATTTATAACATAAACATTTTATAAAATCACTACAAAAATAGCCATTTTGTTTCAACACCCTCGGTGTCTTATCAAGTGATGATGTTTAATGTAAAATAAATGGTTTTAAAAGTTTCAAATTAATTAACGATCCTTCACAAGGGGAAAACGTTTTTCCAAAATCTAGAATGACCAATCAAAATACAAGTATAGGAAAATTCAAAAAGCCTGACAATGAAGTCATGTTATAATAACTATTCAGATGTTTAAAATATGGGTAATATTAAAAAAGAATTTATTCTAACCAATAATTATTAAATTATATGATAGAATTTGATATTAAAAACTGCCAATTTTAAAATCCAAATTTAATAACTATTAAGTTTAAAATTATAAAATTACTGAGGAGAAAGGGGGGAAATACATATGTTATTCAATTTATTTCTTCGTTGAACTTACGTTACAATAGACGCTACGTCATCCGGTCCTCTGACAATATACATGTATACATTTTAATCCCAAGTGTGCGAATGGGGTCGTAAAATCACGCGTAATACAACCCAAACACAATCAGATTATAATACATAAGCATCCAGACATATTTAGATATATATACACACAAAAAAGTGACGAGACAGAGAACATCTCCACGGCCCTTTATGAAAAAAAAAGAAGGGGAAACAAACACATGTATACATACATACATAATTAAAAGTGAATGCACTTTCCATACACATGGACACCGATAAATACATGTACACACATCCACCGACATTGATCTAGACAATCAGATACCAGAACCAATAAATATTTAAGACTGAAAGTGTCATTAAATAAATGCTAGCCACTTATTAAAATATAACTTAAGCGAGCAAACATACAAATGTAAAAATGGTTAAAAATAATATTATTGGATATATTAAAAAACGAAAATTACAAGCCTACAAATATCAATAAAAACATATATTTTAATCAGATAAGTTAATAATAATTTTATTATATATTAGGTGAAGGAAAATAAGATAAAAAGAACTACCTACAGAAATAAGTGTATAGTCATACGTACATACATACATACATATACATATATACATATATACACGTGGCAGCAAATACACACCAATACACATATACATACATACGTACATACATATATATATATATATATATATATATATATATACACACACACACATACACGCACTTATAAATACACATACAGATACATACATATATATATATATACACAGAAATACATACATATAAATATATAAACATAAACATATACATACATATATATACATATACATACATACACATACATATATAAACACACACATATATATATACATATATATATACATAGAAATACATACATATAAATACATAAACATATACATACATATACACATTTATGATAATAAGTATACATACATATACATACATATATACACACATACACACATATATATATACACATTTATGCACACATAATCACATAAATATGCATATATATACACAGACCATTACATAAACATAAACATATATACACACACATAGACTAACTCATGTGGCAGTAACGACAAACCAAATTTTCCATACCTACACACATACACACACCAACAATCTCATATATAATAGGTATCATATACATCAACAAACATACATATATACACATACATATATATACATATAAATATATACATAAATATACCTATCTATAATAACAAGTACACGCATATACGTACATACACATAAATATAACGACATTCAACTAAATACATATATAAACATACATACATATATATATACACACTCCAATATACATGTACCCTAACATACATATATAAACATATTCATGCAAACAGAAATATACTTATGTACACATATATATACATATAAATATATACATAAATATATATACATATCAATATATACATAAAAATACCTACCCATAATAACAAGTACACGTACATACGTACAAACACATAAATACAACGCCATTCAACTAAATACATATATAATCATACATACATATACATACATAAACATACATCTATGTACATACACACACCAATATACATGTACCCTAACATACGTATATAAACACATTCATACAAACAGAAATATACTTAAATATAAATTTAGATACACAATATATAACAGGACACATACATACATAGCCCATATATACATATACATAGATATACATACATACATAAATAAATATATATATATATATATATATATACATACATATATACATATATATATACATATACATACATACACACATATACACAAATACATATACATACACATATACATTAATATTTATTAACCTGTTCTCTTCTTCTCCTTTTTACCGTCTTACTTTTTATATGCATATATATATATATATATATATATATATATATATATATATATATATATATATACATACACACACACACATATATATATATATACAAAACCTACCAACATATAAATACACTTATATACAAACATACACCTTCCGCAGTACAAACACACATACCTACACACAAATAAATATATACACACATACACAAACACGAATAACTCTATGTAGGTATACAATACACATTCATATCGTCAGGATGACCATCAGGTAATAAACATAATAATCTATTAAACTTACAGCGACATATCATTATCATTTAAAGTATAGGACCCATATAATAAGTTAAATTTATAACGGTGTTTACAATTAACAGTTAGTTCTTATCTTTGATTTAAGAGATCAGCCTTGTTTTTAAATCTAATAATTTCAAATTTTTCGTTAAGACATAGGTAACATGGGGCATATAGGGAGTTACATGTCCGGGATTTCTTAATCAATCTCCATTTAACCGTAGGTGTTTTGTTCTTTTCTTTTAGATACCAAAAATACTTGGATAATGAAGTCATGTACTTATAGTCAGTTATTAAAAGATTGCATATTCCCCCGCCAGCATTCTTTGAATGTTTTCATGGTGCTACCAATGTAAAAAAAATTTATATTTGGATTTTCAATTGTTGAGACTACAGAACTAATCCTACAGTTATTTTGTACTGGACAATTATTAGGATTCCTACAATTACATAAGTTATTATTTGTGTTATTATATTTAGTATTGCCGTTAGTAACTTGTTGAGTAATCAAGCTTTTTGAGCCCCTATACTTGTTAAAGACCATGTTGTTAAGTTTTTAATTATTTTCTCTAGGTTATCAGCACAACTATAGCTTAATTTAAGGGTATTAGGATTAAATATTTGACTAAGTGGGTTAGTTTCAGGATTGGGGAAATATTTCTTGATGAGGTTTAGAAACATACGTCCTAATTTAGTTTTAATCATTATATTGAAAGGGGGAGTAAACCAGATGATCTTTCTAGATCTTCTTTTGTTATTATGGTTGCAATTAACAGGGCTTGTATATGGAATAGTGGTATCTTTGTAACCACTATTTTTAAGGACAGAATTGTAAAAATCACGATGTTTATGAAAAACATCCTTGTTAGAAGAGTTAATGAAGTGCTAATTCTAAATCCAATGGAAGAGGGTATGTGTTTGATAAGTGAGGGGGGATGGTTGGAATTTGGATGTACGTATATCGGGTTGGAATTAACCTTCACATATGGTTGGAAAGTGTTGTTAGCAAGGTCTAGGGTGACGTCTAGAAAATCCACTTGTTTAATATTAGTAGTGACTATTGTCCTAAGACCTAAATCCTTAAATACCCTATGATTCATTTTCCTAATACGGTCTACCTTAACTTTAGTAGAGTTTTTAACAACTAATAAACCATCATCTCTATACAATCCTACACTATCACAATCTAGACAATCAAAGGCGCTTAAATTATAAAAAAGAAATAATCCAACCAGGTCAGAAGCTTCAGCAGAATCCAGAGAACCCATTGAAATGTCAAAATTGTCGTTGAAAGACTTTTTGGTCCACTGTTCATCCTTGTAGATCAGAACAGAATTTCGGCATTTCATGATAATATCCACTTCACTCTCAGAAATATTAGTGTATTCCCGGGCGAAATCCAAGGCCAAAGTGAAAAGATTCTTCGATATAGAGGGATAATAGTCGATAATATCGAACTGTATGAAAGTACAGTTGCTCTTATATCGGATGTTATTAAACCAGTTGATAACATCAGCTGTATTTATCCACTGTAATAGTCCAAGGGTGTTTTTTATGGAGTGGTTGGTTCTTTCCAAGATAGTCTTACTAATTCTACCAATTTCTGGTCTGGTAGGGTTCATAAGCCTAGTAGATGGCTTAGTTTTGAATTCGGGTTTATGGTCTTTTAAAAAGACATAGGTTTCCTTAGTATGTAGTTTACTGACCCGATCACTAATCTGTAGTTTATCAGTAATTGATTTACTGATACTGTTAATCTTATCTATTAGGTTGAAGTTATTTGTATCAATTTTTTGTAGCTTCTGGTTAGACTATCCTTAACTAGTCTATCATAATCCTTAGGAGATAACTTATAAAAGTTAGCCGTTTTGTCGGATTTAACATATATATCACCAGATTTATAAATTATATATATATATATATATATATATTATTATTATTAATATTATATATATATATATATATATGTGTGTGTGTGTGTGTATGTATATGTATGTATGTATATATATTTATATATTCAGTATATTTTTGAAAAAATTGTTCTTGCAGACATGTCTTATTAAATAGAATAGATAATTTATCTCGATTATTTTTTTTTCTGAAATAGAAATAACTTTGCATTTTAAATGTAAAAAATCTCCGAAATCTTTCGACTCAAATGATTCATCGTAAGGATTGTAAGAAAATAAAGAGAACGAAAGTTAAATGAATTGTAAGCAGCGGTTAAATGTGTCATATTTTGTTCTATATTTGAAGCAATAAAATGTCGGCTTACAAATAAATGAAGTAATTCGTTATAAAAAAATTGTTTATGCATCGGATACGAGACCAAGCAGATATGAAATTCTTACTGATGAGGTGTGCTTTCTTTAAAAGGGGAAATAGAGTCTTGCTATAGAGCGACGTTCTTCTTGACAGCGGAGAAAACAACGGTTTCTTATAAAATGTTAGACGCAGGTTCGATTCCTGCTGGTGACCGAATTTTTTTTTTTATTCCTCGAATGTGCAGACCGATAGACGTAATAAACAGAGTTTTAAAATAAAAACAGGGCGTCTATCCCAATTATGAATAGCCCCCTCTATAATAAACGCTTGAAGTGATACATACCATATAAGGCATTCAGATCGATTCCATTCACCGCGACGCTACGTGCACATCTATCTATCCATATATATATATATATATATATATATATATATATATATATATATATATATATATATATATATATATATATATATATATATATATATATAGAGAGAGAGAGAGAGAGAGAGAGAGAGATACTATGACTTCTAAAACTTCGAAAATGATTGTATGTAATTAGATAGGATACAAAAAGAAACAAAAAAGAACATGTTTTTGCTTGCTATCTTATTTCACTTTCAAATTGGAAAGAAAACAAAATAATATTTAATCGGGCGACTCTTGTTTTTTGGCTCTTATGGCAATTTCCATTACAGGAAATTACAGGCGTAATTTCCATATTGTTGTTCACTTCATAAAATCCTATCATTTTTTTAATTTCATACAGTAACGTCACATATATTTATTTGTCTTTTACTAAAAAATATTAAGTGCCAGAAAATTGTACATCACTTTTTAGCATAGTATCATTTCTATGACGACTGTCTATATAATTTTCTCATATTTCTTTTATATTTAACACAAAAACTCCACAATCAATGCTTTTAATGTTTAATTTACGTTAACATATCCTGTGATAAAAAGTTAAAATCTGTTGTAAAATTGTTATATATAATTTGTTAGTACATTTAATTAATTCTTAAATTCATCTAGTCTTCCTTTTATTCATAACCAACCATAGTTTCATAAATTATGGATAACATAAACCGATTTAATTAAATTGACTTTAAAAATTGTAAAGTGGTGCTACAGAATTACAAATAAGAAAAAACTGCATAACTTGAGGAATTTCAAGAACAGCAACAACTAAAATGGATAGCACATATAATCGAATAAAAAATAATGACATAATAAGGATGTTGATATTCCACGCTACCTTAAACAAAATGTTAGAAAGAAACTCCCATCAATACTAGAAAGATCAATAACAGCTACTGGACTTGAGAAACCTGTTTTAATAGAAATATTTTGTGAATTTCAATACAATACGCTGGTCGGTCAAAGAATGGTAAATATTTTCTTATAATGAAACGACTAACAGTACTACTAACATTACGAAACTATCATTATTTGTGTTCTTTATAACCTTTGTTGAGAGGGCCACTCATGAGTGGCCTATCATATATATATATATATATATATATATATATATATATATATATATATATATATATATAGAGAGAGAGAGAGAGAGAGAGAGAAAGAAAGAGTGAGATATATATATATAAAGATAGAGAGAGAAAGAGTGAGAGATAGATATAGCCATATATATATATAGCCATTCTTAGATATAATCAGTAAAATTAGAAATAGCCACATTATCACAGATATCTACCACAAATATACAGACAACCCAAAAATATCTTAATTTTAAGAGCCGTCACCCATATTGCTTTTTAAATTAACTATCACGTAACAATTGCATAATTGTGGTCGGCAAACACCTACCGAAAAACCTGCCTAGACGAATTACGTAAAACTCTCAAAAAACAAGAATACCACTAATAAACAATACCACTAATAAACAAGACTTTCAAACTAGTAGAAAAACTTTAGATCAACTACGAAACCCAAAGAAACGCACAAATTCTAACATACGTCTCGACATACAAGAAGAATCGAGAACTATTTACCAAAATAACAAGAAACATCGATCTACTTAACAATAATGATAAAATGAAAGATATAGAAAAACAACCAAAATAATTAAAAGCAAACGCCAATCAAAAAAGCTAAAATACATATTAACCTCATCAAAATTTAGTCAACACATAAAATGCAACAAGATGTGGGGTTTGTGATATAGGAAGACACCTATACTTTTGAAAACATCACAACAACATTGACAATAAGTAATAACTTAAATTATAACTCCAAAAATGTAATTTATGCATGCAGGAGTACAAAATGCAACAGATCTTATATAGGTATCACTTAAGCACTAAACAATGTCGCCTTGCACAAAAGCAACATTAAATTACCAGACAACGGACTACAATTTGTGTCGTAACACATCCATAAATGCAACAAGGATAACTTTAAATTTATGCCAATATATCAAACAGACGATTACTCTTACTACTAAATACAAGAAAAAAAATTCCATAGACAAATTTAAACCAGTGTTAAACCCACATACATAAATACACACCATACAAAATACATACACATATATATCTGCTATATATATATATATATATATATATATATATATATATACTATAGGTTTCCTTATAATAATGCAAAATATATGTATAGAGAAAGACTATATATACACATACTAGCAAAAACAAACACACTAATCGGAACACAAACACAGTACAAATACATGTATATGCTATATAGTTTATAGTTTTTCTTATAATAATACAAGTATAGAGAACGAATATATACACGCATACTGGCAAAAACGAACGCATTAGACGAACCATACGCACGTAAGTACGCATACACGCACGCACACACACACGCGCACATACGAACCCTACATACAGACAATCAAACCATAGAAAGTGCATATGTATATTATATAAGTATTTCATTATAATAATACAATATATATGTATGGCGAACGAATATATATACACATATTGACAAAACACAAAAACATGAAATCCTCGAAAATAGAAGAAAGACACCACAAAAAGATAGCGGAGGGCTACAACCTAAAAATATAAACACAAAGACAACCTCCTTTCTTTCCCTTTTCTGGTAAAATTATTTTATTACACCACAGCCAGAAGAACAGTTTTCGTTCAGTCCAAGATGAATTCAGATGACGGATGACTACTACTGCACACAAAAGACAATTGTTAAATGGT
>OZ010571.1:5077623-5080123 GCA_963932145.1 Acanthosepion lycidas
GTGAACTCACTGCGGGACGGTCTCAACGAGTCACATATTGATGGTGTGATTTCCGCGGCAAGCAGGTTTTTTTTTATGGGAATATATTTGCTAACCCCACGTTCAATCAGTTTTGGATTCAGAGTTGGCATTGGTTTAGAACGCTTGCCAACCAAAGCTAGAGACCCCAGTCTACACTGCTATTAACTCTTAACTGGGGTGGGAGGAAAGATGGATTTATGCATTTCATAAGAGTATTTGCGCGAAAGTAAACGCAATTGTTAGAATTTGAACTCAACTCGTCTATCCCACTATCATCACCGATTATCGTTACTCCAGGATAGATAAATAACAAAATCTCATCGCGTATACAGAGTATCTGCTTTTAAAATGAAATCATAGTTTTATGACAAAATTAACGCCTAAAAGTAAAATTCGATTTTTCGCCTTTGAAGAGATCTGAGTATAAATAATTTCAAGTACTTTTACAACCTTATGATCTTATCTGGAAGAGTTTTTGGAATGAATTCTGATAGTAGAAAAAAAAATTAACAAAGTACGAACCAGTGGTGAAAGAATATGAACCATAAATCTAACAAAATGGCAATGTGGAAGAATTACTTCCCAAAGAATAAGTCTTGGGCTGTCCTAGAAGGAAGACGGTTATAAAACTAACAAATACATCTGAACCGTTTATCAAAGCCACATAAATTAAAATCTACAAATTATTCCATCTGAAAACAGAAAGTGATTTTTTTTTTTTGAAATGTTATATAATTTACCCTTCGGTAATGGATGCTGAAGAATTTTGTTACAAGTAAAGAAAATATTTGAAGCGAGCGAAGGGTGGTTAGATTGACGATATAGTGGGTCAGCCAATTTGTATTGGTTATAAATAGAAATAAAAACCGACCCTCTACAATTTTTACAATATCAAATGTAACAAAGACAACAACAAGAGAAATAATCAAGTAGAAGAAATTATGAATTTGTTCAACAATAAATATCTTTTATAAACACAACAAATACATAATATATAGTGCAAAAGTTGATAAACACAATAGTTCTTTGGTGTCTGTTACTGTAAGAATTTGAGTTACTGTAAGAATTTGAGTTACTGTAAGAATTTGAGTTACTGTACTGTATGTGTGAAAATGAGAATGTGTAGTTTAGCTATATTTGTTTATATAAAATTAAACTGTTGTTTTTGTTTTTGTATTAAATAGAAAAAAGTATTGTTCTTGACTCACTGATTGTTATAGAGTTATCGCTCATTAACCAGGGATTCTTTTTGTGGAATAGAATATTTTGTGGGAGTGAGTGTTAAGCCTGGAAATGGTTGACAAGGTTTGTTGTTGTATTGAAGATAAAGTTCGGCTCCTTTGCTGTGTTGATTTCCAATAAAGTCAAGTGAAAAATTGGTTCAATATTTTAAGTGCCCACTGACCAAGTCGCGTCGACGTTTCGTTTTTATTAGTTCTTTTGGTCACGTGGGGAAATCGTGAACATGTTTACATTTTATGACGTCAACTAGAGGTCAAAATTTGGGTCGGTACCTTCGGACGTAGTTGACGACACCTAATTAATATTTTACAACCAATCAAAATACATCAGTTATTATATTTGGTTGGAAGCCTCTATGTGTTTAACTTGCACAAAATTTAAGATTTTAAAAAAATTTAGGAATCTGATTCTACAACGAATAGCCAAAGCATGCGCAACTAGAAAGTCCGAAGGAGAATAGAAACTACAAAGAAATTGCTGTTAAGAATAGTAAAAAGCGACAGCAATTTGGAGGACGTTTAATGAGGAAAGAAGGCTTGTAGAATCTAACACTGAGAAGACACATTTATGAGAAGCATATGAAAGCAGTTAGTATTCTATTTAACAACTATCACAAAAACAGTTGCGTTGTAAAGGAGTAAGTATTTCCCAGGGTAACACTAAAAAGGAAGATATGGATGACCATGATCGCACAGATTCCGAATAGAGAGAGATTTTAATTTGAAAAATATATCTTTTGTTCTTATTTCATTTAATTAATCATTGTAACAAATTTTGATTAAATTCGTTTGTTTCACACTTTTGTTTAATAATATAGAGTAATGGACATGCAGACGAAAGGTCTGAAATTACACCTAAATTGTCGCATGAAGGCATCTCGCTGATCGTGTCATGTGAAAATAAGCTATATTTTTCTCATTGAATTTTCTAATTTTCGTTGTTGTTTATTTAGACCCGGACTTTCTGTCTTTTGCGCGCTTTATAATCATAATTAGAAATACAAAATAATAATAGCTTAAAATATTTTAAAGCTATCAATTCTTTTCAAAAAAATACATTTTTTCATGAAATTCATATATTATGTTGTCAAAATTAGAAAAATAAATATGAAATGAAATAAAATATTACACAGCAGAGTATTAAGGATTTGAATTCTCGTAAATAGGATATGATCGTATCAAATGTTAAAAACAATAAATTCATAAATGAATTCTATGTGAAAAAATACAAGCACAAT